>VZTI01004803.1:706669-797807 GCA_013397865.1 Struthidea cinerea
AAAACCCACACCCCCCCCCAAAAAAAAAAAAAAAAAAAAAAAAAAGAGCTGAAAAACTTTGTTGCAATTAAGAGTTTTGGCATAGATTTTTAGACCAGTGTTCAGGAAATCCAGATGAAAAGAAATTCTGGTATTTGATAAAGTTTATTCCTTGCACTTGTTTCCAGAATGCCAATATAAGTCACAGTTTGCTATGCAAGCCAGAAGGTTAAAAAGAAGAAACATTTTAAGCATTCCTGCTTGGCTAGTCAGTATAGAGCTGACTATCTCCCTAGGTTATGAATATTCTTCTGCCATTTTTGTAGTTTTTGAGCCCAGGTTTTACTGGTGTGATAATTTAGAATTTTGAATCTGTATAAATGGTGTCCTGTGTGGTTCAAGGTCTGTTGTTAAAACCCAACCCCATATAGGAATGCCTTCTTATTTCTTATGCCAAATTTTTACTGGGAGAGAATTTCTAAGAAGTGCACTGTTGCTTTACACTTTTAGACCTGAATGTATCTTTTTACAGTAGATAGAGCTCCTTTTGTTTAGGGTAGTAGCTGTTACTTTATTACAGATCTGTGGACTGGCAGCAGTCTTTGTCAGATGCTCACATGATTTATTTTCATCATTTTGCGTGTCTCTGTCTTACTGAAGTTATGTATTAATTCAAAATTTATTATGCTGAGACACACATGGCAATGTTATGATTATAACTTAGTATTACTGGGAAAAGGCATGAAATAATGTGTGATGTGTTGTTTTTAGTTCTTTTCTGTCATAAATTCTGTAAGTGATGTGGCAATTGAAGTGAAGCAAGATTATTTGCAAAGTGTGCAGAGAAAATAGTAAAACTTGCCCTTTTTTTGTAGTTTCCATATCCCAGAAACTGGACATTCATTCTTGGTTCATTTTCATCTGTTTCAGATAGTGATGACATACCAAGAGAGAAACTGAGAACACAGCAAGACTTACCTGGTATTTCAAACAGTGAACTTTCCTCTTATCATGGAGTTGTAGATGTATTGCTTCCTGTGTCTTGATGCAAATGAAATAGAAGAAAAATATATTGAACTGGATTCCTTTCTGTGCTTAGCTTTTGAATGCAAGCTGGGAGTCAAGATGATGTCAGGCCGTTGAGGACTGTGAATTACTTTGATTGCAATCTTGTTTTTAGTGGACAGTTTTGGAATCTTCAAAACCATAAAATGTTCTCAGTTGAAGATAGAACAACTGAGCAGGCATCACAACTTTAGTTGTCCCTTCGCCAGTAATGTTTTTGTCCTGGCAGAAGTATGTAGAAAATAGCATGTGGTAGGCTTGATGGGTAGTATGTAGATTGAGTAGGTGGATATTCATCGTCATAATTATTTTCTAAATAATGTTTAAATGTATAGTTATGGGGATACTTTTTAGGTTGCTGATCCAGGAGTGTGGACCTGTCCCATATTCCAGCCTTGTGCCAAGGCCAGATCCATGCGTCCACCAGTCCTTCCCTCTGTGCTTACACAAGATTCCTATGGAAATGAAGTTCTATGCATGGACTGGGAAGGAATTGGGGCTGTATTTCAGCATATCCCTTGTTTGCATAATGGGAGAACAGTATTCTAGGGATCCGGAAAGAACTGAATCTCAAATATTCATGTATGTATTTCTAAAATTTTCCATGGGCAAAAGTAAACTTGGGAACAGTGAAAGTGAATAGGAGTAAAGTGGGAGAAAAGGGCAGAAGGGATTTAGGGATTTTGCAGGAACAAAGGAAAAGTGAGTGTGCTGGGCAGTGGGAGTGGATAGTGAGGTGAAGAAAGGTGGACTGTGTGATTTCCTGTTTTTATGGATACTCTTCAACAGGTGGATGGTAAACTTGGACGAAAGTGACAGAATGTGCACCTTGAGTAATGTGGTAACACCAGCAAAGCCAAGGGGGTCTTCATTTCTTACTGCTTCTCC
The DNA here is from genome assembly GCA_013397865.1 of Struthidea cinerea. NCBI lineage: Eukaryota > Metazoa > Chordata > Aves > Passeriformes > Corcoracidae > Struthidea > Struthidea cinerea. The sequence continues at coordinate 708,602 of VZTI01004803.1, forward strand.
TGGTTAAAGGAGCTCTGGAGGCTTCCACCCAGAGTACAGGGCCTTGTCTCTTCTCTGCTACGCTGGAAGCAGCGGCTTCTTTCAAGGCTTGTCTCAGAGTTTTGAAGTTTTTATTTAATACTGATAGTTATGAAACAAACTGGACTAAGATTTAATTCTCTTCATTGCCATCACTGGATTTGTACAGTAAATTCTAGGCTTTAAATGTGTTCTGGTTTTCATAAGAACTTGTCACCCAGAAACTGATGATGGTTTCATCTTGATAAGAATTATGACCTAGCAACTAGGAATGTGATTTCAGTCTGGGGATTTTCTTTCAGTGTAAATTCAATATCTTTTCCTAGAATATACTCCGCCTAATCTCTGATCCCTTTTACAGACGTTAGATGCAGTGCCATGTCAAAATTTGCTGCATATGGGAGAATCTCAGTTTTAATTCAGTGATATTCTAGTCCTGGTGGCCTTAAGAGAGGAAAAAAATACTAGTGGGTTAATAAAAGCGATGAAATTAACAATTTTTCCCTCAAAGCCTTAGTTCCAGAGTCATGCAATTTGAGTTAGCAACTGTATCTATTACTTATTTTTCTGCAACTGATGTTGACATGGCAAGTGATGACACCGAGCATTGAGATAAGATTTCTTGTGATAGCAATTGCAACTGATAGGATCTACCTGTTGACTAATTACTTTCATATCATAAAAGTAATACATAGCATAGTGGTTGCTCAGTTAAGGAAAATTACATTACATCATCCCATTTATCTCTTTGACTTAGAACAATGATGAGTGGAAATAACTTATAATATTCTTATATGTTATGAAATCCATGTCTGAAATTGTACCAACCAAGAAAAGACTACTGAAAGGTCATCTCCTGGACTGGGAAAAGTTATGACTCATAAACACTCCAAAATATCTGAATTATCAAATATTTTTTCATGAAGAATGGAAATATATTTTAATTATACTCAGTGATATAGTATTAATAATTTCCCATCTTTGCATAAATTTTTCCCAGCTTGCACAAAGAATTCTTTGGCAGATAACAAAATGTTTTGTGGCACTGAGTGATAGCACTTTTTACTACACAATATTTAAGAAATTCTGACACTTAAGAGAGGTTCCAGGAAATATTAATCTAGTTGGATGTGTAAAACCAAACACACAAAAATGTGGCAGCTGTAGCTGCTGAAGTTTTTCTCCAAAAATGAGGCAGTGAGGTTACCAGAGCTAAAAGGAGACTAAATTAATGTATTAGACATGCTGTAAAGATCAACCTGTAAGGAATGATGGAGGAGGAGCAGGAACTGGGAAAGCTACTGCACCATTGTCATCAGCAAAGAATTTCCTCTGTAGTGTTTGCTATTGTCCTTTAAAAGACGAGAAAGTGTGCAGATGGAGCATGCGAGGTTTTTAAGAAAGCTGCATTCAGTTAGATCATCTCAACTTTTCCAAAAGAACTTGTCTCAAAATAATTTAAGACAAATGCAGTTCTGAAAGATGATTGGAGTCATCTGACTGGCAAACATGCAGGAATTATGGATATAGAAATACACTTTATGGGACATCTGTCACCTTAAAATGTCATATAAATTTATCTGTAAATGAAAGAAACCTTGAATTTATTGTGGTTTAAATTCTGCAGGTCATGGAGGTAAATTTCCCATTGAGATCTGCCCAAATCAGAATTTGCAGAATTTGGCCCAGCCACACAATTGGCACAGGGTATGTCTGTATCAGGTTTGTGTAGCAAGGTTTTGGTGGCAGGAGGGCTACAGGAGTGGCTTCTGTGAGCAGCTGCCAGAAGCTTTGTCTGACAGTCAATTCTGTTCCAAGACAGACCCAGCCTGAGCCCATGAGTGGTGGTGGTAGGGCCTCAGTGATAGTCTATTTAAGAAGTGTGAAAAGCCACTGCAGAGCAGCAGCTGGAGAGGGGAGTGAGAATATGAGAAGGAAACAGCTCTGCAGACACAAGGTCAGTGCAGAAAGAGGTGCGGGAGGTGCTCCAGACACCAGAGCAGAGATTCCCCTCCAGCCTGTGATGCAGACCATGGTGAAGCATCTGTGCCCCTGCAGCCCATGGAGGTCCATGGTGGAGCAGACATCCACCTGCAGCCCATGGAGGAGCCCATGTAGGAACAGGTGGATGCCTGGAGAGACTGTGACACCATGGGAAGCCCACACTGGAGCAGGCTCCTGACAGGACCTGTGGATGTGTTGGGAGAGAAGCCTGTGTTGCAGCTGGTTTGTTGGCAGGACCTGTAACCCTGGGGGACCCCACACTGGAGCCTCGTGTTCTTGAAGGACTGCACTCCACGGAAGAGTGAGCCACACTGGAGCGGTTCATGAAGAACTGCAGAAATTCAGAAGTCCCCCCTGAAAAAGAAGGAGGGGCAGAGATAGCACACGACTAAACTGACAGCAACCTCCATTCCCTGTCCCCCTGCACCACTGGCAGGGAGGAAGGTAGAGAAATCATGAGTGAATTTGAACTCAAGAAGAAGGGAGGGATGGGGGAAGGTGTTTTAAGATTTGTTTTGTTTCTCTTTACACTACTTTTATTTGATTGGTAATAAATCAAATTAATTTCCAAGTGTTGAGCCTCTTTTGCCTGTGACAGTAATTGGTGAGTGATCTCTCCCTATCCTTATCTCGACCCACAAGCTTTTCAGTATCTTTATGCTTCTTCTCTTCAGCAAAGGAGGGGGAGTGATAGAATGACTCTGGACATCTGGCATCCAGCCATAGTCAAAGCCACTACAACATCTTGCCATTTGATATGTAACTCTTCATTATCCTCAGCTGTCCTGGACAAACGTGTAAGTTGTGCACACAGAGTTTAAAAAGGAGAAAATCCTGCTTGTCTGTTTTCCTGTGGTGGAACCAGTGAATGAATTAGAAAGACTGGAGTACCATGATTGAGAAGGGAGAAATAAGTTTGGAGGTGTGGTTATCACACAAATCCAGACTTACTGGGAGAGGTTAAAGGAAATTTTGCATGCTTCTTACATGAATCAATGGAGCACATGTTCATGCAACAACAAGATGCATCTGCCCCTACAGCATTGTACACACGAACCCAGAGACCCCTATGTAGGACCAACAATCAGTTAGATGAAATTCATTTACCATCATAAATTAGGTGTACTCATATCCACTCATTTCATAGCCAGATAGTGGTGTTGGTGGGGTAATTTGTTCAAATATGTTCAAATTAATTGTGACAGCAGATATTAATGAATGAAAAGACCCATTCCAATCCAAGAGCTAAGGTAAAATTATCAGAATTTCCTGAGGGAATTTACAAGTTCTGAGATCTGTTGCCTCATTAATGATGCCATATTAAAACACTGGGTTGTACTGGCCCCCCAAAAATGAATTCTTCATGTTCTTTTTCCCTCACAGGAATGTTTGAATGACCTATTTAGTGCTGGTAGACTGAAACTGGGGACTCAAATGACTGCTGGAAGCACAGATGTTCTTGAAACATGTGAGCTTGCATTTATAATAAAAACTGGAAAAAATATTTAGACACTGATGTTCCACCAGTTTCGTGTTGGTGCTTGAATATCTTGGAGAATCTAGCCCTTAATTACTATACTGGAGGTAAACAGCAACATATTAGATAAGACAACGTGAGTTTTAAGAGTCTGAATATTTGCAGTTATTATCAACTTTAACAGGAACTGCCTGTTTGGTGCAGAAAAGAGGACACTGATTACTACAGGCAAGAAAAATCACAGACTGCTGTAATAAATTTTTCCATTTTAATAATTTCTTAATCTTCAACTAGAAGTTAAATCAAGCCTAAAAGGGTCCTAATAAAACTGTGTAAAGATGTCCACAACTGGAAGAAAAAGAAATTCTGAACAGAATGATTTCCATCCATTTTGCAACCTATAGGAAGACAGCTGCAAATGCAGGTGACTGCATCTTATATTCCTGAGCTGCAAGACAAATCAAATCCACAAATATTTAAACCACATTTGCAAACAGAGAAGCTAGGAAACAGTCTACATCCCAGGGAAACATATCTACTGTCACAGACACTCTGATTTTAGAGAGTTACAGAGAAACTGATTTAAAAGTAGTCTGTCAGTGACAATTCAGTCCAAAACAAATAATGTTAATTTAGCAGCATTTAAAAAGTGTATTGTGGTTTGGTTTTCTTCCACTATATTCTCTATATCCTCTGATATATCAAACTATGATATGTTTCATGCTGAAGGAATAGAAAAAAATAGCAGAAAATAATTAGGATGTTAAAGTGACAGAGTGACAACGCCTACATAGAGCTTTGCAAGAAAAACTGCCTCACAAGACATATTAAAAAACTCATTCCCACATAATTGTAGAAAAGGCAGAGGACAGTAAAACAAAGCTCCCTCTAAGCAGTTGTCATGAGTGCATGCTCTGAGGCAGACCTGATATCAGAATAGAGAATATTTTGGCATTCAAGGGGCAGTTATGCAATATAAAGAAATGTGTGTACGTCTCCTTTGTGTATACACATATTGAGATAGGTATGTATCTGTTTACATGTCCACATCAATGCACATTCTCCATCTACTTAGCTCAGAAATGGTTAATTAATGGCATAGTTGCCTCTCCAGTTGGAATAGGCTTGCCAATCAGAACAGAGATATGAAGAAACGTGTAGCCTGGGGCAAAATGGGGGCAGTGAGTGGGATGTTGTGTTTTTTTCACAGCTTTGCTCAGCCTATGCCCCAGAAGTGCTGCTAAAGGCGATGTGAGGTATGCAGGCGGAGAGTGGCTCAGAGGAAGGAGTAAGAAAATCTGCTGCTATTGAAGTTATGATCTTTGAATTGTCAGTCAGAATGTGGATTTTCCATGGTAAAAGAGCAAATGGTAACTCTAGACCTGATATAACTACAAAGTCATGGGTGTGGAAATATGGCCATTTGGACTTGGATATGACTTCTGATTTTCTCTGATGGCTAGTGTATGCCATTCCCTGGATAACTAGCTGATAGAATAGTCAGCCTTGCTGTGAAACTCAGAGACTGAGCTTCTAGTCTTATTTTTCAGTAAAAAGAACTGATGCTAATCTGAATGGAAATTATCATACACTGAAATACTTTATTATTCCAAAGTAAAGAATTCATAAGAAAACATAACTCTGAAAAAGCTACTTGAGAAATCACCTTTCGAAAATATTGGAAGCTAATATGTAAAGGTCTTTGGGAAGGCAAACTGACAGAGAAGAAAGTGAAGAAGAGCTGTCATCTAATGAAAGCAGCTGTCATAATAGTATAGTAGTAAATTATTTCCACAGAAAATAAAGATAAGAAACATCATATGATGTAACAAAGTTCTAGAAGTTTTCTATAATAGGAGGAAAAAGGAATATTCATTTACCAGGACAGGAGTGCAAAGTACAGTTGATATTGAAAAAGCAGTGAATTATTTCTTTGTTTCCATTTCAAGCATTACATGGAATTTAAAATTTTATTATATAGGTATTTTCAAAAGGAGACAGAACAATGATCCTGAATACGTAAGTAACAGGTTGAAGGTGCCTAGATAAAATAAGTGTGGTCACATTGCATGTGAACGAAGCTCACTAATGAAAATCAGTGCAGCATTCTTAAAACAATACTAAAACTAGTCTCTGAAGGGTGATTAATTGTCTTTGGAAATATGGATGATTTTAAAGAGGAAATGGATTTCAAGAGCGATTCTGAAAAAACTTATTCCTTAGTAACAATAGGGAGAATAATAAATAGATAAACAACATGAAATTGTCTAAGACACATTACAGTAAATGTATCTGTTTTCTGTTCTTCTGAGTGGGAAATTGCCTAATGGAGCTGCAGGTATGAGGTATCTTGAGCTTGAAACTTCTGTATTGTCACATCAATTCTCAGAAGTAAGCTACGGAAGTCAGGTCTGCGTAATGTTTTCCCCACAAGTTTTATTGCACAACTGTCTCAGTGAGAAATTATTGATTTACAAACAAACTGGGAGAGTATTTAAATGAGTCAGTCTCAATTTTTAAGCAATATTTTAGTGCAATGATTTAAATCTTGGAATAGAAACTAAACTGAAGCTAGGTTTTTTTGATACAGGCTAGGAAACGAATGCCACTGATGATCACCAATGACACAGATGTTATTTACTTAGAATTCTATAAGGCCTTTAACATTCTCTCACACAAAATCCTTTTCTCTGAACAGGAGAGACATGGATTTGAGGGATGGACTGTTCTGTAGATAAGTAATTGGCTGGATGAATGCAGGCAGAGAGTTGTGGTCAATGGCTTCATGTCCATATGGAGGCTGGTGACAAGTGATGTCCCTCAGGGATCTGTATCGGGACAAGGGCTCTTAAGTATCTCCATTAATGACATAGTGGGATCGAGTGCACCCTCATCAGGTTTGCAGATGACACAAAGCTGAGTGGTGCAGTTGACACACCTGAAGGATGGGATGGCATGTGGACAAGCTTGAGAAATGAACCCATGAGAACCTCAAGAGGTTCAACAAGGTCAACTTCAAGTGCACAATGCCAGACATGAGCATAGTCTGGGAGAAGAACTCACTGAAAGAAGTCTTGCAGAGAAGGACTTAGGAGTTCTCATGGATGAGAGGCTGGATATGAGCTGGCAATATGCCCAGAGAGCTAGTTGTATCCTGGGCTGCATCCAAAGCAGCGTGGGAAGCAGGGCCATGGAGGGGACTCTGCCCCTCTGCTCTGCTCTGGTGAGACCCCACCTGCAGTGCTGCATCCAGCTCTTGGGATCCCAGCACAGGAAGGACATGGACCTGTTGGAGTGAGTGCAGAGGAGGGCTTCAAAGAAGATCAGACGACTGAATCACCTCCCTTATGGAGACAGGCTGAGAAAAACCTGGAGGAGAGAAGGCCCTGGGAGACATTGTGGCCTTGCAGTACTTAAAGGGGCCTTATAAAAAAGAGTGAGAGTGACTTTTTACACGGGCAGACAGTGATAGGATGAGGGGGAATGGTTTTAAAGTGAGAGATTCAGATTAGATATTAGGATGAAATTCTTTACTGTGTGGGTGGCGAGGCACTGGAACAGTGGATGTCACATCTGTGGAAGTTTTCAAGGCTAGGTTGGGTTGGTCCCTGAGCATTCTGGTCTAGTAAGTGGCATCCCTGGCCATGGTGTGGAGGGGCGGGAACTAGATGATCTTTGTGGTCCCTTCCAACCCAAAAGCTATTCTATGATTCTGTGATGACCTGAGTATTTGTGCTGTTTTAGGAAGAAAATGTTGATAGAGAATGCACACTCTTGGGTAACTCTAAATACCAAAGAATACTTTTTCTATTGCTAAAGAGCTCCTTGATATCACATCATTTACAAAGTACTGAAGGAACTGAGGTAAAGCAGAGGCCTGTGATGGTGCCTGACTTGCTCATCCCTGAAGAAAACAGAACAGTGTTATTCTGAGCCAGGTAAATATCCAGGCTCTTCTGAGTGATTTGCATTAAGGCCTTATGCACAAGTGCTTCAAAAATGTCAGCAGACCTGTTGGCAGGTAAGAAGCTGTGCAGCATAATAAACTGGATTTGCCATTCTCCAATTCACTGTCTTTCTTGTATTATATAACTAGTGAATGAGAAGAGTAAATTGTAGGGGGAAAGACCATTTCATACACAGAGGAAGGAGATGAAGGCAGGGAGATGTGGTCTGATGAGATGTTTTTTTCATCTTTAAAGGTAGTGGAAAAGGTCTGTTATAATACCCATCCTTCTAGATGGAAGAATAATGTAAACAAGTCTGTTAAATAGTGCTGTTAATAGTCCCAGCTGTGTGATGGAACTCAGCCTTTCAAATGTTGAGAATGAAGAGGCTAGGACAGTGCAGAGTTTGAAGACGATTGTTGGCAGGATCACCACCATGAAAATAAGACTCCCTTTCCATGTCTCCTGGCATGCATGTGGCTCAGGCAATTCAATAAGCCCTTATTTCTGACAGAACTTGAGACACACAAATACATACACATATACAGGATTTTATGTAAGAATACTTACGTCTTAGGAGGGACACTGAAAATTCCCCTTAATTGCAGACACTGAAAAGCTTTGGCAGAGAAATTTTTCAGCTTTCTGCAGCATTCTGTGAGAGCTCTGTGTTTCTCATGAAAGCTATGATAAACACTGCTACGGGTTTTGTAAACTGGGGTTTTATCTTTGCACCTGGGATCTGTTTTTCAGATTTATTATTGTACACAGTGAAATAATATTTTGAAGTAGGTGTTGTGAGCTTTGGCCAATGGGACAGTGGGTAGCTGGTCCAAGAATCAAAACCCTCCTGTCATCTTTGGAAACCAAATTATATAAATCAAATTATAATTAATTAAATGACCACTTTCTTCCTGAACTTGAGTTGTGTCATTACTCGCTGTTCTCAGAACACAGCGACACTTAATCATGTGAAAAAATAAGCAGCTCCCTTTTGATGGCTCTACAGCTCTAGTAACAAAGAACTTAAATTGTTGTCTTATGGTGTCACAGTGCACAGGTATATAAAATATATTTAGGTAAATAATTACTGGATGAATGGTCTTCGTGGACTAACTTGACATAAAGGGTGACTGAATATGAAATAGATATACAATATATTCTTTAGAAAAGTTGGTTTTAGTGCAACAGACCATGTCCATACTATGCTCTCAAAGGTTCATGCTACATGGATTTCTGAAATTCAGAATGGGATGAAAGAGCTTGAGTCTGCACAACATGGGTGAAGTTTTCCTAAAGGATTTTTCTGCTAATTATTTCAAGACTAGGAAAATCTAGAGTAATGCAACATGTGATAGCAATGCAATACAGAGATTGCTGATTAACAGATAGAAAGAATACCAGCTTTGCAACATCCTCTGTGCCTTGCACACTTCACTTCCAAAGTTTGCTGGAGCATGTAATGGTTTCTGTATTATACTCAGCTAGAAATTCCACAGCTCTGACAGTGCCAGATACACTATAAATTGAATTAAATATGTCCTTTAGCATAATTTATTGCTCCCATTCTGTGAATTGCTGCAAGTTTCAAACATCTGGACCTGTCATATCATATTATCTCAGAACACTAACCATAAGCTGAGAGACTGATCTGTTTATGAGAATGGTATCTGTGCAGGGCCACAAAATCATAACCAAGAACATTCATATTTCCCTACTTATCGTCTTACGCTAGAGCAATTTACACTGTACCATATTGTGCCTTCATCTTAGATCTTGAATGGAGATTGATTTAACAGAAAGGAATGCTTTGTTTATGGCTGAACATCTATTAAACATAGGCCTGGACAATTCTTGAGCAGAGCAGGAAAAGTTAGAAGTCCTCTTCTAAGGTTTCATTTACTGCTGTGTGTTATAGAAGCCTTTTAATAGCCATTCAAACAGATGAATATTGATCTCTAATGCAATTTATGTTTCGTGGTCTTATATCTGTTTCTTGGCAAATGCAATGTGAGTAAAACATCCCTTTACTTAATTATCTGTATGTGGGTATTTTTTTTTTCATTTTTATAAATTATGATAAATACCTAAATTACTTGCCAACATTCTTTTTACAAATTATTGTTCTTATGATAATAACCTACTGAAGAGTCCTTTGGACACATGCGAACCTTGTATAACCCCAAACCTGGAACATGCTGTGTGAATGCAATGCTGGGTTGTATCCACAGCCCACCTATAGCTGCCATTGGCCTGCTTCCCTACCAATGGCAGGTCTGGGGAGAGCTGAGGGTAAGTTTATCCCTACAGCATAACTTCACTGCTGGCTAAAGGGCAAACAGGAGCTTGGGGAGGCACTCAAGCACAACATGGGAATGCATTTGGAAAGGTAAGTGGGAGCTATGTAAGCCTTGGCCAAAATTTTCAGAAGTGCTGAATGTGTATGCTGACACAGACGTGCAGAGTGTCTCTTTCTCTGCCTGTGCTTGTGTCTGATCAGACAAGCACCATGTTGGGCTGTTATGGGCCAGGGCTGCTTGCCTGTTCTGACAGGATACACCAGGTCAAATGCAGTGTAAAACTAATACACCTACCTGGCTTCTGGTCTGAACCTGACTGATGTTTGTCCAGGAACATGTGCAGGGTCATAAACATGCTTGTTTACACCCATGCATGTACAGATTCTGTCATATGAATTTTAGTGACTGTAAATTTTCAAATTATTTACACATCTTTGAAAATTTCACTCCTAATAGCCTTTATAAAACTTGAGTTTTGCACTTTCAGCCTGGAAGGCCAGTGTACATTAAAGAACACACAGCATCACACAGATGTGACATTGCCTCTGATTCAGTTTTAGCTTAAAGGCATTTGCTTATACTTCATACTAAACTAACTAGAAACATTTCTGTAACTAACTGAAATGCTGCATAAAAGTTTACTTTTAGAACATAAAAGTGAAGAAAAGGTATATTTGTGCAAGGATATTTAGATATCATTAGTATTGCTTACTCTTTATTGAATAATTAAAAATGACACTTCCAAGGAGTTAACTCATAAGTGATTACTGAAGCATGTGTATTTGTAATGTATGGAGTCTGTATTTTTATATAGTACCTTTCAGATAATATGACCTTTTCTTTTTGTTAGTGCTTATGATTTCTTCACATTTCAGCATTGCTCCAAGGAAGCAGATGAGTTAATTTAATTAATTTCATTTTCTAAAACTAGTGAAGGAAAACCTTTTGGGGAATAAGAATTAAAGATACAGTCAAGTTATTCTTAGTTGTTCTCCGTGTTCAGGTCAGATGAAATCTCAATGAAAAGGGTTTGAAATTATGACAAACCTTCACCTCAGATTTTTCTTGAACGTTATCCAGCCCCAATTGGAATCTCACATGCAACTCATCTGACAATTGATCTTTCCTTCCTTCTAGAGATGATCTCTGCACAGAATATACCAGTAGCCCAAAATCACAAGCTCCCAATGGCTGATGTTTTCTGTATTCATGGGTTGTGGCACTGGAATGAACATTTCCTGAGATCCCCTTAAAGGCTTTACCTTAAAAATTCTGCACCCTGGCAAAAGGAATGAGTGTGCTCTGTGCTTCCAAACTTGTAGACCGTATTCTCTTCACACTTCAGCCTACTAATGCTGATATAGAAAAAAGTTTCTTTATATCTGTCTAATGGGTAACTTTACAGAAGTTTTTCCCTTAAAGGCCATTTCCTTACCTGAGCTTCAAGTGCAAAAATAGAAACATGGAATAATATTATGGGTTGCCAAACAGTCTCAATGAAAAAAAAAAAAAAACACTTATAAGTTTTATTTCATGTGTACAATTCAGCACAGTCTTAAAAAGGCATGAAATAAGATTCAGATTGTTTTGAGCTCTGTGGTTTTGTTGAAAGACTGAATCTCTTCAGCCTGAATTCTGCATTGAGAACAAAGCATAATCTGCCATTGTGTTCCTCAGTGTTGCAGTGTTACAAGGTTGAGTGAGTCAACCTTCCCCTGTTCATGTGATGAATGATCAGATTAAGACATTTCCTGAGATCCCCTTAAAGGCTTTACCTTAAAAATTCTGCACCCTGGCAAAAGGAATGAGTGTGCTCTGTGCTTCCAAACTTGTAGACCGTATTCTCTTCACACTTCAGCCTACTAATGCTGATATAGAAAAAAGTTTCTTTATATCTGTCTAATGGGTAACTTTACAGAAGTTTTTCCCTTAAAGGCCATTTCCTTACCTGAGCTTCAAGTGCAAAAATAGAAACATGGAATAATATTATGGGTTGCCAAACAGTCTCAATGAAAAAAAAAAAAAACACTTATAAGTTTTATTTCATGCGTACAATTCAGCACAGTCTTAAAAAGGCATGAAATAAGATTCAGATTGTTTTGAGCTCTGTGGTTTTGTTGAAAGACTGAATCTCTTCAGCCTGAATTCTGCATTGAGAACAAAGCATAATCTGCCATTGTGTTCCTCAGTGTTGCAGTGTTACAAGGTTGAGTGAGTCAACCTTCCCCTGTTCATGTGATGAATGATCAGATTAAGACATTTCCTGATTTATGAATCAGGGCTGGGCATCGTAAGGGTCAAATGGAAGATCACTCTTGCTGAAAACACCCATTCTGTTACAAGAGAGCACTGCACCTTTTGCTTGAAGGGTCCACCCATCTTGTGTTTACTACAGCAGACACTTGTCTTGAATTATGAGAGAGAATGCAGTTTTTGTTGTTTTGTTTTGGTTTTTGTGGTTTTTGTTGTTGTTGTTGTTTTGTTTTGTTTTGTTTTTATTAGGACATGTAAATGAGACCCTCAAATTGTATTTTGTAGTGGAATTTAAACTGACACACTGTCTTTCTGATGTGTTTAGAAGAAGACCACTGAGATGTGCTAGAAACTGCAGCTGTCTGTATACTACCCACTGCAACGATTCTTAGATTAGAAAGGATTCCACTGCAATTTTGCCATTTTATTTCATTTTGTATATCAACAGCTGTTGTCTATTGAATGCTACAGAGCAAGCTCACCAATGAGGCCAGTTTATTAAATTCCTGGGAACAGCAATAAGATAATTTGTATATCCTTTGTGTGTCTACAAGAAAGCACAGAAGAGTAACAAGCGAGAAATATATTTTACCAAATGAGTGTCTCTGCTCTGTAAAAAAAGCTTCTGTGGGCAAAACAGTTTAATTCAAAAGATTTTCATTTAATAAAATAATCCATCCCTGGGTTGAATTTACTCAAATAGTACACTAATGCAGGATGAACAGCTGATGTTAGACTACTTGCCAACAACACAGTCATAAGACATTATTTTTCTTATGTGTGTGTAGTTGCAAGGCTGCCTACCATCATTTCTGTGTGTTCTTGGGAGGGAGAGAGGCTTTGGGAGGTGTTTATTCATGCCTTGGCAGTGGTCAAATTTCTAGCAGAAACATTAATAAATATAGTTTTAGAGGTAAACTGCTAGACACTGTGAAACGGTCCAACTTACTTCTAAATTTTGCTATTTTGTCAGGAAATAGTTTTACGCAGACCACTTTCAGAAATCTGCTATACTGCGTCACATTTAAAGGCAGTCTTCAAAAATTCTGTTGAGAGCGTCATGCTATCTTTATAGCAAAAATCAGATTTAATTATTTGTTTCATTACTTATATAGCTGATACTACTTTGACAGCTGCTGCCACAAAAAACTAATTTGGCTTAAAAAGAACACAGCAGTAACATCAATACACTTCACAGAGTTCTGCTGCAGCTGCTTTGGGATGAAACACAAAACCTCCCAAATGGCTGCAAATGAAAAAACAATATGTGCTGATTTATTTTGCATTCTGAAGGTCAATAAAACTGGAATCTAGAAAGGGGCACATGAGAGCAAATTCCATAAGAGACATCTGCCACTGATAAGTGGTGCTGCCAGTGCTGCAGAACTCAGCATCAGAATTTGACAGTAAAAAATGTCCTTACTGGTGTTTACATGTTTAATTAGCTGCTGATAGGTACCATGAGAACACAAGAATGTATTTAGGCTTATGTTGGTGAAAAGCATACGGTCACATGGTCAATCCAGCAGAAAATATTTATAGCCTTCAAAGTTACGTCACACCCACAGCATGTGAGCGGACAGTGGAAGGCTGATCTCTCTGGGTGCTCCAGCTGCAAAACACCACAGACCTCGGCCTGGTTGTGTATCATGGAGTCACCTGAGGTTAGTCCATAAGGTTCAGTTTGTGTCAGACCAGATTAACACCTCAATATGCGTTGCAAAAAAATAATCATTTCCCTTTGGTTAGGAATGAAGACAAAGTATGGTTCACCTCTTGTCCCTGTTTCCTGTCTTCACATGGCAAAATACCCTCTTTAAGGGCCACGGTTCTTGATGGTCTCACCAGAAAGGTCAAAAATAGGTTAAGTTCTGAAGTCTGAATTACTTTTTCAAATTTCTTTTGGATATGAGGCCTTTGCAACTCAATGGAAACATGGGGGAAAGACAAGCTGGAGGAAGTTAATGTTCCTACATATGATGCTTGGTCTGTGTCAGGTGTGCTATAGCTGTGAAGAGTTCAGGTAGGCTCTGTATGCCACGCCGTGAGAAACTAACAAGTGGGGAGAACAGAGGTTTCCTATTTCTCTTACCACTAGTAAATTTGATGTCACAGTCATATGGTGGCAAGGGGTGGGAGGAAGCAACTAAAATATAAATTTCTTGCAACTCGCCGCTGCACAGCAGGATCTCTGCCTGCATTCTTACCTGGATTAAAACCATCCAGAAAACATTTCCATGCTTCATTTCCTAGTTTGCAATATTTTAGACTAGGATAGGAATAGGAATTGAGAAGTGAATAGGATAATGAGAAGTGAAGACCTTCAGACAAGGGAACAGGCTCTTTTCATCACTGAATCTGAACTGTGGGTGTTCCCTTGGCAAGCACAGGAATAAATGTACATTAGGAACACAAATTTAATGTCAGGAACATTAAATATCTAAAGAAAGGGATTTTTAAGTGGTAAATATTTATAACAATACTTTGAATGAATAAGATTAAACTTTCATGGGAAATGTGGCAATTTTTGGTACATATTTAAAAAGAACTTTTTATTTTAAGAAGTGGAAGAGTGTAAATTAATCTGAGAATCTGTAATTGGAAAAGAGAAAGTGAGACAAAGATTACTTGCTAATGTTTCTCTAATTTGAATGGTGACAGGACTGCACACAATTTTTTTTAACCTTACCTAAGAGCTTGTCTGTCTTTATGACAAGAGAGATAGGTAATAAATATTATGCTGTAATAGCTGTATACAAAGAACATTCAGAGCTCAGTTGTTTTTTTCTTACTATAATTGTTAATTCCTCTTTCAAAGTAATGGCTGCAATCAATTTTTTCCTCAGACTTGGAGGACTTCAAAATATTGAAATACGAAAGAGTGAGATTAATAAAAGGTAATCCTTAGAAAGAAAAAATCTGGAGTGCACGTGGGGAAGCGTGTAACACAAACATTCTGTGTGAGGAAGCCTTTTAACTGCAGACATAATTTTGGACAGGGTTTTTGTAACCCAGAGTTTGCAATTGGCTGAAATGTCCCTCACCACAACAAATCCAGAATGCACACGAGCAGAGATGTAATGTGACCCTGTGCAACGAACCAGGGGCCAGCGAGTGGGCCTGTGCTCCCCGAGTCCTTGCCATGCCACTCTTCAAACATTTGTATTGTTGGCTCTTTTCTTGCCATCAGCTGAGCTTCAGAAGAGCTGAAACTGGGCTGTAGTAGATTCTAGTACGCCCGAGAATCTTTGCCTGACCCAGAGGAATGATGCAAGAGAGAATTTGGGTGCATGGGACCCTCTAACAAGTTCAGGCTGCAACCAGGTATGAGAACATGTTTGCCCGCTGGGCAAGTTGGTATCTGAGAAAGGGCTCAGACTCCCACTCCATTAGGAATTTAGATGTGGAGTTTGCAACCCGTGGCTCATGAACTGTTTTTGACTTAAAGCCTACAGCATGCAATGAAAAAGGGAAAAAGGCAGCCTCCTGCTTCTAAGCTTATACTTGCTCCACGGAGGTGTTGTCAGCCTGAGAAGATTTGCAGGGCTCTAAAATGAAAAACAGGAGGAAAAAACCCCTGCTTTGTGAGCCCTACCTTTCAACGGAGATTGAAATTTAAATAGTGCAGTCAGTCACAAGAAGATACTTGAACTACATTCGGGGAGTTGTGAGAATGATGATTTAAGTACCTGGAAGGAAAGATCCTTTAGGTGAAACATATTAAATTCAATGGGAGCAAGTTTAGGCCCAAAACTGGAGAAGATTAAAGAAACTAGGAGTATTCTAATACAAGTCCTGTGAAGTAATATATTTATCTATTAATCAAAGAAATGTGAAGATTTTTGGAAAAGATAATTTTAAATTAACAAAAGCCTTAAATACCCCAAACCTAATCAAATGGGAGGAAAAATATAGTTGTTTTTTATTGTGAATGACCAATGTTAAATATGCAATGCAGCCTGGTTTTACATACGCTACGGCATGGTTTTTTCCAGATGAAAACAGATTTTTGCTTTATTATGGTACATATTTTTGGTAGTAATTTTGGGAGATTTATGAGGAATCATAATGAACATAATTAAAATAATCCAATTATCCTGGATGTGCACTTTTGCCAGTTGTGATCTGTGTTTCATTCTCTGATGCATCAGCATTTGAATACAAAAGGTTAAATTAGACCCCACAAGATTATTTATATGTGTATTTGCCAAAGCAAAAAATAGAGTTTTCTAAAGTGCTTTGAAGTGCATTATGTCATTTAAACCTTCATAATGTGCATAATAAATGTGCATATTACAGATGAGTCAATCACCATATTTTTCCATAGATAAAAAGATATCTTTCCAGAGATAAAAAGAGCGGTCAGGGGAAAATTGGGGCACAGGCTTTATACAAAAGTTTAATGTTCCTGAAGAAACTGAAGAACTGAAAATCTGAAGAACTTCTGTATTACTCATAAGGTGTCTTTAGTTTGCAGATGGCCTCTTCTTTTCTTTTGTCAGAAGTGGCAAATATGCTTACTGATAAAATCTAATCAATCTCAATTCTCAGTAGTCTGTATTCAAGAACTCCATAAGAAATTTGTGAAGACTTTCTTTCATTGAACACTCAATAATGAACTTCACATGAATCTTTTGTACTAACTTTAGTCTTAATCACTTTGCAGTTGGAATTTACAGGTGCATGAAATTTCTCTATATTGAAAGAAAAAAGACTAAAATCTGTGGCCCATATCCTATAATTGAAAAGGCAATGGTGGATTTTTTTATACTTGCAGATTTGAAGAGTTTTTCTTTTTTCACTTATACAAGTAAATCCTTTAGATAATTTCTCATTTTTCTAGAGTTCAGCAAATTTTCTGTTTAAAATACTACCTTAAAAAAAAATACAGGGAAGTTGCTGGCTAATTACAGGAGTAAGTGAAAATTATTTGTCTAGTTCAAAATGCTGTAACTGCGCAATTTCCATGGGCACAGATTATTATGAAATAGAAACCAGCAAAAAAATACATAAATATAAAGCAATTTTCGATCAAGTACTCCGGAAGATTGGTGCTCCAGGCGTGGTCCCAGCACTGGTGATGTTGCACCTGGAGTGCTGTGCCCAGTTCTGGGCTCCCCAGTCCAAGAGAGATAGGGACATCCTGCAGAGAGCCCAACAAAAAGTCAGAGATGTGGGACTGGAATAACTCCTCTGTGAGCAAATGCTGCGAGATTTGGGACTGTTCAGCCTGGAGATGAGAAGGCTCAGGGGAACCTTTTCAATGTCTTTAAGTATCTGATGGGACGGTGCAAAGGGGACGGAGACAGGCTCTCTTCAGTGGTGCCCAGAGACAAGACGGGAGGCAATGGGTACACACTGAACACAGGAGGAGCCATCCAAACATCGGGAAACACCTTTTCACTGTGAGAGACACTCACAGTCTCTGGCAAAGTTTGCCCAGACAGATGGTCTTGTCTTCCTCTTTGGAGAGAGTCAAAAGCCAGCCCTGGACAGGTTGCACTAGGGGGCCTTGCTTGAGGAGGGGATTGGACCAGCTGACCTCCAAAGGTCTCTTCTAACCTTAACCATTCTACGAATTGGTGAAAAAAATCAAGCTTATACAATTTTTCAATTTTTCTTGTATAGCTTTGGAGAGCTGGACTGTTTGTTTTGGTTTTGATTTTGGTGGGTTTTTAAAATTGTTTTTGTTTGTTTGTTTTTTTGTTTGTTTGTTAGATGAGTGGATACAGTTCTCACCTTTCTACATCCTAGTATGCAATCTGTCCATGAGTGTGTTGAGCTTAAATCAGGAAGATGAAATCTTTGTAAAGGGATGGGTACACCAGGTTTTCTTTTATTGTACTTTCTTAAAGCTGTCTTAAGCCTCCTCTTGGAGAAAACAAAAAGTTTCAAGATCACAGCAAAAACTATATACAAGAAACACAGAGACAAAAAAGACAGAAGATTCTAGAAGTACAAATAAAAACTAAGGCTGTGGATGCCTTTCAGAAGTGGAGGGCTAAAGGGCTAAATACAGGGCTAAAGGAGAGAGGCAAATCTGGTGAGTAAACATGTGCAGATCTACCAATCTATTCTATGTTAATTTGGTCAGATTCAATTTAATGCTGTTTTTTTATTCTTGTGTGTGTGCAGTTGAACATCACTGATCACTTTTACTTAATTTCATCTGGCTTTGGTTGGGTTTTTTTTTAATTATTTCTTTTTGTGTAGATTGTAAAGTCAGACATTAATATAAAGACTGGAAGCAGAATAGGTCAGAATAGGTGTACGTCAGGAGATCGATCTGTTCTTATAAAATATATTGTATTATGCTATTTTTACTCTTAAGGTAACAGTACCTATAACAATTAGGAATGTTTTTTTAATTATTTATTGCTTGGAAAGGATGAAAAATGAGCATTTTTTATAGAGTTTAATGAATCACATTATATGTTTTCCACCATGTCACAGTAAATGCGCAGTCCTACTGGGGTCTTTTATTAGCAGACTGTAGAATATATTTTAAAACTTTATCATTATAACTAATATTTAAAAAATAATGACTATTATATGAGCGGATTCCCATAGGTTATATCAGCACAATGCTGTTACTACAACTAGGTATTCCATATGCTTCTTTTCTCTTTATTCTCAGTAGTTGTGTGCACTGGCTTTCTTTCTCTGAGGGGGAATATATGATTTTTAAATTATTTCCATTGTTCACATGTTTGTGTTAGACCCAAGGCAAGTGGAAAGAAAGTCTGCACTGAAGAGGTTGCTATTTTTATACATACCTCTGACCCAAGTTTTTATTCAATGTCCTGTTGTGCTAAATACTGAAACAGACACAGAACATGACTTATTTTACTCTTTAAGCTGATATGTAGGTACATTTTTTTCCTGCACACACAGACCACAGTGGCATTTTTCTGACCAATTCCTAATAAATGGAACTGAAAACAGAGAGGTCAATAATTTGTCATTTTATTGATTTTGTTGTAATGTCCCTTTTTCATCATGAGAGTGCTGTAGCCATGAAGCTTCTCTTGCATTCTGATAGTTGTCCCTTAAAGTCAGGAGGGCATGCAGTCACACCTAGCAAAACTTGCACAACCACAGCATCCTAAAGGATGCACAGTGGTATAAATGTATGTAGTGCATAAATACCAACAGTGCTGTTTTATAAATACCACTGCTACATGAACCAGTACTAGTTGGCAGCAATGTACAGAGTGCCACAGGACATTTAGAGGTGTATAGAGAGGGCATGCAGTTTTCCCGCAGCCAGTGAACAAGGAGACATTCCAGTGGCTTGTGGATGCCACCCATCTTTTGACAGTCTTAATAAGAATTGTGATTATCATTCTATTTAGGGTAGTGCATGTTGTTCACACAAAAAAATTCAACTATTCAGCAGTGTTCTCAATTGTCGACAAAGGTGTCATTTTAGAGTGGATTGAGGTTTCCCCAGAGAAAAATGCAGAGTTGTTTTTCCTTGGGTAGATTCAGGAACTTTTTGTTCCCATAAAATGTATTTAATCCCCATTTTCAAAACCCACTACTTCAAACCTAGGAGGTACTACTATGAAATTTGGCAGGGGTAGAGACTAATGATCTCTTGAGATCCGTTCTGACCTACGTTTTCACAATTCTTTCATAGGTCTGTTACTCTTTTGATTGAATCAGATGCTCAGTTTTTGAAGCTCCTTTGGATAGATTCCACTTAAGGAATCAGTGTCAGGATACCAGCTTTAGCCCAGCTTGAAAAATCCTGTTGAGACAGGAGGCTTATGTTCTAGTGGCCTTGCCTTGTGTACATTTCACATACTTTCCATATAATCCCATATTTTGGTAAATTCTGTCTCAGATGAAATATTTACTATATGACTCAGAAAAAATGTTTGAGAAGAGTTTCATCTTGCAACAGTAGCTCACACTGCCTTAAAATACCTTGTGTTATGGGGCCTTGAACTTTTTTCTGGTTATTAATTTTCTTCTGTAATTATTAATATGTAATTTATCTATCAGAAATTTCATGGAACTGGTTTATTTGTGTTTCTTTGAAATGACGAAGAAGGGTTATGTAGATTGTATCAGTTTATTTTTATATTTCCCTTTTTACTCAAGGGTGGTGGCTTGAAAACATCTGAACACATAATCCCTTGAGATCAAGCTCTCTATTATCAGTCAATATTTTTTAAAGTAGAAGTGTCTGTTCTGAGAGAAATAGGTTGCAGTTAATTGATATTCTCTCTTACAGATGAAATTATTGAATACTAGCTCATGTTAACTACCTCAGGTGAGAGTAGAATCTCCTCTGCCTAAAATTAATTAATTCTTGTGTGTGGTTCAGCACTGCAATATCCATGCTCTTTTTTTTGATTTAAATCCTCTGCACATAGGATTTCATAAGGCTATGAGGTGCAGGCATCAGAAGGATCTCCACAGTACCCTAATCTGATGGTGCGATCCATCAGTCCTTGAAGCTGCACATTCCTGCAGTTCTGCGATGTGCTGAAAGCACAGCTCATGATGTTCCATGGAAATACCACTGTGTTGCTGGAAGTGCATAAAAATGCACAGTGATTACATAAAAGATACCACATCATTCCTGTTAACTCATTACTTTGATTAATTCCTCTTTCTCAACTGATAAAATTCATGGTGATATTTCTGAAGGTAAAGCATATCCTATAAGGAGATTTATTTAAAGGGTGACTGTTTCACTAGCATTTGAGTCAATTCAAAAATTATATAATATATTAAGATATGAGTGCCAGTAAAATTCCTCATTCAACTTCCAACACATGACACACCATGTGCATAAAATACTACACTAAATTCTAAACTTGACATGTAAGAGAACTTCAACACTCAAATATTTGCATACTTAGATGAGATAATTAGTGTTTTCATGTCACTTTGCTGAAGTCTGATAGTGAACATCAAAAAGTTGCTACATAAGCAGCAGAACTAGTAATTTATTTGTGTCATCTGTTTCCTTAATTCAGATGGAAAGTTCTTCAATAATGCTTTAATAAGATCTGTTCTCTCTGTTACTGGCCTACCTCTGTAAAATTTGTAGATATGTAATGTCTTTACAGTGTCTTTACCTCCTGTTAGTTTTGTTAGAAATCAGCTTGGAGAAGGTATTAGGACAGTGTGATGAACTTAGTCTTGGTTCCTCAGGAAATTATACTAAATTACTGGAGTTTTTTTACCATTTTAATATAGTGCATAAGCAGCACTCTATGAACAGTACCTTTGCTTCTTCTTTAGTTAATGTCAGTATATTGTACTATTAAAAATACATAGGTGAAATATATGACATAACAATATTGAAGTGTTTTTCCACTCTGGAAGTGATTTTTTAATTTGCTGAAATGCTTTATAAATTCATGTTATCTCTTATCTGTGTTGTCCAGCTGCCAGTTTGCCACTAATTTAGCAGAACAGCAGCATCTCTATTGTCTTGCTCTGTGAACGGAGATGAAGAAATCATGAGTCTGCCTTCCAAAGTTTCAAGGAAAAGATAATAGGTTGGCTAAGCTTCTTCCTTGCAGCTTTTCTAGTAGGAGTTGTGAGGGTTGAATAAGCAGGAGCAAGGCAGATTGCATTACAATGTTGAACACACATTCTTTCATTAAGAGAAGAAAGGCTGAGAAGGACTAACACTAAGAAAGGCTGAGGCGCTCGCATGTCTTGACATTTCCATGTTTTATAGAGACCTTCTGGCACCTTATGCTGTACATTATATGGAAGGAAGAAGAATATAGAAGATTAGGAAACAAGTTTTGCTAGGCATATTTCAGTAGTGTTAGTAAAATATGAATTAGAGTTAGTACAGAGTAAACACTAAATTGAGAGTTTTTCAAAGATCTCTGATTTAAAGTAAGATTTAATACAACATTAAATAATTTAGAAGTTTTCTTCAAGGAAGTATCCATTAATCCAAATAAAAAGACTTGAATTTGAGTAAGTGCAATTTTTAGAACTGCCTAAAAAGACTGATTAAGAAAAGAATCTAAAAAGATTCATGACGATTTTAGAAAATTTCACAGTAATATCCTTTCCTTGTGGACTTCTCAATACAAGTTAGAGATGTGAGAGGTACATAAGTGGCTTGAAGAATCTTAATTTTTAAACAAGTCAGTTTGGAAATTATTTTATCTAAACTAGGTACCCATTCAACTTTAGGCAAAACTATGTCTAATAGCTAGAGAGTCACAGTGGATATAGTGAGATATAATCCTAATTTGCTTTCCTTCAGATAAAACTCCAGATCAGATTGTAAAGTTCAAGGCATTTTCTGTTACCACCCCAATTTTCTTCATTGCCTGGAGGTTTTAATGCTTTATTTGTAGATATTAAATACAAGTTGAACCTCAATGTTATTTTATTAAATGGAGAGACGTTTTAAATGAGTCATAGATGAAAACTATGTATCAGGAGTCCAAGTATTAATTAAAAAGAATATGCCCGATTCAGTGGCATAAAAATACCATAATGATGAACAATTATTATAGGATAAGATCCTCTGGCAGAAGATGCATTCTGTGGATTTTCATGTCATTGCCTAAAGCAGTAAGAGTTGCCATGGTTAGTGGTTGGCAATTTAATCCCAAATTGCAGGAGACTTGCCAGACAGAATTTTTAAAACTTCAGGATTCAGGGACTTTGTGTTGCATGTGCTTGTAAATTAAAACAGTTGGAGTCTTTTACCAAGTCTTGTAGAAAGTCCAGGAAAAGGCAAGATCATTTGTTTACCCTGTAAGTTAGGATGGTAAAACTATAATTTTGAAAAAAAAATCCTTTAATGAATATTTATCATCATACTTACCCCCCCCACCCCTGACCCCAAAATTGCTTCAGCATTCCTGGACACCAGAAATCTCCCTTATTTTAGGAGATGATCATATTTTAATGTCAAAACAACTCGAGGAAGAAAGAACAGTACATTCTAGGAAGTGTGTCAAATTCAGTTCCAGTCAACAATTTAAACTGTGACAATCTTATACTGCAGTTCTTAAAACAGGTGCTTCTTTGTTCAAGTTATTTCCTGTTAGACTATGGAGTGGGATTTCTCAAAGATTTTCTGCATAGTTGTGAGTTTCATCATTGAATTAGCCTGCCATATCTGACTAAAAGCTTTATAGTGATGCCTAGCTCCTAATTCTGGAGCCATCAAATAGTTGAATTACTACAGATATGCCAAATTTTTTTGAAGGAACAAGTTCTTTTTCCATTTAATGGCAAATCTTACCTTCATGGGATAAAAACCATAGTTTCTCTACCAACAGTAGTAAAGGTCATTACAGGCTATTGGGTTAAATAGAGGACGAAAGGTGCAGTCCAAGACCAAATATTTCCTTTGAATAGTTTATTTTATTTTGCAGTTGAATATTGTTGAATAAGTATCTGAGTGTCTACTGTTTAGACTGTTTTACTATGTAGAGAGCATCCATTTTTCAGATTATAACTAGTGCAGTCAGTAATCCAGATAATGATTTAAATTCTCACTTAACCTCATGGATTCCAGCATTCCCACCTTTCTTTCTCAGGCATTTGAAAATACTTGTATGCTCTGAAAAAAATTCTTGTTCTGATGAGGACATAAAAGTTACATTGTTATTTCCTTTGAGATTAACTGAAAGGACAAATAGTGACCTCAACCTGCTAAAATCTAGGACATTGTGGGAATTAAGGCAGCTCACCTGAACTAATAAAAAACTTAGTTTTTGCACCTTTCCTGGGATCAGTTTTGATAACAGCATTGATGATGATGGGTTGCCATTTAGACAACACACTTTAGGTAGCCTAACTCTGGGAGATCAATAGCAGTGATAGAGTGAAGGGCATTTCTACCATGAACAAGCAGTCTGACATTAAGACAAGGAGGCTCCCTTTTCTGTAAGGACTTCAGGGTCTCACCAATGCACATGAGCTGGCAGTGTGCTTGACAGCAGAGTACTCACAGGAGGGGAAATAGGAGAGCAAGGGAAGTGATTTATTTCAGGATTTAATTTTCTCACTTTCTGTTAGAGAAAGGAGGTACCCTAGCATCATATAGTAAGGATAGGCTACTGATTTGATCTCACGTCTATTTGAGACACAAGTTGTCCAAAAATATGTGGGACTTCTTAAATGATTATATCATGAATGTTACCTTCTTCAGAAGATGCAGATAAAATCCAGTGTTGCAGAGTATACAAATCCAGTCTCTAATAATTTTTTCAGTGGAAAATCCCAAATGTTACTACTTCTATACAGATTACAAGAAGCAGCAGTTTTTCCTTTTGAACTGATGGCAGAACTGCCTGAAATTTTTCAAGTGACTCAAAACCAAGTAAATGAGTCTTGAAATCAGTTGGGCCATGACATACTGTGATACATTTATCAAAGAATGTACAGATTTCACATTCTCCCCATAATTAGTTCTAACAGCAATGTACTGTAACTTGTTTAAACCATCTCAAAATTTCCAACCAGGTAACGTGGCAAACTACTAAGGAACAAAAATGAAGTAAAAAGATGTGATTAACATTTAGCACCTGAGATAATTTGAAAATGAAAACAAAAGCTATCTTTGGGCTAAAGATGAGTTATCTAAAACTGACAGATGCATTTTTTCAAAAATTAAATGTGGTCAGATTTTGACACATTCATATGTCTTCTACTGTAATAATGGACAGAAAGGTTTGAGGTTAGTGGGCATTATACACCTTCCACAAAGAGATGTAGAGATGGTAGTGCTTAAAAGTCTTCGGTACTGAATTATCTTTATCTCTAGGGAGAGCTTTTCCTTATGTGAAAAAAAACAACCCCAAAAACTTACAAAGGACCTCAGGCCTCACTTATGCTCTTCAGTGGAGATGAAATGACAACCCAACCTACTACCTGTCCCTCTGTCAGGGAACAGATTAATACAGCCATTAGCAGTTTGCCATAGACAATGGTCTGCCAAAGTCTTAAGAATGAGAACTTTTTTTGTTCAGTGAAGAGCCTGGTTTTCCTAACTGAAACAGAGATTATTGACTTTCCATGCTAAAATCACTGTTTGACAGAAGTTGTGTGCTGCAATCAGTACTTTGAATTGGGACAAAGTATCTTAAAATCTTGGCCAGTTAATGAAATTTGAATTATCTGCTTTAAATATGCATTTGAATGTGATGTGTTCTAAGGTTTCATGTCCTCTTGGCATTTGCTCACAGCTAGTCAGATCTCTTGTTTTTTCTTTTCTGAAATTCTTTTTGAATTCATTCATGGTTATACTGTGTTGAAATTGATGCCTCTTTCAGTTGGGAATGCAAAAGCAGAAGGAATGCCTTGTATCTTTTCTGAAGCAACGAGTAAGAATTTCAGAACTTGGCCCAGGGATTGGTCTGCATCGTGTGGACTTATTGCAAAAAAAAAAGCTTAAATGTCATGGGGAGCTTTTCCTCATTATTTGAAGTCTTTTTTTTTTAACCAGAAATATATATGTCCTAACATTTGTAGCATAAAATAAGAAAGGTCAAATTTTCTGGTGTTTTTTTTTTTTAACTTCCTGTATGGTTTGCATATATTTGTAGGAAATTTCAAAGGCTTTTATTAGTGTCAGTTATTCTAGCATACATTTTATAAAATAATTTTCCATCACTGAAATTTGCAAAAAAATTTTTATGCGTTACAACTATAATCGGTGAAATAAAGATGTACTATTTAGTTTTCCATAACTAACTATTACTCTAGATCATATAAAAAAACCAAACCCAGGAGAAAATAACATTGTGATTATGAAGCTTCAATGATTTAGACTGAAAATGTCTTAAAAATTCTATTTTCTGGAATGTGGTTACAGGTGCTGGAGGAGCTGACATTTGTCTGGGTCTGACATTTCTGCAAAGGAAGCCTTTTGCTTTCAGAGGCAGAACTGTCGGGTCTCAAAGGCAATGCTGCCACTAATGAAACCAAAAGTATGCAAAAATATTCTACCTAGGAGAGAGAAACCCAAGAAATGGGAACAATTGTAGAGAAAATGGCTACCAGCTACAAAGGATGAAAGACACTTCAACCAACCTGTGCCAGAAAATAAGAAAGAAACTTGCTATTAGACACTGGATGGGCAAATCAGAAGGAAATGCATGATTCCAACATAGTCTTTAGATATGTCTTACAAATTTTGGTTAGTTCTAATTGTTATTTAAGGGTAGATATTTTCCACCTACTCATTTCTTTTCCATTTTTTTTTTTAATTGACCTTTATCCAGTTTTCTCCAACTCACACTCCCATTTTAGGCAGGTCTGAAGATCAAAGGTTTTGTCTTTAAAGAGAGACAATTCTCACTATGCTTGTGAAGTCCCAGTCATCTCTCAGTCTTCTCAATAGTTTTGCAATACACCCTGCAATAAAATTAGCTAGTCAGTGGAATGCACATAGAGTGGATGTAGTAATTTATAAAGTCTGTGGGATTAGACATAACCAGGCAGTTCTGTCCAGTAGTGTCTAAGGTGATGCAATACTCTCACTGAAGAGGAATCAAGTGTGGTTGAGCAAGTTCTCGGTGAATCAAAAGAATCTTTCCTTGATTTGGCCAGAAGAAAATCTGATTGAACAAACACAGCTGGATTTTAGATTCATGGCTGTACCTCCCCAACATCCCCATACACAGAGAAAAAAAAAGAGGTGATAATTGGCATGGCTGGCAATATTGTGGGATGGCTTCCGAAGGATCAGCTAATCAGCTACTGATTGAGGTTATCTGCCCACTGATCTCCTGCTGACAGGCAGTAAAAATCATGGCTGCCAAATACTTTTAAAGCACAGATCTCTCTCAGGATGCCAAGCCTGCAAGGCCTGTTATTTTGATGCAGTTTGCCTGGATGTAGAAGGCCTGATTTGGAAATCATTCTCTTTGACAGATGTTGTTTTTGCCTTCGGCTTCATAGGAAAGTGAAGCAAGTAATAAACATAATAAAGTCACAGAACTAAGAGGTAAGCTTTCAAAGTAGTCCAAGAAAAATATTGTTTATATAAAATAATTCTTAACCGAAACCAGGACTGTCTCTGGACAAATACATAATTATAACCCATGGCATTCTCTCTGACTGAACACCATATGATTTTATATTTACTTCCCATACATTTTGGGAAAGACAACATGCCTGTTTTTGAACACTGAATATTTTAAATCCAACACAGTTTTTAAGATATATTTAATGGTTGCTTCTGACTAAAAGTAGCTGCCACTTCTGGAGTATTTGAGAAACAGAGGTAAACTACAGATGTTGCAATGTTTTCTAAAATCTTGGGAGTGTCTTTGAGCATTTCTATCACGGCTTTGTTTTACAGGTTTGAGACTTCTAAATCCTCTCTCTGCGTGCCATATTGTATTGGGTTTTTATGGCCAGGTTTTGGTAGTGGTGGGGACTACAAGGGTGGCTTCTGTGAGAAGCTGACAGGAGCTTCCTCCATGACCAGTAGAGCCGATGCCAGCCAGCTCCAAGATGGACACACCAGTGGCCAAGGCTGAGCCCATCAGGGACAGTGGTAGTGCCTCCAGGATAATACAGTTAAGAGAGGGAAAAAAATTACTGCACGAGACCAGTTGTGGGCAGAGAACAGAGGGGTGTGAACATGTGAGACAAACAGCTCCACAGACACCAAGGCAGTGCAGAAGAAGTCCAGGAGGAGCTGCAGGCACCAGAGCTGAGATTCTCCTGCAGCCCATGGTGCAAACGAGGGTGAAGCAGCTATGCCCCTGCAGCCCATGGAGGACCACAGGGGAGCAGAGATCCACCTGCAACCTGTGGAGGAGACCCATGCCAGAGCAGATAGAAGCCTGAAGGAGGCTCTGACCCCATGGGAAGCGCACACTGGAGCTGTGAACCTGTGGAGAAAGGAGTCCACATAGGAGCAGGTTTGCTGGCAGGACTGGAAATTCTGTGGGGGCCCCATACTGGAACAGCCTGTCCTTGAAGGACTGACCCCTGTGGAGAGAGACCCACACTGGAGCAGTTCATGAAGGACTGCAGCCTATGGGAGAACTCATGTGAGAGAAGTTTGGGGAGGACTGTCTCCTCTGGGAAGGACCCCACTCTGGAGCATAGCAGTGTGTGAGGTGTACCCCCTAAGGAATAAGGAGCATTAGCGACAGTGTCTGATGAACTGACCACAGCCCCATCCCCTATCCCCCCATACTGCTGGAGAGGAAGGAGCTAGAGAAGATTGGGATTGAAGTTGAGCCCAGGAAAAAGTGACGGGCATGGAAGATTTTCTTTTATTTCTCATTACTCTACTCTGATTTGATTGGCAATAAATGAAGTTTCCTCTTTTGAGTCTGTTTTGCCCCTGATGGTATTTGATGAGCGATCTTTCCCTGTCCTTGTCTCAACCCAGAGGCCTTTTGTTGTATTTTCTCTCCCCTGTCCAGCTGAGGAGGAGAGTGATAGACCACTTTGCTGCGCACCTGGCATCCAGCCAGGGTCTAACCACCACAAGTATCTAGGAACTTGATTGTTAGGTATTTTTCTGTTTGGAGTGCCAGGATTAGAATTTAATGTAAACTCTGCAGATTACAAAGGTTGGCTAATTTTATTTGCTACATTTGAGCAGCTTAATGTCATGGGGTTTGGTTGGTTTTTCTTTGGTAATTGTCTTTTGCTCATTTATACTTAATATGACCTAATTTTTAAAACTCTCTTGCACAAGCCAATTCAAGCAATGTGACATAAAAGCATAAACTCTTCTGAAACCGTGGGTCATTTGAAACAAGTGATTGCTTCTGCCTCTTAATTTTTCAGACTACAGATTGTAAGCACAGAAATGACAAGAAAAATCTCCTTGTTCTTCTTTGGTCTATTTCAAAACCCATGATAAGGAAAGCACACCTGCCTTGGACATGTTACTTAGAGAATCTTCTTCTTTATGACTTCCTCTAAAACAGGACCATGATGATGTGAAACACCAAGAAACACCCTTTGACCTCAGAGGTTTAATTCTAGCACTTAAAATTAAGTCAATTTTTAGAGAGGCGTGTGGCTTAAGGACCTAGAGTACGAAGAAAAATGAGACATTATTTCCCTTCTAAAACCAGCTACACTAAGAAAACCTAGCAATATGTGTTATTTCCTCTCCTCTGAAATTTCAGTCTGGCATGCAATTTATTTGTTGTTGGAACAACAGGCAAAACTCTGTGCTTTTGGACGTATCATTGTATTGCTCATGATGAGCTGTAAAAATCTCTAATTTTTTTTGTTTTGCCTCTGACTCTCGAGTTCTTGTACTCAGAGTTTGGATTAAAAGGCAAGAGAGACGCAGGATTTTTCTTCTAATTGAAGTTTATTATTTTCTTATCTATGGTACAGCTGCGCGAGGTGTGCTTCTTAGTTAACAAGGTGGAAAAATGGCTTCGAGTTCTCACTTCCAAGGCCATTTAAAGCCTAAATCACCCAATTGAGAAATTCCAAGTAATTTGTTATTACTTATAATCCAATAACTAACCTGCATTGCGGGATTTTTGACCCAATAACAGAACACCCAGATTTGTGAAGAAGAAAGAAGAAAGAAGAAGGACTAACCCACACCCAAAATCCTCCATTTTGTTACATTACATTACAATATACATTACTATATCCCAGGATTCCAACAGTAAGCAACCTACCTTTTTTTTCTTGATCCACGCAGGCAACTGCTAATTCAGGATCATAGGATAATTCCTATTGGAGGGGATCTTGGAAGATCTCTAGGTCCACCCTCCTGCACTGACAGGATCAGCCATGGGGCAAACAAGGTTACTCAGGGCTCCATCCAGCTGAGTGTTGAAAACCTCCATAGCTGGAGATGACACAATCTCTTTGGACAATGTGTTCCTCTGCTTGACTGTTCACATAATGTCTCCTTATATTCAGTCTGAACCTCTTCTTTCACCTCAATGTCCATGTGCTTGTTCCCCACCCTGTGAAATACTGAGTAGCCTGGCTCCAATTTCCTAATAATGTCCTAGTAGGTACTGTCAAGGCTTCTGTTAGGTGTCCCCAAAGCTACATATTCTCCAAGCTGAACAGGTCCTGTTCCTTCAGCTCTCCTCACATCTTAAGTGCTCCGGCCCTCAACCATCTTGATGTCTCTCTGCTGAACTTGCTGCATTTTATCAATTTCTTTCCTGTATTTTGGGAGTCCAGAACTGGACATGGGATCTACATATAGCATAACATATTATGTAGAAGGGGCAGTCATTTTCCTGGCTCTCCTGGCTCTGCCCATATGAATTCAGCCCAGGGTACTTTCGGCCTTCTTTGGTGACAGAGCACACTGATGGCTGATGTGTAATTTGTCTCTGCCCATCCACCAGGAACCTCAGGTCCTTTTCAGCTCCTTTTCAAAGCTGTCTCCGAGGCATCCGGTTCCTTCCTGCCTGCTAGGGGTCTTTCTTCCCAGGTGCAGGATGCTGCATTTATCATTGTTGGATTTCATTAAACCTTCCAGTCTGTTCCTCCAACTTGCCAAGGTTTCTCTGAATGGCAGCCCTGCCCTCAAGGGTCCTTTCTCCTCAATTTGGTGCCACTTGCAGGCTTGATGAAAGTATATGCCTTCACCTGCCGCTTATTGATAAAGATGCTGGAGGGTACAGGTCCCAGAGAGACTTCTTACACTACTCCACTTCTTACTGGCCCAGTGATCACTACTCATAGAACTCAATTACCCAGTTTTAACCTATCTAGTTATCCATTTAACCAGGCTGTAACATCCTAATTAAGATGTAAGACCCTTATTTCTGCAGGGTCTCTCTGAAGACCTTGTCAATCTCTTTTTGAAGTTCCCTGGTCTTGCACAATCTGCACAGCTGCTCACACAGCTCCTTGACTTGGCGACACAGCTCCTCAGCCAGGTCACGACTCTTGCAAACAAGGATATCTTGTGTGCTCCAGCCTTCGTCGCAGGCACTGCCAGCAGTGTGGAGAAGCGTGCTGTCCCTCTGGAGCTCTGTGCCTGTTCTCTGCTGTGCCAACATAGTCCATTCATAGTCCAGTCCTAATTCCAGTCATAGTCCTTTCCTTAGAATATGATGAATTGGTGTTTGATCTTCTTTAACCATGAGTCAGCTGAAGACAAAACCTCAAAGCTTTTGATAAAGCTTGTGAGAAACTGATAAAGTTCACTAGAAGGAAAAGGCTGTAGTTTCCCTATCCCAGCAACAGCAGACAAGAATTAATTCAATCATAATATATTATTAATAATACAGCCTCAGTAATACTGGAAAATAAAGTTTCTTCCTCTGAATCATCTCCAAAAGTCACCAAAAATGTAATCTAATACAAGAAATATAGCTGATGATTCTGTAGGGGAAAATCCTCACGCTTGAACCAATTCTGAGTCAATGATATACCTTCAGGAACTGACTCAATTTACTAATTTAAGAGAAACTTACCTGGGGGATTAAAATTGTGGGTGGTTGTATGAGTGGATGATGAGTGGGTGGATGAGTTTATTCAGTGAAGAATTTCAATAAGAAGCAGAGTCAATGATCCATGAGGTACCCTTGTGAGAAATGAGGAAGAAAAAGATAAGGAGAAGTGATGAAGGAAGTAAATGAGACTTCCGCATTTGGCCATGGCCAACTTTAATAACTACCTTCAAGCTTGTGTAAGTTCATTTTGAGTGGTGTGAAATTGCAGTGTGTCCATGGCTCTGCAGAAACTGCCAACTCCTGATCCAAATTAAGGAGAGGTTCCTTTATTTCTGTCATAACCAAGGTTGCATGGGATGATATTGACAGACAATTTTCAATTGTCTATTAACCATCCTACATCTTTTTCCTACAAGCAGACCACAGTCTAGTTTATCCTTGTAACTTGTTATCTGTGCAGACACTTAGACACTTAATAGTCAAACAGGAATGTGAAAGTCTGACTTTCAATGAACTAAGCGGAGAAAGAAATGCTATTGCTACCTTTAATTAAAATTTAGAACTGTAAATATGGGTTTAACACTAAATGTATTGGAGGAAATTCCACTTGAATCTTAATATTTTCTAATTTCTGGTAACATTTATGATGCTAAAGCCATGTAGAAATCAGATATGTCTCATGAAGTCTCTCATTCTTCTTCAGGGAATCTGAAAAATTAATTTCTGTCATATCCCTAAAAATGCTGTGTTTTTGTTATACTTTTGATTGTTCTTTTGGCTTCCTTTATTAACAAACTTGAGTCATACTTTAAATGAGAGGTAATTTATGAAAGCAGCAAGAAGGTGCTAAAATAATATTACTGTGGCTACTGAAACAACAGTGAAGATCAAGGATAAAACCATATTGAACATAAATTGCTAAAAAATATCTGCTCCTCCCTCCCTGGGTTTTTTGGTCACATTGACTCTAGTAGGTGATGACTACACTCTGAAGATAGTGTTCAGGAGAAATTTCTGTGGAGTATTATGAGCTATTTTCTGCAATCACCCGTTCCATGTTCATCAGTGCTTAGAGAGAGAAATAAGACACTTGGAGGTGAAAGAAAAACATAATGTTTGTATGTAGATTTATGGTTCACCTAGATCTTAAATACTACATGCATCCAGTTTAAGACTTATGAGTATATAATAAAACTAAAAAAAAAACCCCAAACCCAAAAAGACCCAAAAAACCAAAAAACAAACAAACAAACAAAAACCAACAAAAAAACCAAAACTACAAACCCAAAAGAACAGAGAAAGTTTACCAAGGAATGGAACAGTTTTGTAGAAGGAAATGCTGAGTAGGTAGGGATTGTCAGTATTAAAAAGAAGACAACAGAGAGAGATATGATACAACTCAGTGAATGAGAGGGAATAAAGAAGTACCTTTCACTTTTCACTGACCCTGACAAGTAAGGGATACCCAATGACAGTTTGTTCAAAACAAACTAAGTACTGTGTCACACAATATGTAATTAGATTGTGAAATACATTTCCTTGGAGAATATAAAGGGAAAAACAAGAAGTGACTTCATGGAAGAAAGTATAGATGGTAGTTGAACAAAATGACATCATGAAAGCAATCATTGTGCCAAGAAAAGCCTATATCAATGATTTTTGCAAAGTACAAGGGTGGACAGGAGGAAGGATCACTATTAACTTGTCCTGTTTACTGCTAGGTAATGGGATTACAGGCCACTCTGTGAACACAGAAGAGCAGAGAGGCACAG
Source organism: Struthidea cinerea (assembly GCA_013397865.1). Lineage (NCBI taxonomy): Eukaryota > Metazoa > Chordata > Aves > Passeriformes > Corcoracidae > Struthidea > Struthidea cinerea. The sequence continues at coordinate 741,743 of VZTI01004803.1, forward strand.
CAGCGAGTGCTGGAACCTTAATAACCTACTCAGAGAAAAGAGCCCCTGCCCCAAACCCCCTGAGGCTGTCACAGGGGACCCTCAGCCCTATGAGTGGTCCCCATCCATGACTCTGTGCCAGAGCCTCTCCAGGTCTCCTTTCACGCTAGTGGGATTTAGCCCATGGGTAAGGGAGTTGTAGGACACAGGGGAACTTACTAGGGGAATTTATAACGTGCTGCTTAGGGTAGGTATCAAAAATGGCAAAAGGGAGAATTCAAGGTCTTTTGGGAAGGAGTGGGTGTGGAAGACTAGAAGAAAAGGGGGATGAAAGAAGTCTATAAGTTGGCATTTGGTCAGTACATTTGTCTGGTCATGTCCTGCACCTGGTCAACTCAGTCTGATCCATCTTCTCATCAAGTTAATTCCTGATTCTTTTTGTGAGTGAAGAGCTCCAGTTCTCTGTTCCACATGTGTGCATGAGGTCTAGGTGTGGCAGCTGCAGCAGGGACCATGGGTCATTGGGGGTCATGCATCTGGGCTGCCAGAAGCGACAGTGAGAGCTTTGGTCAGCCTGTGATCATTGAACTAATCAGTGAGCAGGTGAAGTGGTTTGGAAGCCAGGGGTGTTCGTGTTTGTGTGTGTGTGTGTGAGGGCAATGACTGGAGAAATTGTGACTGAAGAGATCAGGGGATCCAGCCCAAGTGCTGAAGACACCAAGAGGTCTGAATGCCAAGAGAGACGTGTGTGTGTGTGTGTGTGTGTGTGTGTGTGTGTGTGTGTGTGTGTGGAGGCTCTGCAAGGCGTCTGGAGCAGCACCTGGAGCAGGGCTGCAGCCTCAGCAGCTCATGTGTCCAGGCAGCAGCAACAGGAGATACCAAGGATCCAGAGACCAGATACTGGACCTTTGAGGGGTCTGAGCCCAGTTACTAGAGGAATCTGCATTGCATATGTGGATATATTTCCCATTAATGGACCTTCAGCCTGATCAGCTGGAGAGGGTCCCTGGATTGGACCAGAGGTTCATTGTGTATGGCCAGAGGGACATTGTGCTGTTTGTTACTGCATGAGTGCCCTGTGTTTCTGCCTGTATTGATCTGTGCAGCTGGCTGTGTGTGTCCATGAGTCTGTGTTGTACGTGTGTTTCCATGTGTGCCAGCGGGAAGAATACATGCTCAGCCTCTTTATTGGTTGGACATGGGCCATGAAGCTGTGGCAGACTTGCCTCTTTTGACCTATCTGGTTTGACCACTACCTAAAATTTAATATCACTAGTTGCTAATAGAACACACTGAGTAAGATGTCTTTTGTTCTGACCCAGTAGAGCAACCCTGTACAGACAATTAAGGACGCATTTTAAAATTTCAACAGACATGCCTAGCAAAAAATAATTAAAAATAATGCAATAAATTCCTTCTAAATTCCCTTTACTTCATACTTTCCTTATCTGATTCTCTTCTTTATCCTCTCTACATGATGTCATCTGTTGTCTTTGTATCAACTACCCTTACCCTTACATTCTTATATAACATTTTAGTTTTACTGCTTTTATATTCTTTGATTTCACCTGGGGGAAGAATAATCATCATAAATTTAATAGTTCTTCCACTGAACAATGAAAGAAAAAATCAAGAAAGAATCCAACAAACAAAATGAAAACTGGTGTAAATGGTGGCTAAGCACTTAGCTGATGCCTAGCCAAGGTGATGTGAAGTGTGAATTAGGCTTTTGTTATTTTTCTTTTCTTTCCATAAAAAATCACAATAAAAAAGATGGAAAGCTGACATGTAGCTACTTAAATTTCAGTTTGCTGTTCTTACTACCAAATTACGTTATAGTAATATGTACCTATGAAAAAACACTGATATACATGTTCTTAAGTTACTGTCTTATCCCCTTAGTTTTTAAAAGGTTTTTCAAAATTTTAAGAAAAACCTCTTCCTTTACTCATGTGAAAATAATTCTGACCACCGCTACCACATATATATGGTAGGATTCAGTGGAGAAATTAGAGGAAAAGTTCAGCCTAAGAAACAAAATATGCATCATAACCAGTTTGAACTGTGATGAGACTTTAGATTAACAGGTTTTAATTAGCAGAAAGCAAATTTCAAGCACTTTTTACTGGAGTTAGTAATACAATGCCAGACTGTCAACTGGAAGAGTCTGTGGATGGGAATTTAGGAAGAGAGTTGAGCTCTAGCTGAAGTCTTTTATATCCCCAGGAGGATAGATTTCACCAGTGAGGGATTGAATCCTGACTCAAAATAATAATGTCTCTTTCTTACTTCAAAAAACATGTGAGATCTCCGGTGCAGCTCTTTACTCACATGCACTGAACTAGAGATCAGAGAGTATCACAGCCTGAAGTTACATGACTTCAAGTTAGAAATGAGTATGAAGTTTCTTGGAAGGAGCCGAACATCTTCTCTTCTGTTTGACTGAGCTGTACATAACCAAAGGCAATAGCCTGGGGCTGTGTGTTTGAGTTATTTCCCTTGTGCATAAGTTGCACACAATTTAACTGCCTAAGTATTTACATATTTTCTGACACTTCCTTGTTGTAAAAGAGGAACGTTTGTCTACATAATTGTCAAAACATGCTACTCTTTAATCTGGCATAATATTTACTTCTGTGGTACTGCGTGTCAGGAATTCAGGCTCAGGTTGTAGATGGTATCAAATTTTAGTAAGTGATAATCACATTAGGGAAGGTTGCCAGGAGAAACATCTGAACTATGCAAGTTAAAAATTGCTGTTCAAGGATTGATTTAGCGTGCTTCTGATTGTAATATTCCTTTGAAATGCTATTGAAATTCTTATGCCTATTTGTACTAGGCAATGCCTTTTGTAATGCAGTGCAGCATTTTCTTATCTCTGAAGCTCAGCTGCAGCACATTAAATCAGCCCCCAAGAGCATCCACCTCACATTGTTTCACCAGCAAATCCTTTTACATTACCTCCACCCCTAGAAAACATACATAAATGCCTGGTGTTATTAATCAAAGTCTGTAAAACATGTATTCAGATGAAAGGGCTAGAGATGAAGACATGAAGACAGACATTCTTAGCTGGCTAGAATGCAGATGTGGAGCTGACAAGTGAGTGGACCATTTTAGCGTATCTGGTCCACTTGACTGGTACAAAGCTTTCCAATGTCATTTTGACTAGCTATGAAATCAAGTTATTCCGCATGAAGTGTTGTGCAGCACTGAGCTGTTCTAATGCCCATTGGATATTGTGAGTGACTCTTTGTGCATGACTCCTCATTTCTATAACTATTCTGGACTACTGTTTTATCCTAAGCAACTAAGAATCCAAAATTTCATCTCTGCCTGACCCTGGATTGTCAAGTCCAAAGCGAGTCCATGGAGTGCCCACCGAAACTCACTGAGTGTCAAATTCCCTTGGCGTGCTTAACACTCAGGGACACCCTCTGCAGATGCTATTCAGGGGATCCTGATTTAGGAATGGAGTGCCTAGGATCCTGGGCTCCTATTGTGTTCACAGTTGTCTTTTTGACGTGTATTTGACCAGAAAGCTTTTGCACTACCTTTAAAGGGCAAAATTCCACTACTGAAATGTCCCTTTAATCCCTGTAACTGCAACATGCCCAGAGCAAGTGTTTGGAATGGCTCTTGAGCTTGTGTATTAAAAAACATTGGATTGTTTGAGGTTTTTTTCATAGTGGCATTCAGATTACTTTGCAGTACCTTTAGTGAATTTGTAGTATGACCAAAATTAATTAAGACATTAAGCAAATAATGTTATCAGTATATGATACATTGAATTATCAACTTTTAAAAAGTTTTTTTTTATAAAACTTTTTTTTAAAAAACTTTTTTTTATATGGCTGTTTGTAGCAGTTTCTGTAAGAAAATATCTAATTTCATAGTTAATTAAATGTGAAATTATGAATTAGTACTGCAGTCAAAATCTAGTATTGAATGTATACCTTAAAAAAAAACCTGCTAAGAAAAGCAGTTGTTGGCTTACTGTAAAAAAAAAAAAGTTAAAAATTGTGTAATGAAAGCTCAATTTCCTCTAAGTGAATAAAGCATACTGGGGAGAATGATCAGAAATATCCAATTAAAAATCTATTTGTTAAATTCCGAATGGAGCAAACCCTACTGATTCACCAAAATTTATTTGTCTTTATTACCTAAACCCACATGAAAATATTTATCTCTAATAGCTATATAACCACATAAAAATAAAGAAGAATGAATGCAATTTTTCAAAAACTTGCATAGTGTTGCTTTTATCTACAGTCAATATATTAACTGTCAGCTGACTTAAGTGTCTTTAAAGTAGAAAGGTTGAGCTTACTTTATAGCAGTGTGAGTAGTGCCTCTACCACAGAAAACAGAATATGAAACAAAACAGAAGAGAAAATGCATTTTTTAGTCCGCTCCCAGCTCCAGATGGCATGCTGATTTAGGAAAGAGATAGATAATAGTTACCTTCAGGACACAAGATGAACAGAATGAGGGATTGATTTGACAAGTTTATTGTACTCTGTTCCTTTTGTCAAATGTAGGATTCTTTAATTTATTGCTTTTCTTCTCAGGAAATCTACGGTAATATTAGAGAAGTGCTGATAGTGTAAATACACTACAGTGAGCCACCTGTAGGTAATACTGATGTGACCTGTTTCTCACAGGTATCAAATTCTCTAATTACCCTAAAAAATTTCAGCTCACATGTCTTCTATTTGCAGCTATCATTCTTTCTTTTGTTTGTTCACTCATTCACTCATTCTCTTTTTCTTCTTTCCCACTAAATGCATGAATCTCGACAGAATTTTAGAAGGAAGTCTAATGATTTGAGAAATGTTACTGACACTGTAATCAGTGTGATGCAGTGTGTGAATCTATCTGTTGTTTGTATCACTTATATTACTGCATGTAAGGGAAAAGATAAAATTTGGTGAGAAGAAGCAACCCACAAAATACCAGTCTGTGGCAGTAATTAAAATGGAGGAATAATAAAATCACAGTTGTTTACAGAATTTCTGCTTTCTGCTGAGTCATTCTACTACATCAGTAGTCAGTGTAAGCAAAATAACACAAGTGTAACACACAAGGCAAGTGAGTTTGCTGTATTAAATCTGGCAAACACCATTCAGAACTAAAAACCGTTACTAGATCTTATTTACCTGTCTTCCTTTCTGAAATGACTTAAAAGCTTCACTATTTATTTTCTCAGGCAAGTTACTGAATCTGAAAATTGTTGACAAAATTAGTCTTGAATACCATCTTCTGGGGAAAACCTGGAGGACAAGACAATGGGCATTAAACACATTCAGAGTTAAGGTTGTCCATATTTCCATGTTTAGCCTTTGGTATTTAAAACACATTTTGGCAAATGTCTAGCTTGATAAATTTTAAAAATTGAAGAACTTTCTTCCAATCCAGGACCAAAGGTGAAGAGAAAGATTTTAGACAAATTTATCTAGAATCTTTATTTGAATAATAAAATTTTCATGTCATCTGCTCTTAAAATTCTTATGAAACAATTACATACGAAATGCCAAGTTAGAACACACTATGAAATAAAAAAAAAAAAAAGGCATTTTGGCTTGAGTCTGGTGACAACTTTGCATTAAAATCACGGCTAGTTTGTGAGTCTGCATTTCAGCTAGTGCTAACAGGGAATGCAAGGGATTATTCAGGTATTGGTATAATTTTTACTAATTCTTTCTGTCATTTTAAGAACCTGCTGATGCTGGCACAATCTGTTCTAGCCTGAGTTGAAGAGAAAAAATTCTTTCGGAAATCCAGTTGTGCCCTGGCAATTTTTGTCCCAGCTCAGCACCATGAGCACACCTTGTGTTCTGCAGACCTGGCAGATATTGTGGTTTTATTTTAGCTTAGTGGCAGCTGGATTGAATAAGTGAAGGGTCAGGGGAGAATTTGGGTGGTTGTTCCCTACTTGAACTTCTGTGGCCTATAATTCAGGAAAAAATAAAAAATTAAAAATAAGGAAAATATGCAAATATATCTCCATAAACAGTTGCTGTTAGATATTTACTGATAAGTAACACTCACATAAAAAAGCTTATTGTACAGGCTTTGTCTGTTGACACCTTCCTATTCCATTCCTTGGTGAAAATTTCTAGTCTAATCTTTCTGAGAGTCTTGATTTTCTCTTGACCACTTCCTTCAGATGATTTGAATTTAGAGAGCTTAGAGGATTTCATCCACCAGAGTCAGGGATTCTGCATCTTTCACATACTTTAAGTTTTTAATTATTTTATAATTTACATAGGCTGCTTTTTGCCTTTTTTTTTTCCCCAGTTGTTGAATAAGGCAGAGAATGAAAATTTACCAGGCCATTTTCATTAGAGAATTTTAAATAATAGGTTGAACATTACTTTGCTTATTTTTTAACTATTTTATGGAGAAGATATGCCATTAGAACCATACAGCTGAACTCTCACATTCACAGTTGTGGAAATTAGTTCTCTTCTTGCTATAAAGTGTAGCCTAGGCTGTGATAATTACTACTACAGAAAAGTCCCCTTTGATCAAAAGAGTGATTTTGTATGTCATATCCTAAAGAGCAGTCAATATGCTCTTAGACCAAAATTCACTGAATTTTTAGTTTTTCCTTTTATGCTATAAATGTATGGTCATATGTCTTTTCAGTAAAAGATAAAGAGGTTAAGCCAACACGGAAATATTTCTGCACTGAACTGCTTTGTGGATATCTTTCCAGCAGCATTTGATTTAGCACTGCAAAACTCATTACTTTTTTTTTTTTCCCCCCTATGGTGGATCAAAACCAGAATTTCCAAAAATATTACTACCATTTTTGGATTGCTTGCTGACCCTATGAAAGAATCAGTTTTAGGTAAACTCCTCCTAGGTATCACAGCCAGTTTGGAGACTGGCCGAGCCACATGCCCTTTGGTATCTTCTTAAGTGGGGAAGCCAAATTTGCAATTTGCTTAAAAAGTATGTCTGGGATTTAAATATTTTCAGAGCTACTTAGAATGTCAACTTTTGGCATGTTTACTCTCCAGCTGGGAAACACAGCATAACAATCAAGTGATAAAAATGGTGAATGGAATAGACAAGTCTCTTTGGTCCCTAAATAGACTTTCAGACAATTTCTGACAAGCTAAGATTATAGATTGCAGAGTTTTTTAATCCCCTTGCTGCAGGCAAACTCCTTTACAAATCCACTCTATTATTTTATGATTTGCCTTTTTTTTTTTTAATTTTTATTGTTTGTACATGACTGTCTCTGTTATTTTACTGATTTAAGTTTTGAATCATTTGGTTTAATTCTAAACCATAATTTAACAGGAGTAAGTAGCTTTGCTGTCCTCAATTTTCATAATTTCCATCACACGCTGGTAAAACTTGAGGCATCCAAAAATATATTGACTCACAGTCTAGGTATTTGGTAAATGATCTGCATCTTTCCTTTCAGTTTTTCATTGCCTAGGTATGTGTGACCATTCTTCACATAGCTGTCATTATGCAACGATAAAATCTTTAAAACGTACAAATGAAAAACCAAATGAAAATGACCAGATGAACAGAGCGTTTGGAAGGTGAAGTGTCTATATGAAATTTTCCTCTATAAAATTTGCTTTTGTTTTAATGGTTCCATTTCACTATGCTTATGAACAATTTTTCCCTTCTCTTGAAAGGCAAGTATGTAGTGTAGAGACAGTGTGTACCCTCTTAACCTCACTTCTTATCAGAATGATCTTTCTTTGTGCCGTGTGTGTTTGTTCATTTTGCTCATGTATGTAAACTTCAATGTTCATGCCAAAATTTAAGACCAGGCATCTTGGAAGGAGAGCAGTTGTTTAGAGACACAGAATGTGTCTTGATAAATCATGGAATTCCAGCAATGTAAAGTAAAATTTTTGTGCTGCTGCAATTCAACCAGTGCAGTGGGTGTTGTCTAATTTACTGCTGTGTCGAGGAACTGTATTTCCATAAGAACATAAGCCAAGCAGGAGTTTGTTTATTCTGATGGAACTAGTGAGGACATAAAAACTACCAACAAAGTAGTTATAATGCAAACTGTTAATATTTCACCCAGACAGCCAATTTGAATAATCACATGCTAGCAGGCATTTTAATGAGATGCTTATGGTGGTCTTACTTAAACAGATTGGACAGTCCTTATTCATTTGGCTTTAAAGTTGATAATACCTCATCAATGTTCTTGCATTAGTGCTAGTTAATACTGATCAAACTGAAAGCTAAAATTCAGCTAAAAATGAATTTACAGTTGTTTGCTTTAACCAATTCCAAAAGATGTGTCCACAGGTGACTTTTATCCTAGACAGCTTGAGCTAATTCTTTGATGGGAGTTTTTCCATGTTGGTTCTTTTAGTCAATGGAGATACAGAAGCAACTACAGAAGTGATTTATCCTATTCCAAAATCAGTTTGGAAAGAAAAAAGTGGAATGAGTTAGATGCTGAAGATTCTTATCTTACTCTGCTGACTGTTGAGAAGACATAGACCCAAAGAAACTAGAAAAGAGAGAATAAAGGTTATTGAGCCTCTAATCTCACTCACTAGTGTAAAGAGAGAGGCACATCTAGACAGCCCTTACCATCCCTATTTTAGATACTATCTTAGAAGATCCTTTTTGTTCTCCCTATTTGCTCTAGAGGTAGTCTACTTGATAGTTGCAAAACAGATGCCTAACTTCTAGATGGTTAAATTAGGTGAGATGAATCACACCTTCAGTTGTTTTCTGAGGCAATGTAAGTAGAATTTGGCTCTCCCTGCTCATTAGCATAGGCTTCTGTTTTTAGTCTGCAAGGTTATGAGGTGACTGTTTTTCTTTGTAAGCCTGCAAGGAACTATGGTTATTACAAAGGCAACCAAATCAAAATGTGTGTTATTCTCTTCCCACAGGCACGAGGACTACGGTTTTTGGTTTTCACTGATTTAAATATAGTGATAGGTTAATCCACAGAAATTCAGGTTCTAACCACAAAGATTTCCTTGTGTAAATCTGAGCTGGCACGTGTCAAAGTGCAACGGTATGGGATCCCATAGCCAAGAACAACTTGTGCCTTGGTGACCAGTACCAGAATGAGAATAGAGAAATGGTAGAATGTCAATTAACTGAGGTAGTATTACACTATCTCCCTGCACAAACAGTCTTCTGGAATGACACTTCCATTAGTTGTAGACAAATTCAGGCTGTCTACAGGCATTGAACGTCTTTTCCTAATTCCTGGCTTGCCTGAGCTGGAAAAAGTTGTATGAATTCATGGGCTGGATCAACGTGTAAAGCTGGAGACATGTGACCCCACATCTGTAATGTGCCAATCACCCTCAAATTAATAACCTTCCAAATAAAATAAAATAAAATAAAATAAAATAAATAAAATGAAATTTCATACTGCTCAAAGTAGTTTTCAAAGAGTTCAGCAGGCAAAATTTCACTGGAAATGGTAAGCTTTTTCATTCTGAATAATTTATGCTTGGATTTTTTTGGTATCAGATAATGTTCTCAGTATTCTCATATAGCATAACCTGGTAAAAATTGGTAAGATGAGTTTCCCTTGTGAAATCCGTCTCTGTTTTGCATTGTATCACTGTCTGTGGAGAGACCTACCAAACACTATTATGTAATGACCTATGGCAAGTCCTGATGGAGTGATCAAAAATGCAAAAAACTCCGAAATGCATTGGGCTATAGAGGATTGCTGAAAAAGCTCAGGAGATCTCAGGAATGGGTATGGTACCAGTTACATCTATGGTGACTGATATTTCTCAAATACTACCATGGAAAATAGTAAGCCAACAATGATCTGCTCTTATGGAAAACTTTGGACCATGGCTTACCACCTTTCATTCAGTTTTGCCTCACAGATGGAGAGCCAAGAAAAAGTTTCACTGCCAAGCAGATATTAAAGTCTTTCAGCGAGAGATGCTTCAGCAGTGAAGCATACAGCACTTACAGTGGGCTGTGCTTCCAAATGAGTTGATGTGATGAGACAATTAAGTTGTTAGGTAGACACACTGTTCTAGTTTGGGACTAGAGACCCTGTAGAAAGGTGGATGACTTTCTAATGGAAAGCTAGCTAAGGAAAGAATGTTTCTTCCTGCAGATGAAAGAGCGAATCTTTAAAGACATGGTGGAAATATAAAGGAATGACTAAACATTAAATACTGTTAGAATTGCTTTGTTAATTCACTCACTAGAAGTTGCAGTGAATTTAGAAACACTTGGTGCAATTATGCCCTTATTTAGGTAAATATGAAAGGGAAAGTATTACTGGGTTAATTATTTATTTACAAAGAACAGATAAAAAGTCAGATCTTTCTAAGAGTACGGTTTTTATATATATAATTTTAGAATACATAAATAATAGAAAGTGAGAACATTAGTGACTGGTGTGACTTCTATGGCTGTATTGTTCATTTAAACTATACTTCCGGTAAGTAATTTGGAACATGGAATATGGTTACAGAGAAGCTTTTTTTCCCTGGAGGTTTTTGAACAAATGTCTCAACTGTTGAATCATTGGGGAACCAGAAGGAATCACTCGTAGGCCTTCTGACTTTGCCTGTTTGCTTTTTGTTACTTGGTTACACTATTTTTACGTAAAGAAAGAAATGTTTTTCCAAGACTATTTCTTTATAACAGTGATATCCAGAAGTGTTTGTTCTGAAGTACTTAGCTATTATTTTTAGCTTCTGCATAAAGAGTCTTAAAATAAATTTCTAGACAATTTTTTTCATTGATTCACCACAGTTTTAGACATGTACCAAATCCTCAAAAAATTTCCAAAATAAAAATCTTTCTTGCAATAGCCAATCAGGTATCATGTAAGGGGTGAGAAGGTCCAGACATCAGAGACCATTTGTGAAGTCTGCTTTTATCTGTTAGCTGGAATTCTCAGAACCCCTACAAGTTTCCTGAGAACTCTTAAGACCAGAAGCTGATCCAGGACTGACACCTGATCTTTACTGAGTACACTGTGATTCAAGGAATCCATGTGTCTAGGATTCGTGCCAGAATCTAGTGCTTTTGCGTAGTCCCTAAGTCCTCCTCTTGCTGAGAAAGCTAGTTTTAGAGGAATTCTACTCTTAGAACTCCTCAAAATAGTAGGAAAATAGACTTCTTTTCCTCTAGACATTGTGATTATATATCTCTACACATTCGTTTAGAAGCTATTTGCCAATCAAAAAAAAAATTATGATTTCCTGTTCTCTGTCAATTTTTGAAAAAATGCTAAAATAATTTTATTATGTAGTATACACTTATTCCATATTTAGTAACAGTTAATATATTTTAAATATTATTTATTGATATAGAAAACCTATTATACATTATTTGCATACGAGTATACGAGTGTACTTGCATTCAGTTTGAAATCTGTAAAGAAATCAGATTAGGATTTGCAATGTTACAAAATTAATTATTATACAGAGGTGCTTTGGATAAGGACACTATATAGTTTTTATAGTATGCTGATATTAGTTGGTTTTTATGAATGAGTTCTCAAATGAAAATAATTTCTAAAAAAAAGGAGAAAAAATTGTCAAAAATGGTGACAAAGTATGCCAATGTTGTTACAGATTTCATTTGTCTTCCAAAGTTTTTCCTTGCACACTTGGAATAAGGTGCTTCGCTACACTGCTATTTTATGTTTGACTTACAAGACATTGTACTTTACTGAAAAGAAAATCATCTTCTTGCCTTCTTGAAAAAAAATTCTTGCAGCCTATTATGCTACCTATTAGCAACCCAAGCATAGTCTTTTTATGCAATAGTTGTTTGCTTTACCACTGATTCCAAAGTTAAATCAAAGTTCTTTCATAATTTGATAATCAGAGAATACATGCAAGAGGAGCTGAAGGAATTGTAAAATTTTTTCTTTCCATTTACATACTTCATAATCACCTCTGTTCTTGTCACTTTACATTTAAAGACAATCCAAACTGGATTGTAACATTGCTTGCAATATTTCAACTCGAGGAAAAAAATTACAAATAAATATTTCAAAATGTGTTCTGTGGTTGACATAGATAGGCAACTGTCAAGTTTTCACTTGGTAATATGCATCAGAAAAGAAGGATCAGAACCACAGTGAACAGCAAGATGCCTCAGCATCTCTTTAATTTAAATTTTATATTTGTTTTCTCTTCAGATTTTGTATCCTTTCTGCAACAAAAAAAACTAATCTCTTTGCCTTTCTGCATAGATTTTTGTATTTTCAGGAACAACAGAAAATATTCGGAGAAGTACTTCATTGCATGAGCATGTGTTCATTTGGACTGGGTGGAACCAAGTCGCAAGTAACTATTCCTCATTCAATGCTTGTTCTGTCAACTTAGGATACACTCTCTGATCATCCTCTGATACATCCTCTGATCCCTGATACACTTCTTCCCTCTTTTCCTTTTGTACTTAAAATGTATTTTTCTTAAAGGAGGATAGCAGAAGTATGCAGGATTTCAGCTCAGGTACACTTCTTTCAGCTCTGGAAACATCTTCCCAGAGAACACTTGGATTGATCTGTCTTTTCCACATTGCATCACACTAATAGTCTTACTCATTCTGTTATTGAACAGTGCACTGTGTGTTTAGGTCTTTAGCAACTGGTGATTTCTTAGCTTATAGAATCAATTCCATTTGTGTTCAGGACCTTTCATTTTTTGCTGTTGTCTTTACACCATTTCTGTTATTCCAGTCCCAGACGTCATCCCTGACCCTGCGTTTATGATGGCTCATAACCTTGTGCCAGGCTTTTTCTGCCAACAACACAGATGAGACACTGTACTTAAATAGTCCCTAAGGAACTACTTTAGGAAACTCCCTTGTACCGTCCACTACTCCTCCCTCCTCTCTTAAGTTGTTAATTTTTCACCTAACTTAGAAATCTAAACCTAAAGGTATAAGGTCTACTCCATTTGCCGAGAAAATTAAATACAGAGTTTTCCATCTGAGCTAATAATTGCACTGCTATCCAGTGCTATACTGAGTTCTAATGATATGTGATCTACTTTGTTTGCGGAGAAAATAATTTCAAAGAAAGACTATGTATTAAGTTTGGTCTATTCTACCTGTGGTGATGACATATTTCGGTTTATTTTATCTTCTTTTTTCATCACATGTATTTACATAATCTTTCAGAATTTGTAACTTTGGTCGTGACTGAATCTAAATAAATTTTTTGTCAATAAAACCCAGACACTATATTATCTAGTCCTATAAATGCGATTACCTATCATAAAAGTTTTATAATTACTTAGGTTTTTTCTGTATCTGTAAATAACTTCTGCCTGTGAAGGGATAGTCTCTTCCCTCAAATTGTGATTTTGCTAAAGAAAGTCCAAGACTCTAAGTAGAGACAAACTTCCTAAATGGCAGAATCTGTGGGGCAGTCTGTCATCTCGGTGTGCTTTTGGCATGCTGTGTGCTGTCACAAACCCTTTGTCTAAGATAGGAGAGGGAGAGTCCCAAGGGATTAGCAAAAGCCTCAAGGTACTGTTTGCTACAACACAAGCATTAGCCTTCAAAACTGAGCTACAACGCAATGTAGTCAGTTATCACTTAAATGTCTCCAGGGGTTTCAGTTAAAAGTAGAATTTGGGTCCCTTTCCTGCTCCACAGAGCCCTCCAAAACATAGCCTAGTCTCTCCACCTCCCCACAGTAGTAGCTGTGTCTCAGTAGTGAGCAATGTACAAACTCTGGAGAACAATATAGTACTATGCTGCATAAAGGTCACTACTGATCATTGGGGACCATGGCTCTGTGCGTGGTATAAACATCACATACCATCAGTCAGAGTTTACAAGGAAATTAATGAGACTAGATATACATTCCAATTCTTTAAAGTTCAGTGTGTGTCTGGTTGTACAAAATGCCTGGATTCTGCCAGAATTTGACTCTTCATTTTTGATCTCCACAGGGGGATGTAAAACAGTGATGATTTTTTTTTCCAGTGCTGAAGTTGTTAGATGCTAAATTTCCAGCTGCCCGTACTGACACCTTTTCAAGGACTCTATGAGAACAGTTTAATCGTTTCTTTCAGCAGAAAAACTGACTCCATTAGATTGCAGTGGCCCAGAGGACCAAGAGCAGCTGTTAAAATGCAATCACTGTTGAGATCATATAAATTGTTATAAAAGTTCTTTCACTGTTTCTCCATTTAAACTTGCTAAAGTACATCCAGTAAATGCATCCAACCTCTCCTTTAGATTCTTGCTCCTACTAGGGTTATGAAAGAGGGTCTCTCTGTACAAGTCTTTGTGTTAGTCTTTTATCCTTGGTAATGTTCCAACAGCTCTAAAAATGGCAATTATTAATTCACTGTGAAAAAAGCACCACTTCTTTCTTGATATTCTGATTCATTTTATTCCAGTTTCTAACCTGCTGTTTCTGGCAAAAGCCTTTTTGATAAAGTGAAGGCTGAGTACATTTGAGGCAGACTTTGACGAAATTAGGTGTTATATGTGACAAGTTTCAGTTGGTGTTTGTTTAAGCTAGGGGGTAGACCACAACGACTCCATTTGGTAGCTCAGGTTTGCGTTGACAAAAGAGTATTTAGCTGCTTGACTCTTCTCTAGAGTCTAATCACCGCTGGGAGTTTGGCACCTCCTGCCTCCAATGAGCAGGCCAATGCACACACAAGTATTGCACTCATCTGACTGAAATCACAAAACAGGGCTGGCAAGTGCTTAAGAAGTTCCTGACAAATGCAGGCTATTACCCCAAACCAAAAGTTAGTTCCCCTCATCCGGCCCTCCAAGACTGTAGAGACTGCAGTTACAGCCTGACCATACAGATTGCAAAAATGTACGATAGGCTGTGAATTTAGGCAACTACCTAAGGAAAAGGCTTTCTTTGTCAAGACTTACTCTGGGTTAAATTTGAAATAGCTCATGCTTCCTTTGCTGGGCAGGTAAGATACCTGGAATTGCCTGGTATCTACCTGAGGCTAAGAAACACAGCTGGATGGTTGCTGGAAAGCTGCTGACACACAGTAACTGGTTCATATACTCAGAGTTGCAATTTTTATCTATTCATTTGGAGTTTGACTGAAATAAACATAAAACTATTTTCACAGGAACTGATGGGCTACCTTCAAGTAATAGTCCGATGATGATAAAGATCCATTTCTTAGGCACCAACTTTGACTTGGGAAATCCAGCACTCTCTTAACACCTGCAGTGATCTTAGGCAGTGCTTTTCTCAGGTCCTCAGATGTACACATCACTGATTTTGGGGGTGTAACTAAATGGCTTTGGAAAATCTGACCAGCATGCCTCTGTGCCAGCTCTGTTGAATGGGTTATTAGCAAAATCTTCTGTTACAGTAGTCCTGCAGGCTACTAAGGTGCTGTCCTGCTGAGGGCTCTATGAATAGCTAAGGCAGATAACCAAGACAGAGTATTGCTCAACTGAGGAGTATTTAAAGGTAAAGTTTCCTTGTAATTTAGAAACTCCCAGAGTGAATCTAACTGGTAAAAGCAATTCTGAAATACTTCAAGTTTCCCTCCTTTGTATCTTTCAAAATTCAAGTGCTTGTGTTGTTACTATCCTACCTCAATTTTTGATAGAGTGAATTCTGAGACTCTCCCTGATTGTATTTAAATGGTGGTGGTGAATTCTGTGTGCCTCTGCTCAGGCTCAGAAAAGCTGTTCCATTGCAGCCTTCTATGCACAAGCTATAATACCCTTATGGTATATCACAGTATTTTTGTTTGCTTGCAGGTAAAGGAAAACTTTAATATTTGTATCCTGAGGTTTACTGATAATCCCAGTGAGGCAAAGGGCATTCCTGTATATGACTTAGCTCAAAAACAATTGCCTATCAGTCCTTCTGACACCTGTGGGGATTGGGTTACCAGATCAAAGCTGGTAAATCAAATCAAAGAACAGATTTTGTTCTTTGTGGTTGCTTCACTCAGTCAGAAATAATTTGTAGAAGACCTTTAGGGTACCTTAAGTGGAGCACAACTGCATTGATTGGGAAGATATGCATGCTTTTGTGAGCATACCTGTGCAGATTTCAAAGTGCAAGGTATTCAGACCAGGGTTTTCCTGGAGGAATACCAGTGAACTACGTGGGTGTACACATTCCTGTATACCTGGAGAGACATCTATGGGCTGTGAGCATAGTTAAAACAGAAAAACTCTCAATATTGTAAGTGAAAAATGAAAGGGAAAAAATGGGAATCTAGCATGAAGACTATTAGTGCCACATTTAGTGGGTAACCAGGAGGGCACAGGACAGGACAGGGTGTTTCCGTTCTCTATTTATCTTGATTGTTGCTGGCTTAAACAGTGAACATTCTCAGAAGAGAAAGGAAAGGGTTGGTAACAGTGCGTGGGACAGTCTGTCTATTTCAATAATAGAAATCCAGTCAGGTGAAGAGATTCCAGGATTTCCTCATTTGTTGAAATATTGCAGTAGACCTAGAAGAGCTGGTGAAAAAAAGAAAGGAGCTAGCAGACACCACTCATTTCATCCAGCTGTGTGCCCAGTTGCCGTGGACTAAAGGGAGCTATTATATCAATTTTATTAAAGGAGGGAAGCCTTCTGCAAAACTCATCAGTTTTTGAGCTTTGGGGGTTGAGAGGTGAGAGGATGGGGAATCAATTTGTTATTGTGTAGCAATTTTTCCCTTATGAAAGGTATGATTTATAATGATAACTATGTACCAGAGCTTGGTGTGAGTGATTAAAAGACTCTTTAAAATGACATAATTACATTTACCACTTTTCCAATAGAAATATTGTCCAATAAAATAAAATTATGGTTGTGATATGAAAGCATTGTTTATAAAGAACTCTGAGTCACAAGACAGGAAAACTAAAAGAGGAGTAATAGAAAATTTTTATTTTTCACAGGACTTCCTCAAATATGAGAATGCTTAAATTACTACTCCAGCACATTTGCTGTACATGACGTTCACTTTAGAAACTTCTGATTTCCTTAGCAAATGGAAATTTAATGTAAATAAAGCAGTCAGATCATAGGCAATGATGGCTAGAAATAGCATTCTAAATATTTTAATAGTGTCATTCCAGAGACGTTTACCTTTGTGAAGATAAGCAGAACATATACAAAAAATGAATGAACAACAATCTGCATTCCATCATTAAAATGAACTTCACAGATGACTTGCTCTTGGACTCTGAGACAAGTTCTTTTTTAGAGCATAGTCTGCAGAACCAGAAAATAAAGACAAAACCAGCCTGTTTGCAACCTCTCAGGGACCAAATACCACACAGAAAGTGTTTTGTGTTTTTGTATTTATTTTTAAATGCTTAGTTTAGTTATTGGAACACCAGTTCTTTGTTCTCCTTCTCAAGTATTTTATATCAGCTCTGTGGTTTAAAGTGATACTTAAAATGTCTGTAACTTCATTACACTTCTGGAGGATTCACGCCAAAAGCCTTTTGGATACACATACTGTGTCCCTTTTATACCACTGCTGCATGATAAAGAGAAAGCAAGACACTTTAGAGGTATCTGCATTATCATTCTGAGATGCTACTTTCATCCATCCTATCCACCACTGCAATTTTTACACCTCTGGGTTGTTGAACACCAGAACGAAATAACTTGATATCCCTTGGCATTTAGTCCCCTTTTATTACATTTGCTGAGAATAGAGTCTTAACACAGCTGTAAAATTTTATCAGTAACTGTTCAAGGAGTCCAGACCTTGGGACAGTACCATCCAGAGGACCTAAGTCTGGTCAATGTTCTTTTCCAATGTCAGGGAAAATCAAAGTCAACAAAAGCAATGTGTGAAAAAAGAAGTGAGGATCATCAGACTCTCAGGGCTCCAGCCATCTTCTAGGTGAGATATAAGACTGAATCCCTCATTAGTGATCATTAGGCAACCATCTACACTGTGCTGGACAGCAGCTGTCAGTGTGGCATAGATGCCAAAATTGTTTTCATGTACAGCACCACCATGCCTGAGTGACCCTGGAGCTGACTTGGTCATAACTCTGAAGATTTTCCCCAGGGAAATGGAAAATCCACCCAGTGAACATGATCCAAAGAACTTCCTCTCAGTGCAGGTGAAGCCGAGCGGCCTCCAGCTGTGCCTTCTGGTTGAACAAGGAGGAAGCAGCAGGAAACACCTTGAGACCTTCTTAAAAGGAATCCTGTTCCAAGCAGCCAGCATCCACAGGGAACCTGAATTCAGCTGGAGTTTGAGCAGTCAGTGTCTTGTGTGTCTTGTTAACACTCCCAGACACAAACTGCTTTGCTCTTTGGTTTAACAGCTAAAGAATTACATTTAACCTACAGAATTACAAAACCTACATTTTACTGTACAGAAGAAGCCAATTTAGACCACATCCAGAACAGTGCCTTGTCATCTAGCCAAAAGCAAGGAGAGATATACACAGGGCTTCAGCAACCTTCTGTGTTACAGTTCAGCATAAAGTAGCAAAAAAAAAAAGAGCTGACATGAAAATATGGCAAAATTTAGTAGTGTCCTTTGAGAGTGTCCTGAAGACTATATTATTTTCTTTTTTTTTTTCTTTGCTTGTTCGTTAGCTGGGTTTTTCAAATTTTATTTATTTTTATTAGCTGACCAATTCAGGAAAGAGAGTATAAATTCTAACTTTGGTTTGTCAGTGAAAAAAGACTACAATACATGAAAATTCCATTTGGAATTCAAACTGGCCTGTCCTCAGGGAGACATCTGTCTGCTCCCTGGCTTGGGCACACAGTGTGCATACCAGCAGGCTGTCCTCCTCAGTGGCTTTGGATTAATACTTTCACTAAAATAACATAATAATGCTTTAGGTATTAATGGGTCACTTTAGCCAACTTCAGTAAGTGAAAGAATGAAACTTGTCATGTTCCAAAGTAAAACTGAAATTCTTTGAACTGAAATGACTGGATATCCAAAACCCATACAAAGAAAGGCTCTGAGACACATTGCATTTTCAGGTAACAATGTTGTCACAGTGTTTCTCTTGCTTTAAGTATCTGTATTCTGCCTCTCTTCTATGAGTCACTCACAGATCTGTACCCAGCCCTAGGAAATTCCTGAAGGTTTCCAAGGAGAGTTGTCTTTCCAGCTCTTGTGTTTGTGCCTTTGACCTTCCTTATTGCTTGCTGTTGCCTTTCTCCATCTGTATTTGCGTGTGCGTGTCTGCGTGCACATGCACAAACTTCTTACGCAGGCTGGGGGACAAGCGGCAAGTGCTGTGACAAGGAGGTTTCCTTTGGAAGGAAGGGCCACTTGCCATGAGTGCACCACGTGTGCAGGTTACAGCTGGCAATGGACAAGCATTAGCTAGCCCCAAGTGTTCAACTGTTTTATGGTTTGCTCTTCCCGAGATGGTAGAAACACAGACTATGCATTAAGTATTCAAACCTCCTTGGACAGACTTTCTCTTTCTTTACTTCGTCTTCGCACACTCTCAGGAATAGTCCACAACCACAAACAGATAACCACGGGGCTACATCTAGGAAAACTGTGAAAGAAAGTCCTTAAAGCAATGTTGTATCCATCATATAGGGATATGAGTGTGACAGGGTTTGTAGAGAAGGCCTAGATATTTTACAAGATCCATTTGTACTGTAAAGAAACCAAAATACTAAGAGCACAGAAGCCTCACTTCTGATGCACAATAGAAAGAAGACACCTAAAATTAAGTACATGCTAGTAACAATTGCTCTGAATTTAATTTAGTTATGGGAGTACTTTAATCACTGGACCAATCAATTAGAAAAATCTGGATATTATTTGTGGTCGGAATGAGACAGGTCAGAAATAGGGAATTACCAAAGTTGCTATCTCTTGAGAGACTGATACAAATAAAAGTTATTGCTTGTGGAAATCTGAGAGTTTATGTCATAATTGGTCTTCATGTACTTAGAATTTCCTTGACAAATTTTCTGCTGATTTTTGTCTAATCACATTTTCCTCTTGATAGAAAATCATGTGTTTTGTTCACTTAGAATGGTTAACTGAGAAGTGCTCTAAGGAAACAGCTAAGTTCTACATAGAATTTTATGTGACAATACAGGTAACTTAGGACAAAGTTAACAATCTTGATAGATCCACACTTTTTAATTTTAATTTATTTTGCATTATGACATAACATTTGCACGTTCTCACACTGGATCCAAATCAGATTTCTGATGCATTCAGGTCTGAGTTATTAATTAAGGTGCATTATTAAACATAGCATTATTAAAGTAGAGCATCATAATGTGAGCCCTAGGACAAGGAAACTCACTATGATCTATGTACCTTCTGGTTTAAGTTACTTTTTTTTTCCAGATTATCATGTGAAAGTTTTCTCTGACTCCTTTTTTTATTCTGTGCAAGCTAAAACTTCACTTTTGCTTTTGAAGATTCTCACCATGGGACCATTTTGTGCTGTAATTTGGCAGAGGTTCTTTCTGAGTAGGAGGTTTGGACTTGTTTCCAGGAAAACTGAGATATTCTTTTTTTTTGCTTTTGTTAAATTTCGGTATTTTGCTAACCTTTTTCATGAGTACATAGGGACTTTCAAGAATAGCTTTTCTCATGGAACTGGAAAAATTTCTGTTCTCTGCCATACATGGGAGTGGGAAAGAAGAAAATTATTCTCTTTGAAAACCAGTAAGTGAACAAATGAATTTATAGAAGTGTCTGGAATTCATATCCCTGCAAAGTAGTTGATTTTACTTTTATGAACATCTTCTCAGATATTTCTTATTTTTCTAAGCTCTCCTCAGTCATTCCTAGAAAAGGATAACGCTTCCTAGTCAATAAGAAATTTGCTATATCACACCCATGAATTAAAAGCTAAATTGGGGCTAAAGTATGGAACTTCTGCCATAATTTCATTATTGTTTTTAATGCATATACTAGCAAATCTCTCCAAAACAAGGAAGTAAATTTATGAAACTATATAGACGGATGTATCTAATCATTGAATGCTCTTCTCCTTGTTGAATCAGAGGTTAGGTTTGACTTCCATTTCATTGCTTGGCAATTTTATGCTAATATGGCCTTAGAGATTTCTTGTCTTTCAGTTGTCTCACCTGAAAAGTGCCTGTTGAAGAAGCAAAAGTTAGGAAAAATGTTTTCTAAACTGTATTGAAATATTTCTGTGTAAAGTAAAGTATATGAAATACCAGTCCGTGGTACAATAAGTGCATTAAGAGAAAAGATTCATCTCAGTTGCACAACAGAATGAAAATATTTCAGTTGGTGATGGGGTCAATAAAAGATAACCTTTGCTCATACACAAATTCCTTGTCCAGGTAATTGCACTCTGCTTAAGCTTGTATCACTGGGATCATGTGGAAACTCATTCCTCAAAAGCTCAGCAAACTATAGAACTTCTCTAAGACCTTGTGAAGGGTGAATTTTTTTTTTTTTCACAGCTTGATTGGCTTAGATATGAGCAGAGATTATTCTCCTTCACTGCCCAAGACTTGCTAGATGGGATTTCAAATTCAGCTGACAGCAATAGACTAAATTTTCAGGTATGCCTCTTATTTTGGAATTAAGAGCATTACTTTTAATTATCATATTAAATATCATTGTCCCCAGAAGAGTAGGGTATATAAAACTTTTCCTTTATCCACTTTCCAGATAATGCCTAGACTACTAACACTACTTCTGTCATTCTGTGTGTTCTCTGAGCAGTCCTGAGTCTCAGGTTCCTGGAGTTCACAAAAGATAGTTTTAATTAGAACTTGTACATTGTTCAAATTGCCTCCTAAAAATGCTTAAGCTATCTGACTTTACCTCTAGAGGAACAATATAAAACATGAATAGTACTGATGAGAACTGAGGAACTCCTCTCTGAGGCACTGGAGCATCAACACCTTGATCTACAGTTAAAATACATACCTTAAGCATCTTTAGCTTAAAGTAAATGTCTTTTCTAATATAATTTTTAGGTTTCCAGCAAAACTGTCCCAGAGAAGCCTTAATTTCAATGCAGTTTTAAAAAAGTAACTTAAATCAGGACATCCAGGTTATTCCAACATTTCTGTAGAATGTGTAATGAAATCATTAATGTCCAGATAGATATCTGTGGCAGTGACAGTACATTTCATTGACTGTATAGTGGGAAGCAGAAGACTGGAGTTTTCTTTCATTTACACTGTTAGAAACCAGAAATTTTCTATATGATGTAGAAGAAATAATGGCAAGATAACTTCAAAGAGAATAAACTGAATAATTTCTAACAGACTAGCACCTAGTCTGGAAAAAGTAAAAGTTTTTGATGATTAATTGAGGCTGAGGTATGGGGACAAAACTGTAATTCTGCAAATCCTAAAATACAAAGTACAAGATAACTTGAGTCCTACATCTGAAAAAATGCATTGTAAATGTATGTTAATAATACAATAAATTTAGACATCATCATGTTCAACCCTTACTGCTAAATATGTAAACTTTTATCTATAATGGAGTGGAGCATTTTTAAAACATCAAGATGACTGAGTTCTAAAATTACCTTTGTGCATTTATGCTTGGATTCATCCTTTATTGGTTATCTAAAGTATGTGCTGTTGACTGCTTTCTAAATATGTTGAGAACGTGTTTCAAAGTCTTTGAGTTTGGTCTTAAAAGCTGTGTTTTGTGTAGCGCATAGCACTGTCACCTGGGAGCACAGTGACCGCTGCCTGGGTATCATTTAGGTATCTGCTCTGTCTGGGCACAGCAAAGCTTTCTACAGTCCCATCCTTCTTTTTTGTGTAATTGTGAGGAGATGTATTACCTGACTTATGATAATAGAGCTACACTGAAAAATCCTAGTGGTACTTAACTGTTTCCAGTCATATGACATCTTATGGGAAGATATCAGTAAATTTTTTCAACATCACTGCTTCTAAAGAAAAAAATTGTATATTTGCTGAGTGACAAGAGCCCATGTGTTTTACAAAGTTAGCCTTCAAGGCTGTGCGCACGTTTTGCCCAAAATGTATTGCTTGGCATTCTTCAGCAAATATGTATTACTGCCTTTTCTCTTTTCTGGAATTACTTCTTCATGTATAGTCATGAAAATAAATTCTATTATGGAGCAATGATTTTCCACTCTGCAGACTTGCAGGATGTGAGAGAGGTTCTTACTTGTGAACTATGATGTATTTCAGGAATGTTGGCTACCAGCACAGAATGTGTTCACCTTGGAGCTGGAGGTTTTCTGCAGAACACATCAATAAAAGGATCTTTTAACAGCCACCCGTTCCAGCACCCAGGTGTTCTGTACACGCATCCTGTTTCTCACACACCGGAACAATTTCAAGTATCAGGGTTCTTTATTGAAATCGTGGCAAACCGTATTAAGATATAATTTCAGGTAATTATAAATGGAAATAATATTTGTAAAATACCTGCCTAACTAAAGGTCATGCTGCTGTACAAAATCCATGTTTTCCTACGAGATCAGTCAACTCCTTTAGTTTAATGAACCATTTGTCAGCAGATTTGTAAAGTGATACTGGTTCCGCAGATCCAAGTAGTTTTCTGCCAAGGAAATAATTTCAGTGTTTCGGATTACAAGTGCTAAAATTCTTATTTTTTCCCAAATGTTATTTGGGAATGCCAGCCTTATCAAGTTTGCTGCATTCTGCTTGAAACACATTGACTGTGCACACTTTATTAGCACCAGAGTGTGACAGCTCTCTCTGCTCTCTTTTGCAGCTGGCCAGCCCCATCTGTGGTCAGTGGCCAAGGATTTGTCTGAAGGAAAACATCCTGTAATGGGGTCTGGGCAACCCCTGGTATCAGCACAGGCTGGGGATGAACAGATGGAGAGCAGCCCTGCCCAGAAGGACTTGGGGGTGCCGGTGGGTGAGAGGCTGGACATGACCCAGCCATGGGCACTCCCAGCCCAGAGAGCCAATTGTGTCCTGGGCTGCATCCAAAGCAGCGTGGGCAGCAGGGCGAGGGAGGGGATTCTGCCCCTCTGCTCTGCTCTGGTGAGACCCCACCTGCAGAGCTGCATCCAGCTCTGGGGTCCCCTGCACAGGAAGGACATGGACCTGTTGGAGTGAGTGCAGGGGAGGGCCTCAAAGAGGATCAGAGGGCTGGACCACCTCTCCTATAAGGAAGGGCTGAGAGAGTTGGAGTCACTCATCTTGGAGAAGAGAAGGCTCTGGGAATACCTCACTGTGGCCTTTCAGTATTAAAGGATTCCTATAAGAAAGGTGGGGATAGACTTTTTAGCTGGGCCTGTTGGAATAGGAGGAGGGATAATGGTTTAAAACTAAAAGACAGTACATTCAGACTAGATAAAAGGAAGAAGTTTTTACCATGAGGGTGTTAAAACACTAGAACAGGATTCCCAGAGACACGATGGAAGCCCCATCCCTAGAAGCATTCAAGGTCAGGTTGGACAGGTCTCTAAGCAACCTGATCTAAATGAAGGTGTGCCTGTTCTTTGCAGGGAAGTTGGACTAGATGGCCTTTAAAGGTCCCTTCCAACCCAAACTATTCTGATTTTCTGAATCTATGATTATATGAAATGTATTTGCTTGGCCAATAGCAAATTGAGCTGGAAAACTTTTTGAATCAGTATTTGATTTTGAACAACTGTTAAAATATTATTTTAGTGAGCCTGGTGTTCTGAAGAAGTATTGCTTGAATTGAAAACTGCTTAAACTTAATGCTTAAACTTGAAGCAGACTGTGTTCCTGCAATACTGTGCCCTTGAGTTTAGCATCACAAGATAAAAAAGCCAAACAGCATCTTTGGACCACTATGACTCAAATCTTTGAGACTTTTGAGTCATTGGCAGCCTACTTTTGTTTAGGAAAGGGAAAATGAAGCCTCTTGATGTGGTTTCTAATTTTTCTACTGAAATGTAGAGTTGAGTAAGGGGAAAGAGTGAACATTTTCCAGTAAGATAGGGTCTCATTAATGATCATGCCATTATTAAGACATGAAAGCAATGCCAGAGAATGGTAGATCTGAAGTGCATATTATTTTCAAACATTGTCTTAGGATTCATGGCAGAAAATTCCTCAGTGACAAGCATGACCAGACATCACATGTACAAACATGTTCACCAGGCAGTGAGCGACACCTCCCTGCCCAGCAGAAGCATCAGGACCAGAGGAAGTGAGTCATGACTCACTTTCCAAGGATCAGTATGAAACAAAAGGGCCAGTAAGTGGGGTTGACAGCTGCAGTTATTAATGTCAAGGGCCCAGAAGAATCTCCTGTTTCCCAGGATGGCACACTGCTGGTGTTCTTTCCGCTTCTGATGACTCACATCTTTGTCTTCTGATGCTTACAGATTTGATAGAGGCTAGACGCAAATCAAATGTTTCAAAGCAGCTGGAAAAGTGAAGATGTCCTAGATTTGATGTTGCTGATACCTACAATTACTTGGTAAGGAAAACAAAGTAAGCCAAAGATACACCTAATTGTAGTCACAGAAGTAAATCCTATCCTCTGTCAAAACCACAGCATACCAAAGACTAAACAACCCTCCCGAGAGCCTCCTTGCTACACAGTATTGCATGAAATGTTGGACTTCAGTACCAGACAATCCTGAGCCTTCTGTATTTTGTTACCTGCCAAGTAAGAATGAATGAGTGAATCTGAGCTTCTTGTGTCTTAAGTAAATTGTTCAAAAATACTTATGTTTAGTCCTGCTGAAATTTTCGTTATTTTCACCTTGTCATTTTAACTTGTAGATTTTTAATCTCTTGAATGGAGGGAAATATAAATATGAGATGTTTGGTCCTGTATAAATGAATGTTTTACATTGGTGAAAGGAATCATTTTTCCTTCTTGGATCTAGTTATTACACTGATTTCCTGTAATAAGGGAACAAATTGATGCAGCTCACAGTGCAGTTGGATATACTGGCAGTGTGACCATTCCGTGTTAGTATAGAATGCTCACATTAGTTGCAGAGACAGCCCAAATCAGAGCTGGTGAGACAGAATGGAGACAACCATGAGAGTGACTGCCAGCCACATCTTTAAGAAATTTCTATTGAATTATTGTGATTAGATTTTTTTTTCACAGATGACTTCTTTCAACTTTATCTAACATTAGTGGAATATTTTAGAAATGAAGCCTTCTGAAAAACAAACCCCAAACCAAAGCAATCAACCATACAAAACAAACTAACCAACCAACCAAGCAAAAACCATAAAACCCCCCCATGTGGTTTTAAACCCTTATATTTGTAAAGAGTATGGAATGGCTGCAACAGATACAGCAGTACTTTCCTGAGCTGGTCATGTGCTGCAGCTCTCGGTACATGTGCCAATGGATATTTTTTCATTTATTTAGCTGTGACCTAATATTCCCATAACTTTGTTAACCTCACTAGTCTTTTTAAACAGCATTCCCAAATATGTTTATTTGGAAAATCCACACTCTTCACAGCAATATTAAAAACTCTTGATCCAGATGATTTCTCTAGCTTTCTGTTTTGCCTCATCAGCCCAGGTAGTTTGTTGACTGTAGCCAGCAGTTCTAATAATCAGGATTCATTCTGTAAATTAAGATTTACTTAAAACTTTCAAGTGCTTCCATTAACCATGTATCTCAGGAGATATTTTGAATACAAACATCTAGGATGTTTTATTTGGATTTTTTTCAAATTAATGAATCCATTCATTTGGGATTCATTTTGAAGTCTTCATATTTCCCTTGATTACAATGGCCCAGTAGCAACCTATAATAATGGCTTTAATTACAGACGTAAAAACTAGTATCTTAGTGCCATCATAGCATTGATAACTGTAAAGCATTCAAAAATTTAGGATTTTTTTCAAAGGCATAATTTACTGAATGGACTGGACATCCTAACTTAATCCTGGATCTGATGAGAATGTAGGTTTCTGAGAGAGTTTTAGTTGGACTGCCTGTTGTTTTCATGTCTGCTGTTGGCTGTTTTAAAAGACACTTCTATTCATCCTGATATTAAGCAATAACATGTGATTTTTTGGTCCCTATTAATTATTCTTTTTCTTTTTTCCAGCCTAATTAAAAATTTTAGGATATAGGGATACTGAAGGCAAAGTAAAAAGTGTTGAAAACATTTCTATAATATATTTTGTTAAGGAGCAAGTTTGAAATATCAGTATTTACCTAAATTTGGTACATGCAATTTAAAGTATTTCTGAAGCCTTGCAGGCAAAGAGGGAGTATAGCATTTCTTGCCTATCCTTTTTCTCTCTGGCATCTCCTGTCCCTCTTGTTTGTATCCTTTTGCCTCCAGCTTGATTTTCATGTTCAGGAGCACAAAGACAGATTAAAGATAATTTCAGTGCTTTTACAGTTTTTTGAGCTTGGGAAGCTAATTATGGGCCTTCCTACATTTCACATCAGGATGTAGCAAGGGCTGTGTGCTCCCTGAGAGCTGGAGAGCTGGCGGCTGAGAGCAATACCAGGCCAGCTGGGCAGAACTCAGTGAGGCCGTGCCAGTCCCACCACCACTGGCAAGAGAGCAGGATAGACCTAGAGCTGGCAGACAGTTCCAGTCCAGAGCTTGGGTCATCTCATCCAGCAAATGTGTGACGATGGGGCAGGTCTGAAGTCTGTAAGCCAGGAAGGCAAGCAGCAGGTCAGGGTGAGAATCAGGGCTGGTGATCACAGGTGTAGTCACGGTAATGAGGTGGGTCTGAAGTCAAGCTGAGTACCAGCCTGTGGGTCAGATAAGTGAGTCCAGGGCTGAGCAAGGCAGGGCCGCGAGAAGCTGGAGCCCAGCACTGCTGGGGCATCACTGGATCAGGGACTGATGGTCCTAAAGGGGTTAAAAGGGATCCTGGGATGTGGGCCAGGTGGGGGCAGCCCCAGGCATCCCATCAGTGCAGGTGAGGTTTGCTGATGTTCTCCAGACACTGACATCACTTGCTTTAACAGAATATGGTAACAAGAGGAATGAAAAGTCTAAAGAATCAGACAACCCTGTAAGTGTCCTATAAAGGCAAGAAAGAACACTTGTTTTCTGGACAATTAGTGACAAAGCACTCCTTGCTGACCAACCTTGGAAAAGAAGCCCAGTTCAGGGAAATAAGTAAAAATTTTCCAAACCCTTTCCTTTCTCAGGACCTCTTAGGAACTCTGACATCTTTGCTGCCCAAGTTTGCCATAAGGTTTTCTCACTGCCCAGTGTTTAATAACAGATCAAATGAGTAGAAAACCTGTGACTGTTCCGTTTGGAGAGGAGACAGATGAGAGGATCATCTGGAAAAGTTTCACAGAATTATGAAAATAATTAAGATGTGACAGACCTGGTCACTTATATGTACAAAGCAGAGGTCTCTCAAAGGAACAGTAGGAGACTGGTTTCAAGTAAACAGAAAGAATAAAAAATACTTCTTTACACTGTAGGCACTAAACTACTGGCCACTGACACCACAGTCTGTTGTGTGGATACAGAGAGCATTAGCTGGTTCAATAAATGACCAGTGCATATGTGGAATATGGGGAGGAGTGACAGGGTTGATCCCTGCTTTATCTGCTCTGGATGTTGGGACATTGCAAGGGAAATGCACCTCACAATATGGCATGGTCACATCCTTTCCATACATACTCACCCCTTCAGCCATGGCTGGGGGAAGACTTCTGTGCTTTGTCCAACAGGGCACTTCTTATGCTGATACTTTGACTTTTTTCCTTAACTCTTTCCCACTACAATTAATCTGAAAACTTCAGGTCCATCGTCTGGATTTAAACTCATCAGGGAATTCAAAAAGAGTGTGCACACGTGTAGCACTGGCAGAATATCGTGGAATAATAGAATGGTCAGGGTTGGCAGGCACCTTAAACATCATGTGGTTCCAACTCCTCTGCCATGGGGAGGGACACCTTCCACTCGGGTAGTAGAAGGTTATTATTATGTGATCAGATGTCCACACTGAAACACTCTTGAGACCAGCTTAGACTGCTCTTAATTCTTCCTAAACTTCATACAATGACTGCTAAAGTGACACAATGACCGGCTGGAGCTGTGTTCTGGGTAGGTACTTCAAATCTAACTCTATTCACATATCCGTAATTGTGTGAGACAAATATTCATGACAGAGAGCAGATTACAGGTGCAAGAAAAAAGAACAAGAGATATTAAACGAAAACTTGTGAAGTGCAGCAAAAGAAGAGGCAAAATGAACAGAGTTCATGAAGGGCAGAGTCAAGCAAAATAAGGAGGATGATGAAGCAGGCAATATTGCCCCCCACTTCTACGTGAAGCCATGGGAGACCCTTTCTTCCTAATCAACGTCTAAGTGTCTCTTCCCTACATATTCTGGCTCTGCATAGTGGAAGATTTAGTCTTTTCTGTCTTTTAACCTTGAATCTGTGGGAGGTAGGATTATACAGTGGCCATCATATATGGGCTAAGCAGTCCTGAGATAGGAACAGGACCGATATCCAATCTTTGTTCTTCTCATTATGACAAGTGGCAAGTTTAAAAAGTTCACCTTCTAACAATTATTTTACAGTAAATAATGCTAGACTAAAATGAAACCTGATGAAGCAGCTATTAACTCATTAAAAGAGAGTTGTTTTTATGGGTTTCAGATAAGAATAAATACTCCATCTAATCATTTCATACAAAGTACAGCATCTTTTTTGAGGGAAAAGAATCCCATCACAAACCAACACCAAGAAACCCAAAGAAACAGGAAAAAGTAAAGCTTTTGAAAGTGTTGTATTTAATATGGACATAGTTTTTATCTTATTTAAAACCATTTTATTAGCTTGCGTGTTTATTGATTAGATAGAGGAAAATTTGATGAGTTTGTTTTCTTAATTTACTCAGATGGGTAAGTCAATGAACAAGTAACATGGTTGCTTACTTTCTCAAACTGCCTTCAGTAATGGGCCAAAGTGGTCTTACTTGTGGCTGAGGGAAAATATTTGCAGAAAGTATCAGTGGTCAGCCACTGTGTGCAATACCAGGAGTCAGCCATCTGGATTTTGCATCAGGTGCCCAAAGAAAGAAGAGAAAAATTCTTTGTCCTACATAAATCTCCAGAGCAAGTTTCATCCAGATCCTCAGTCGGATGTTGCTTTGGATGCCACAGAAAGCTTACCTTCAGTTGTTTGTTAGTGTTGCCTGCTTCTGGATTTGCAATGATCCTGACATTCTGTTCCTATGGTTACGGTGTTTGTTTTCTCTTCATTTGTCAAAGTAATAATGTCAGGAAATACTAACCTTCAGCGACCTACAGACATCGTTAAATCTTTCTTGTCAAGCCATACACAATCTCAGAGAACAAAGAACCCTCTCTTCAGTCCCACGCCTTTGCCAGAATATTTCTATGTTTTCTGGGCGGGACCAGCAAGATATTCAAGGAGAAACTGCCAGATAAGACAAGCTGTCACTAAACACAGATCTCACTGATTCAATCAGGAGGCAGGATTTCTTTTGTGTCAGGTAGAATTGCTGCTTTCAAATCAAAAGTCTTAATATCATCAGGAGCTACTGTCCAAGAAGCATCCACTGAGAGATTAAGCACTGAATGGGGACAGTCCACTAAATCATTAATGCTGCTGGACTCTCTGGCCATCATTCCACAGGCACTGTTAAAATAAAGTTCAAGCACTATAACAGAGATTCCTTACTAGGACAACAACCCAAAAGTATTTTTTTCTAATAATATTACCAGAAATAGCTGAGTTGTTATTTTTATCTTTTTAAAAAATGCCTCTAAAATTATGCTAAAACCATATGACTTGCAGAGATGAACCTTAAAGACTAATTGCTGTCTTTTTCCAAATGCAGTTTATTGAAATTGCCAGTATAACTAGGGAACACATAGAATGCCTGTTCCTTGAGCAGATGTGCATGCTTTTTAAAAATTTCTGATTTATTTCTCTTTTTCTTTTGAGAGATAGAGTGCAACATAAGGCAGATAAACAGTGATTAGGAGCCAAATTTTGTGTAAGATTTTGCACTGCTTAAGCAGAGAACAGACAACCCTATGGAGTTTTCACATCTGTGTGCAAATCTAATTTCACACCTTAAGATCAAGCTGTACCTCAAGATTTTATGCGTACAGATATATGTGTTTACATAACAATTATTACTGTTTGGATTTCCAAACTGATAATGTCTCTGGAATGTTAATTGATGACACTCTTGCTACTGCAGGCCTAAGATGATCTTAAAATTTAATGGATTTTGCTAAAATTTAATGGATTTTGCACTGTTCTCATGTATAACCAGCCACAAAATACGAGATATATGACTGTGCTTTCTAAGCCCTGTAGTAAAAATATCAGAGCTTAGAATAATCACAAGCATAAAGTTAACCATTCGTGTTCTTGTGTACAGCTTGAAATCTGTCTGCTTTTCTGGAGCAGGTAAATAGCTATAAAAGAAAAAGCATCATTTTTCAAGGACAAAGGTTAAAGTTTTTTCTTTGAAATGTATTGTATAAAAATAATAAGTCTCATATTACATATCTAACATTTCTTTGGCACAGTGCCAGTGCATAATGTCTCTCTTAAAAAGACCATCAATCTGGACATCTATTAGAAATCTCTTTCCCAAATTATTTACACAGCTGAACAGTTGTTTTTCTTTTGTTTAGATGGGTACCTGCATTTTCAGTGTTTATAAATGTAATTCAGGGCTGGCACAATTGAGTTATCCACAACTAATTACTTCGTAGTACAGTAAGAAATGTGTGGTTTATGTAATGATGGTATTCTGTAAATGAATCCTAAAATGGAAACTGCAGTCCATCTTTAGAAAGGCTTCATATGCTGCCATTGAAGTCAGACAAAATGGGTTTCATGCCAACTTTGTACTGTAAATTTATTACATTTCGGTTAACTGAGATTTCTTCCCCATTCTGTTTCCATCTATGAATTGCAGAGCAACCCAGTTTTCACACATGAAGAGCAGAATTACATTAATTTAATAATCCAATTCTATACATATGAAATATCATTTGATCCCTTGTTGCAATGGTGTTTCCAGTAGTTCCCAGTAGCAGGCAGTCAGTGAAAGATAAGAAATAACAAGGTTCTGTAGCATAGTGCTTTACACGATGATTTCTCAGAAAGATGAAACATGCCAGATGTTAAACAAATATCCATTGAACTATTTCCTTTTTGAGAACACTTAAAAGATCAAGCTGCAGAAATAATTTACATTTCCAGTAATATAATTTACAATTTATAAAGTAATGCTAGGAGCTCACTTTGAGCTGAACACCCAGAAGCAAAACTTTATTGCAGTATGTTTTCAGGTCAACCAAGGATGAAAGAATAAAGAAAGCATGCTCCTAGAAATAATGTTCAGTACTGGGCAGGTCCCATCTTGTAGCTTTCTTCCCTCAACCTAACTTAAAAGCAGTTGAGGCAAGCGAGACAGCAGAGGATTGCCTGTTTTGTTCCTTATAATTACTGCAGTGGTTTGCTACTCCGTGACAGGAATATCCTTTCTGACTCTCTCTGGAGCTCAGACAGGAGGAAGGATGGGTTCTTTGCCATGAACACTGAGTTGTAAAAGCATGACAACACAACATACGACACACTGATTTTAGAAATGACTGTCTGTGACAATCACGTATAATTTCTTGTTCTACATGCATTATCTTGTTCTGTATTCATGTTAGTGAAGTCACCAATGTCAGTCACTGTAGTTGCAGTGACGCTTTGGAATTACTGACACCTAACTACATAAATTTTCTCAGGTATGCATTTCCCTGAACCCTGTCACTATGGGCCTCATGTAGATGTTGACTCTATGGTTGCTTGACAATAACCATGATTGAAAATCATAGGCAAAGCAACACACATTTAGTGGGTGAGAATACAGGAAATTTTTTCACCATGACATGGTTATTTTAGAAAAATGGCAGCATGAGTTGTAGTGTTTATTTTCTATTTGTTTCTGGCTCCCATTCACTTTTATGCTTACAATGAATAAATTCCTTGTTCTGGGAAGACACTAACACATCTTTCTCGTCCCAAATCCCCCAAATCCAACATATTCTTGAAGAAATTGAAAAAAAAAATATTTAAAGACACAGAGATAGAAATTTCAGGCTGCTGAAAATTAAACAGTCTAAATATTACCAAAAAATGTCCACAGTATTTCCAAATACTTATAAGGAAATATTTGTCCATGAGAACTCAGAGGATGTCTCTTTTTTCCTTCTCATGGCCCGTCTAAGGCACAGACAACATGGAGAAGGAAATGTATATTGCAGAAGCTGAAGCAAGCAGAGACTGGTAAAGATTTAGCAGCAAATCAATGCCTGGGTCGTAGCTGGCCAAGAAGTCTGGACCTATGAATTAGTGGATGAAATGTAAGAATGGAATGATATTGGTCCTGGAACCTAGAATTGACTGGGCAAACACACCTGGGATGAGGGTAAGGTCAATCGGGGAAGAAAGGTAAACAAAGAGACAGGAGAAGAATTTGAAGAAATGAAATAATTTAAAAAAAAGAAGAGAAAGTTCTAAACCGAAGTGAAAACAATAAAAGTGAATGGGATGACATGAAGTGCAGGGAAATGGACGGAAGCTTGCCCAACTGATCCTCA
The DNA here is from genome assembly GCA_013397865.1 of Struthidea cinerea. NCBI lineage: Eukaryota > Metazoa > Chordata > Aves > Passeriformes > Corcoracidae > Struthidea > Struthidea cinerea. The sequence goes on from VZTI01004803.1 coordinate 775,182, forward strand.
TTGAAATCTTGCAATTCCAATGGGAAGAAGTGGGAGAAAAAGGGGACAAAACAAATGAAAGCCAGATTTGAGTTGCAGGGGAAGAAATGTCATTCTGTGTGCCTGGTGTTGTGACACCTGCTCCCAGCTGCCTCAGGCTCCCCATTTTACAGATGTTGGAGTAAAAATGGGGATCTAACTTAGATTTTCTTTCCTAAGCCACATGCCCTATAGGCTTTTTAGTGGCAGCAGGAATATCTAAATTTCATCTGAGCCTTAGTGCTTGCATGTAAACGTTACTCAGCAATCTTTTGGCAGCGGCAGGGATAGAAACCCATTCTCCCGGGGAATGTGTAACTCCCTTAGTCAAAGGACCTTATTTTTTTTAATTTCAACACTTCTGGCTCCTTTCCCAGTGTTTCTTCTTCTTGATGACAAATTATGCAGAGGGCTCTGCATATGAGGTGCTTCACTTGTGACACTTTAATTTACTTCCTTCCTCCATCCCCTGCAAAAAGAAAGCAGGGTTCTTCTACAGGTAAAACATATGGGGGGGGGGGGAATTGTGTAAGCAAAGTCTGAATCCTAATAAATGGGGTCAAATTAAAATTGTACAGTCAGATTTTAAATTTAAATTTTATTTTTTTTAAATACAAGTTTACAACTTGAATTAAGTGATCTTGACCTATGTTACTTGTGCAAAAAGGCTGGGATTTGGTGAGGAGCATCAAAATGCTGATACAAACCTTACTACATACTTCATATTGAATCGAAATGCTTGTGTCCATTTATGTGTAGAATTGCACCTGTGCTGTAAGAATGAGCAAAAGAACCATCACAACCAAACAACTACCTTGATTATATAAGAATACTAGTGACACAAAATTTCCTTCAGCATTTTACTACAGAGGACTACATCCTTAATTCTACAAACCACTCCCTCCCTGGTGAGGCTTATCTGGTGTTGATAGTGAAAAATGGCAAAATGCTAAGTGTGAAAAGATACAATTGCATCTACCAATGTGCAGTTTAGATCTATATGCAAAAAGGTAATTATTTACAAAAAAACATTTGTTGTGAACTCTGTAGTTTTAATTCTGTGGGTTTTTTTATGACATCCCTTTGACAATATTTATATTCCTTTAAAATATTTTCATTACTCAGATTTTTTTTCCTTTATAATGTGTTATCTTTTCCATTAAAAAACCACTAAAACAAGCATTCAGCTTATCATCTAGTTCGTAGTGCAACTTGGAAAATACAAGAAGGATATTTTACTGTTTTCACACATGTCCCCTTCTCATTTTCCTGCAGTATACTGGTAATCTGTGTCAGAGTCTGTGTCTTTGGCTCACCCTCAGGAAAAGTCCATTCATATGTTCTGGTATGGAAAGATGAAATATATCTGTGAGACGAATGAAGCAATAGTGAGGCAAACTCCTGAATACTTAAAAAGAAAGGAAATCAGAGGGACTCGTTCTGAGACTAAGATTCTTTAATAGTCTTGGTGCTTGAATTATCTGAACATATCACAGAGAGTTGCAAATATCCTGATTATTTTCATTATTTTAATTTAGTGCTCTATATACCAGAGAATGATCACCCCTGTTCCACCATGCAGACTATATTAACAACTTCTTAAATGCATCTTCTATTTGCAAAGGTTCTGAATGCAGAGTGTGTTCTTAAGAGTTCTATTAAAGAGCTTGCCTGTAAATCAAGAACAAAACCAACACAAAAAGCACAACTCAGCTTCTCTGAAGGTGTGCTGTTGCCAGCAATAAATGTGGAAAAAGCCATTAAAACGGTTATGGAGTCAAATAAAGGCTCAGAATTATTGGACTGTTTGCACTGGCTATACATACAATTTCAACAAAATCAATGCCTACATCAAACATGCTACAATTAGGCTTCAAAGAGTGTTTGATTACAAAGTAGGTGAAAAACCTGTAAATTTCAGTGCACTGCTATTAGTTTGCATTTTCAATTTCTTTGCTTGGAAGAGTGAAGCTTATATAGCTTCTGACTGAATTATGGCTAAATTATTCTAACTCCTAAAATCAGGTTTTAATTCCAAATCCACATGTTTACATTTAGAGGTTATTTTCTTTAAACAATTGTTCAAATACTCTTACGCTGCTTGTTTTCCTTGTCAGTAAAACACTTAGCTATAATATTGTGCAAAAATGGTCATGCCTGATCAAGGAGAGCCTACTGACCAAGCCTTCTCGCTCCAGCTACAGGAGGCATTGTGCTCTCAGGCTCTCATCCTGGTGAGGGACTTCAACCACCCTGACATCTGCTGGGAAAGAAGCACGGTGAGCTTTAGGCATTTCAGGAGGCTCCTGGAAATTACCTTTATGAGCCAGGTAATAGACAGCCCTACCAGAGGGCGTGCAATACTGGATCTGTTGGTCACAAACATGAGCGAGCTAATTGGGGATGTCAAGATTGGAGGCAGCCAGGGCTGCAATGATCACATGCCATGGAGTTCACAGGCCTGAGGAACATGAGTCAGATAAGGAGTAAGATTAGGCCCCTGACCTTTAGTAAAACAGACTTCCAGCTCTTCAAGGAGATAGTCTATAGGATCCCTTGGCAGACCGCCCTCGGTGACAAGGGGGTGTAACAGACCTGGCAGATTTTTAAGGAAGTCTTCCATAGAGTGTAAGAGCTAGCAATTGCCAGGAGCAAGAGATAGGCGAGGGAGAGAACAAACCAGCATAGCCAAGTAGGGAACTGATGGTCAAAAAAAAGTGCAAGAAGCAAGTGCATAGGCAGTGGAAACTAGGACAGGTAACCTTGGAAGAGGATAAAGATGAAGTTTGGTTGTGAAGGGATGGGGTGAGAAAGGCCAAGGTGAAGTTCGAACGGAACCTAGCAAGGGATGCAACAAATACAAGGATGGGCTTCTACAGGTATGTTAACCAGAAAAGGAAGGTCAAAGAAGATTTACCCACCTCATAAACAATGCTGGAAAGCTGGTAACAAAGATGAGGAGAAGGCTGAGGTATTCAAATTTTTTGCCTCACTCTTCAATGACATCTCTTCCCAAACTTCGTGAGTGAATGGGCAGCAGGATGGGGACTGGGGCAACAAAGTGTTTGCCTCTGCAAGTATAGATCAGGTTCATGACCACCCAAGGAACCTGAATATACATAAGTATATGGGACCTGATGAGACGCATCCCAGAATCCTGACGGAATTGGCTGCTGTAGTTGCCAAGCCACTCTCCATGGTATTTGAAAAGCGAAGGCAATCAGGTAAAACCCAGGTGACTGGAAAAGGGGAAACATTGCACTCATCTTTAAAAAGGGTGGAAAGGAGGGAACTACTTGGGAACTACTGATCTGTCAGCTTCAGTTCTGTGCCCAGGAAGTCATGGAAGAGATCCTCCTCAAAGCTGTGCTAAGGCTTGTGGAGGACAGGGAGGTGATTCAGGAAAGCCAGCACGGCTTCAATAAGGACAAGTCCTGCCTGACCAACCCAGTGGCCTTCCATGATGCAGTGACTCCAGGGGACAAGGGAAGGGCACAAGTGTCCTTTATCTGGACTTCTGTAAAACCTTTGACATGGTCCTCCCCACCATCCTTCTCTCTGAACTGCAGAGACATGGACTTGATGGGTGGGCTGTTAGGTGGATAAGGAATTGGTTGGATGGTCATATCCAGAGAGTAGTGGTCAACAGCTTAGAGTCCTGTCGGACATCAGTGACAAGTGGTGTCCCTTGGGGTCCATACTGGGACCAGGGTTATTTAATATCTTCATTAATGACATAGTGGGATCAAGTGCACCCTCAGCAGGTTTGTAGACAACTCCAAGATGAGGGTGCAGTTGCCACATCTGAAGGATGGGATGTCATCCAGAGGGACCTGGACAAGCTCAAGACGTGTGCCATGGAATCTCATGAGGTTTAAAAAGACCAAGTGCAAGGTCCTTTGACTGATTCAGGGCAACCCCCAGTATCAGCACAGGCTGGGGATGAACAGATGGAGAGCAGCCCTGCCCAGAAGGACTTGGGGGTGCCGGTGGGTGAGAGGCTGGACATGACCCAGCCATGGGCACTCCCAGCCCAGAGAGCCAATTGTGTCCTGGGCTGCATCCAAAGCAGCGTGGGCAGCAGGAAGAGGGAGGGGATTCTGCCCCTCTGCTGTGCTCTGGTGAGACCCCACCTGCAGTGCTGCATCCAGCTCTGGGGTCCCCTGCACAGGAAGGACATGGACCTACTGGAAGGGCCAGAAGAGGGCCACCAAGATGATTAAAAGAATGGAGCACCTCTCCTGTGAGGAGAAGCTCAGAGAATTGGGATTGTCCATCCTGGAGAAGAGAAGGCTCCAGGGAGACCTAACTGTGGTCTTTGAGTACCTGAAGGGAGCCTACAAAAGAGATGGAGAGAGACTATTTACAAGGGCATGTACTGCTCGGACAAAGGGGAATGGTCACAAAAAAAGAGTATATTTAGATTAGATTTCAGGAAGAAATTCTTTACTGTGAGGGTGGTGAGGCACTGGACCAGGTTGCCCAGAGAAGCTGTGGATGCCCCATCCCTGTAAGTTTTCAAGGCCAGGTTGGATGGGACTCTGAACAACCTGGTCTAGCAAAAGGTGTCCCTGCCCATGGTAGGAGGGTTGAAACGGGATGATCTTTGAGGTCCCACCCAACCTAACCCCATATAAAATATTATGGTATATATGAAACAGGGATGTTGTGCAATTTTTTTTTTTTTTTAAGGTATTTTGGGGGATTTTTAAGACACCTACTGGACTTAGGGTCCTGACTGAGACCTGAATCAAAGATGCTGCCTGGAACTCTGGCAGATGCAGGCAGACTGGCAGCATTCCCCTCGGGGAATGAGATGATGGGGAAGTATGCCAAATTCTGCTTAGCAAATCCCTGAACAGTGCATTCAGTAACAAATTCCTAAAGATGAAATGCATTGATATTGCTAGCCATTTGCAGCCCTTTCCTTTTGCAACAATTTTATTGGACTGTTACAGTTTTATGACTACCTTGAGCAGGGTTTTACGTGGCAGCCATGTCTAACGTGTAATCCTTCATCTCTATGCAATTCTGCGAGACCTTTTGTAGCTTCAGTTGCACACTGAGCTCAGGTTTCTCCCAGACATAACAAGGAGGTTAAAAAAAAAAAAAAAAGGTTATTTGAGACAAACCCCAGTTGATTTACCTTAAAAGGTTTTCTCTTTTCCAGAAGATAGCACATCTAAGATAGAATGACATGGGTGCTGAGTCAACCTGATGGTTTTCCAGTTCAGCACAGGCTCTTATTGTAACAGCTGTAACACCGCTGCTGTGTAGCGTGATCTTTTGGATACCTCAAGAATTTAAGACACTTGTCTCATGCATTTTGCAGATCCTATTTGTAACAGAGGACTCTCCAGACTCAAAAAGCTACACACATTAGCTTTTTGGCTTCAGACAGGAGCTCACTACTGCATTCTTTCGCACTGAATAGAGGCTTTTACAGTGTAAATGTGCCTTTATCTAATTCATAGGGTTACTTCCAGCCAGCCAACAAAACTGCAATTAACTGTGTAGTTGTTAAGCAGTTATGTTATTTCATCTTGAACAGGTTGGAGTTTTCTCTCTATTATTTTTATGTCCCACCAGGATAAGATGAAAGAAGTCTGGAGGCATGGGGTGTGTACAAACTCACTTTGGTCTCTCTTTTACGTGAATCCCTACATCACTGAAGTTGTTACATTAGATCTTCCTGTAACATCTTTGTTGCTTATTCTGGCCTGATGTTTTTGTGATGATCGATTATACACCTTTCATTCAGAAAGAATGCAATGAACGATTTTATTTATGTAAAAGCTCCCAGTTTAAGCACCCAATTGAATGCAGCCTTTTACTGAATGCTGAGGCTATTCCAAAGCACTGAATTACGTATTCCCTTTGCTCCACTGCTTCTTCCTCTGTGCCCAGCCACATGGACATTTTCTCACTTCTGTCAGCTCTGCCCAGTGAAAAGTTAATTCAGCTTCTGAAGGGACATAAAACTCATCCAGCAAAAGAATGAAAATTTTTTCATCTGGTATTATAAGCTGAACTGACTCAACAATAAGTCAGAGCTGGCACAAAGAATAGGACAGGACACTGCACCTACAAACAGGTCCTAACCTGATGAAGGGAGATGAAGAAGCTGAACCACCCCTCTGGAGGTGTTTTGATTGCATGGGTATTTTAGATGAGCTCAGCTGTCTAACAGCAGACAGAGGTTAATTAATGGCAATTCTCTGAGCTGGACTTGTCTTGGACCAGAGTTCAGAGACATATGCCCTTTAATGCAAGCAGCCACGTGTGCAGCTTCTGCCTGTTCTTAAAAGGAAGGAGGTTCACTAATGCTGCTTCTTGTTAAAGCCTTCAGGCCAGTTTACCACCTTGGCTTAAATGAGAAGTAATCAAAAACAGCCCCTCCTGCATCAGTGTATTTAAAAATATATATTTTTTGCTGTTATTGACAAATCTATCAATAAGATGTGCTAAGAAAGCAACTCAATGTGATATAGCTGTAAGTAGTGTATTATATTGGTTGCATTTTTGGGACTCCATCTAAATGGAAAGATCCATGAGAATGTTGTCTGAACAGTGTAGTGAATGACTCCAATAGTGAGCTCTGCCCCAGGTGTTGCCCCATTTCTATTGTGTGAAGAACAGTGTAAACAGAGAGAAAGAAAGCACTAAAATCTCCGTAGGCTAGTGGTTTGGCTGCTCATCTAAGAGAGTGCCCTGGGCTCTGGTGCTTCTTGCTGGTCTGCTGATGCAGATGGATACTGAGGATCAGCTGCAGATAGAAGTCTCAGGCACAGAGACTTGGACACCAAATTCCCCAGTCTTGTCAGTGGCTGGGCTGAATTGCAAATTCTTAATTCTTGGCTGCCTACAAGCCCAAGTTCATTAGTATATTTGGAGAGTCCTTACTTTATCTGGCCCAGTCCAGCTCAGCCTACTGTCTGAGGATGAGTGCACTATCCAGGCAGCGTAGGCTTGGGTGCCCTTGGGCAAAAGATTCCAGTGTTTGCCACCTGGGTTTTTGCAAGGCAGTGAACAGTATTTGGGACATAGTGGATTCAGTGCAAAGTATCTCTGACAAAGACTGCATCAACCTGCTTCATCCTGGCATCCCCGTCTTCTCTCTTATCATCTTTTTGTGATACCCTAGCTGTCCTCTTTTCCTGGTCTGAAACTCTTGTAACAATAAACATGAACATGCATTGCCTAAAACAGGTTCAAAAGAGACACCCATTTGTGATTGGCCTCATCTCTCTATATGCTGTGTATATGATGCTCAGTAGTGGGTAAGGATAGTGGGACATCTCAGGGTAGGGGTGGATTAGTGTGGCACAACCTCCTCATGGATAGGAAGAAATAGAAAGTGATAGACCAAGAGAGCAAGGAGCCTCAGCTTGTCTAGGAGTGCCAATAAATCACACAGAGGCTCATGAGCAGTGGGTGTGAGACAGCACAAAACTTCACTGAGTGCTGATGGACCACATCTGAGCAGGCAACAGAACAAATCCATGCAGGGAAAGCAGCTACAGTCAGCTGAGTCAAAGGCCCTTCATTCCTCCTAAAACTTGGGGTTATTTTTGTCTCTGGGTGTTCAATTTAACAGCATCACTTCTACCTTACCTTTTTACAGTTAGTATAGTTACACACCGATGTACCCACAACCTAGTGAGCACTGTGGTTACAGACCTTCTTGTGGGAGATACAGAGACAGAAATACAGCACAATCGGGACAATTTATCTCTCAAAGAGAAAATTCATGAATCAGAGGCACGATAAAGGCACTCTGACATAAGTTAGTACCTGCAGCTTCTGGTGTCTGTCTCTGTGAATGCTCCCAGCCAACTCCTCACATGTCAGACCCTACATGAGAAAGGCTCAAACTATGGTACATCATGCTACAGCCAAAGCTGTCTGAGTTTCTGAACAGGGATAATTGTTTTCCCTTAACTTACAGATGGCAACTGGATAATCTACAGTCTAAACCCTGACCAAGGAACTCTCGTAGCACTCTGCAGGACCTACCTTTTTGATAAATCTCTAGGCTTTGAAAGGCTGTGTGTTCATAACACCTTGTGACTAGCTTGTCTTAAAAATTAAGGAGCTTTTTTCTTATGAACATAAATAAGAATATAGTGCAATTCAGTGAACTTCATTGAAGTACTTCTGGATTTACATTAGTATAGCTGACAGCAGAATCAGACCCTATATGTATTGGCATGTGCTCTATAGGACATTGTAAGAAAAAACAACAAAGTTATCCTTCTTAAACCATGTTTCAGCTTGCTGCTGGATCTGAACTTTAAACACTACACTCTAGTCTAATGCCAGAAATTTTACCTGCTTTCAGATCTCTCCATTTTAAACTGTTTGCCAAGGCTTGAAGACTGTAGGTGTAAAATATAGTTAAGGAGTTTTACACTCTGAGACTTGCCAAACAAAGTCCATGTCTCCTCTATATTAATGACTTATATTGTAGCATGTCTGGAAACCTATGACTTTAATTAGGAAAAAAATAGAGAACACTTTAAAACATAGCCAATTGCAGTACATCTGTGCTGCTTCTTAGAATTATAAGTTTGGAAAGGTTTTCTTTCAAACCTTGATTTTTTCTTATCAATGGAAAATATTTAGTGTAATATCATGTTGAAAGTTTCAATTCCTTCTGGTTAATCAGAGAACAGGTATATGCACAAGAAAGCTTTCACATGATGGAGCTGTGCACACAAATATCTTACGTAGATTTAGCCTTTGTGAGTTAGAGGCTTGTCCTGTTTGTCAGCTGAAAACTAACCGTGTACCGGGCTTTACAAATAGGAGCGAGCCACAGGAACGGATTATACTCCTTTAGTCAACACTCATTAGCTCACATCCGGAACAGTGCATCCCATTATGGGCCTCCAATGCAAGCAAGACATTGATAAATGGCAGCAAGTTCAGCAGAGAGCCACCAAGGCTGAGGGATCTGGGCTGGTTCAGCCTGCACAGCTGCCTTCTAACCTACAAGGAAGTTACTGTGAAGACAGAGCAAGGCCGAGCTGCACAGGAGGAGAACAAGAAACAATGGTGACAAATTGAAATACGGAAATTCCAATTAGATATAAGGACATACTGTCTCCGTTAGGATAACTTTTATTGGAAATGGTAAACTAGAGAGACTGAGGAACTGAACAACCTGATTTGAATCCAATGTTGACCTGCTTTGAGCAGGAGACTACCCAAGAGAACTCTCTCTTGTCGTTGCCAGCCTGAGTGAGTCCATGATGTTCTCATCTAATAGAGTCATTTGCATCAGTGAAAGTGGATGTAGCAAGCTACCAAAGGAAAATGGAAGTTTATTTTGTTTGGGTGCAAATCCGAATCCATTGTGCAATTTAAAGCAATAGCAAATGTCTAGGCATCATCTTTACTTAGCTTTCACTGCTCTGTACTTATTGAGTCATTCATGTCAAGCCAAACAAAATGAGAGTAGAATGAGTCCATTAAGTTACTTCTGATTTACTATGCAGAATAAATAGCTGTATGAGCTTAAACAAAATTATATTGTCAACTGAAGGGAAAGCATTAAAAAACCCATTTGCACAAGAATGAAGAGAGCAGAAAGCATGAAAAATGAAGGGCCAAGTTGTCTTTATTTTTATCTGTGATGTTTCAATACATTTTGGGCAAATAAATGGTTTTCTCCTCTCTTTTTTGGCCCACATTCAAACTTCAGAAGTTGTGTCTACACCATAGCTGCAGTATGAATTTTAGGATGCTTGATATTCCTATAGGCTGGTATCTGGGACAACAGTCTGCATTTGGCTTCAGCTCAGATTGTCTAAAATTTAGGTAATGCCCGAGTTTAGAATGGACTTCAAGTATTCTGTGAGGCATATTCATCCTTAGCACTTCTGCTTGAGCTTATCATTGCAAAAGCTGATGGGGTAGTTCTTACAGCCCTGTTTTGGCAGGGCTGTAATTTAGTTTGTGGCTTTCCTACATTCTCTCTGGAATATAAGCATGCTCTACCTTGAGTAAGGTAAGCATCATACACAGACATTTATTGCAGTCTTTGGTCCACCCCTTGGCACAGTTTACAAAGCAATGCAGATGCAGGAGTTTGAACATCAGTTGGTGTTCAATATTCTTGTGACAAAATCTCTGGTCTTGTGGTGTTAATATGTGATGGACCAGTTGTATGAGTAGATGCACATTTGATTCATAGTCACCTTCACATTTGACTACCAGAACCAGTCTGATATTCTTTTAAAGTTTGCTTAGTATGGATTCAAATGACGCATCCGTATTGGTCTGAGCACCACAGAGAAATCTAACCAAGATTTAAAAACTGACCCTGAGATCTCCAGTTCTGTACAAGTGCTGTACATGGATGCCGCTTCTAATTCTGAGGAGGAAAAATAGCTGTGACTCACTGCTGTTAAGAATAGCAACGGATAATTGGTTGGGTTAACACAGATTTCTAAGACGGAACCTTCATTTAACTTTGTTGACGTGGCAATTATTTTAAAAGCACCTAGATAAAAAGAGCCATTAATCTACTTTCCTTCAGTATTTTCAAACATGCTGCAACCTAAAATGCCTGATAAAATTATTAAGGTTATTTATTTCAGTCTCATTGCCTTTACATGTCTGAATGGCACTCAGCCAGAAGTCTACTCAGCTTAGTGTTTAATATGTGCTGGCAAAAAAAAACCCCTATTTTTAAAATTAACTTGCTGGAGTGTTCTGGTTTGCTTGTTAAATCTAAATACATATATTTTGTCAATTTAGTGAGAAAAATAATTTAAAAAAAATCCAAGACTGTTTTCTTTTTGATTTTGTAACTTCTTGATAGGTAATGTTTTTCTTTAGGTGCTCCCTGTAATCAAAAGAGGCAGAAAAGGGTGGGAAGGGAAACTGACTTTTAAAACATTGCTATTTTGGTGAAAGGTAGCAGTCTTGAATCAAAACACAAACAAACTGCGTATGTTCCCCAAAATACGAGCTGCTATATAGTGCAAAGCTGATTAGCCTAGATTTTACTTCTTTCATTTTGTAGGTGTTTTTGAGCCTCATTTTGCTCCTCTGGCTCAAACTGAGCTGTACCTTCCTCATCAAGGCACACCTTCAAATCTAATTGCTCTATCTAGACTCTATTCAGGATAACTAAAACTTCCAGAATCTGGCTTCATGGGTTATATTTAACATTTTAAAGATAACTGCAGGCTTGATTTTAGTTGCCAAGACTTTGCAGCAAGTAAATTTTGCAACCAAGAAAATAGAAGATAAACCACAGATAAAACCACAACAATTTCTTAATTAACAGAAAACACCCTCAAGTTGTGTTTTTAAACTAGAAGGTGTTCTCTTTCTTCCCATTTCCACCATTGTGGCTGCTTTAAATCTCCATGTTCTGGTTACCATTGGGTATATGGCCAGAAACATACAAATTAGTCTCAGCACTGGTGCTGATAATTAAATTATAATACAGGTTGTGGTTCTACAACCCGTGTGTTGAGAATCCATGTACTTAGGCTACAATAAAGTAGAATTGTTTTAATTACTTTGGTTTAGGATACCAGGGGTTATTTTACATTTTATATAGTTTCTAAGAAACCTTGAATATTATGAAATTTAGAGGTCTATTTTTCAAGAGGCCCAATATTATGAAACATAGATGTCTGCATCGGTCTGTAAGATCTGTATCACTTCCTCCTAATGGAAGCCACAGGAATCAGCACCTTAAGTAGAAGCAGTTTATGATAGTCAATAGGAAATGCTAAAGAGAAGAATATATCTTAACTTGTTGAATCATTTAGTAATTTACATTGGAATCTCTGAGATTGCTTCTCAAAGCAACCCAAAGCTCTTTAGGGCAGATTGTCCAGTGTCATAGGCAGTTGAACTTTGAAGGTGTCCAAGGGTGCCCATAACCTATCTGAGCAACCTGCTATAGTGGTTTATCACCTTCACTGAGAAGACATTTTTTTCCTTGATTGCATAGAGAATTTCCTGTGCTGCAATTTATGTTCATTGCATCTCATTTTTCCACTGTATACACCTCTGAGAAAAATTTGGCTCCATCTTCTCCATAACTATTCCATTCCCCTGTAATTGGAATACAATTAGATTTCCCCTATGATCTCCAGGCTGAGTAAAAGCTGTCTCTGCCTCTGTCCATACTTCCCAGATCTCCTGATAATCTTGGTGGTCTTCCACTGAACTTAGTCTAACATGTACAAGGAAGATCTCAACTGAACACAGTGCTCCAAACACAATTTCACACGTGTCAAATAGAGGGGAATAATCCCTTCTCCCGAATGCTGCACATTCTCGCTAGTAAGTCCAGGATGGTGTTGATCTGCTGCTGGCTCTGGTACAGATTGCCTTCCATGATGGCCGGTGGTAATTTACTCATCCAATCTATGTCTCTACAAGGGAGCTATGGGAGATTGTCTATAAAGCCCTACTAAATCAACACTTTACATATACCAAAAACAATACAACAAGAAAGGAACCCTCATCACTGTATTAACACTGCAGTGCTAATTGAAACTAAGTGTAGTCAGATACCATTTTTGTCTGGGGATGAAGCAGCTAAGATGCTGAATGCAGACAGAGAACTATTCTGATGACTGAGAAGCTGCTTTTAATATACATTTATGTCTCATAAGCAAGGCTCACTTAAACCAGTAGCTTTGTACTAATGGCTGGCAGTGAATTGCCAGAAAATTATGTATGTCTCAGTGCGGTGACGGGATTGTTATGCACCTATTTTTGTCAGTGTTATGGTGTTGCATTTTTGGGCATGACTCACCCACGCAAGTCTCTTTCTGGAATGAAGCAGGTAGATTACTTTGCAATTTTCATTTTAACTGGAGATGCAATGTATGATTGTGTGAATTCATGAGCTATTTTTTCACCATAACAATATTTTTGAAATTTTTGGTTTGATATGTGTAGAAGACACAACAAATTTCTGACAGGTTATTGTATTTAAAGGCACTATTGGTTTAGCTATTATAGTCCAAGGCCTTAAGCAAGACCAGATTTGTAGTTAGTCATAATACCTCTTTTAGAGAAACTGAAACACATAGAGATATTAGACACACAAACCACACATTGGATCTACACAGAAGTAGCAGATGTCAAAGCTAAATACAATAAAGTATAATTGTCTCATTAATACAAACTTAGTTTAACTGAATTTGTATTAATGAGATAATTTTGGAAAATGAGAGACAGGTATCTTTTATCTTGCAGACAGAAACTCCCTACTTCTTTTCTCCTCCTGTCCATATAACCATGACCTTGTTCTGCAGGATGAGGTTCTGGAAAAAGGAAAATTGACAAAGTTGATGGCTGCTTCATATTAAAGACCTAAGTCAAGGGACGTTGAGGAGAAAGCTATATAATGATCTATAAAGACAATGAACATAGAGCAAGCCAAAGACATTTCAGCAGAAGCCGGAAATCAGAAGTTCTGTTTCAAAATACAGAGGATATCAAACTAAAACTTAATCATAATGCTCATATACTTTCTCGATAAACTAAACCCAGCTAGAGAACACACAATACACACTACCCCTATAGCAACCCTGTGGTGAGTTGTGTGAGACTTTTGTTTATCTAGAAATGAGATGTTGTGACGTGATGTTTTTACAATAGACAACAAATTGCCATTGCATGGCTGAAATTATCTTCCATTGACTGAGAGCATTTTGAAGACAACTCATAAAAATGTAATAATCCTACAGCTTTACTTAACTAAGATAAAGGTTAAGACACTTGTATAGTTGATAAAGAAGTGAACATCTCTGCCATTACCCAATCACAGCCACTTGGCAGCCTTTTGAAGAAAAATAAAACAGGTAAAGAGATTGTGAATATTACACTTATTAATTTGCCAAGTCAACATATTAACTGATTTGGGTCGAGGTAGTGGTTGCTCAGCCAAGTATTCATGGCTTCACTAAACCCTGGGAGCAGTAGGAGAAATCGAGGAAGCTTGTAAGAAAGTCCAGTTAGGCAAAGAAGCAAGGAGGAGGTCTCCTCTCTCCAGTAGGAGACCTTCTCTATCAGCTTCTAATGACAGGGAGAGTGAGCAGGGGAGTTAGGTTAGGGCAGGTCAGGATATCATCAAGGGGCAATAGTTAGCTACAACAGAAGAGCTTAGAGGCAGGAAACAACAAAGACTGAGTTGACCTCCTGTTTCCAGAGTTCTTCTTTCATGAGCTCATAGGCCAATGTTCTCATAGGTCTGCTAATGGTGAAAGACCGAAGTGTTTTTTTTAGGTTAAGGGCTTTATCTTCTTTCATGTGGGTTCGACATTTTTATCAGCCTTAAGGAAAGTTTCATTCATCAGACATGAAGAGACCTGGCTCTCCCTCAAATTCCCTGTACAATCAGAAAGATATAACTCTGTGTTTATGTTAAGGACAGGTGGACAGAGTGCTTCGTGTTGTGTCCTTCTGCCTGCTCAGTCAATTATTTTTCCAGTAATTTGAAATGAATAAACTTAAACAAGAAAAAGAAGGCTTCAAAAAGCAGTGGCTATGCCATAGCACTGATATCAGTCAGTTCAGTAATGGCCTTCAGTGTTCTTCTGTAGATGCATTTCAGACGTGCATGTAAAATTTCTACTCTTCATGAGCAATAGAGATGAGATGCTGAGGGAATACAGGTGGGTTCTGCTAGCATACCCTTGAGTCTTTCTATTAAATCTTTTCCTTTTAGGGTATCAGAAAGTTTTAGGTACATCCTGCCCTCAAACTTGTCCCCTACAATAACAGTGAAAAGGAGTGTCTTCTGTTGCCTGAAACAGCATCCTTGCTGACAGAATCATAGTTTCAACATTGTTTAATATTAATTTTTGTTTAATATCAATTCTTTGATCAGAACAGAGTTATTTACTGTACCTCCTCCTTCCTGCTAGTCTTTAGGCACACTAAGGTCATTAAAGAGCTAATTTATTTAGATATTTCCTAAAAAACATGTCTGCTTGCATGGACTTAGAGTTTTCACAGACAACTGAATGCTTTAGAATAATTTGCAGGTGAAATTTAAAGCACTGTTTAATAGCAACTGTAAAATATATGTGCAGTAAACATCTATTCCTAGTTCTTTTCAAGTGTGGCAAAACTAAAAGGAGAAAAACCTGTATACAATATGGTCCTGCAGAACTTGTGCAAGTCACACTGAAACAGAATATTGTCACGGTTTCAATTCTAAACTAAAAAGATCTTTTTTTCTTCCTCTCTTTTATTTTTTAACTTTGAAGAAGTTTTTCTTTTCTGCCAAACTATCAATCAAAGCTTATGTAATGGTGGTGCACCAGATTTCATTAAGCAGTAATTCAGCATGCATTACCATTTATCATTACAGAAAAAAATACAGGTCACAAGCATCTTTTTTATTCCCCCCTCACTTAAAAGTGCTCTTTCTCTCATAAGTCCTAGAACTACTAGAAGTGTCTTCTAAAGAATGGGAAAACAAAGTAACAGGTCTGTTTTCCAAACTTTTTCTTCTGTTCCACCTAAAGTTGGCAGAAGTAAAGCCTTTATTTCCACGGAAAATGTTTTCAGTGAGAAGTCTTAGATAGCATAGCCTTTGTGGCTCTGATTTGGTGCAGAATGCAGAGTGGATGGACAGCAAACCAGCTAGACTGAAATCTTTCTCTCTGCTACTCTAGTGCAGCATCTATCGTCTTACTGTGGCTGACAGGGCACGTACATCTTGAAACTGGGAGGTTTCCTTTTCATAAATATGTCTGTTAGATAAGGCAAGATGCTGTTCCTTTTGAGAACAGCAAAGAAACAAGCTTCAGAATGCAAGACCAGGCCTATCCCTTCAAATTAAAGCTTGGCTCTCAGGAATCCTGCAGCAGAGAAAATCTTCACCTTTTTAGAGGCCAGTGTTTATAGAGCCAATTATCTATGTTTACTGTAGCTGGCAACAAAGTCATCATGAAGTGCTTTTCCTGAAAGGAAAATTGTCCATACATACCAAAGGTGTTTCATTATGGTGAGGAGATGGAGACTACAACTTATGGAGGGTGTTATTACGTTTCTTTGCCTACAAAGGCAGCAAACACCTTGCCAACTGCACTTCTGTCTTCTCATTGGCTTTTCTGACTTGTATTACACTACTTCTTAACCCCATTGTGCCAGCTAATACAGAAACAAAGAACAAAATCCAACCTTTTTTTAGCTGAGCCCCTTTAATTCTTCTTGGTGGGACATTCTCGAACATGAAAAACATTTGCATAAAAGAAAGATTGCTGTATGTCTTTGACAGCAATCTGAGCTGCAAAGAGAAATTACATTACCTGGAACTAGAAGTGATTTACCTTAGACAACCTCAACATCCAACAGCCTGAGTCAGCAGGAAAACTGCTTCTGAGTTCTACACACACTAGAAAAAAAAGTGCAGATTACTCTCCAAAGAAATATAGTAATAAGGCTGTTCACCTAATGAACCCTCATAACTTCTGGAAGAAATTCTGCTCCTACTGAAGTTCAGTAGGACTTTCCCATTGACTCCTTAGTAGCCAGTAATTCACTATCAATTCTTAGGTCTATTCGTGCCCTGCTGTCTCCCTTCCTGGAGTGAATGGAGAACACCTGTGCAATTATTGATGTTTAGAGTCAATGCTTTTGATAAAATTCAAGACATTTTAATTCTATTCTGGTCAGAAATTTTTATGTCAGTTTTCATAGGTTGTTGGGAGGGTTTTTGAATGTTGACTATAGCACAGTAGGCATGCCTGTATGTTGGCTAGTTTTTCAGTAATATGGCAACATTACTGCTGGAGAAGGAGCTGGATGACCCTCTTCTTACCTGAGGAAAATTAGACCATCTCAGCCTTTTCAAAATCACCAGGTTAACATCAGAAAGAATGTTGCGGTGACCCAGCCCACCTCAGGGCTAGATGTCATTAAATGGATCAATCTTCCTGCTCCTGACTTCGACCCCGAGGGCAGGTCTGAGGCCAGCTCATAGGATGACCATCAGACCTAAGGCCATCCTTTTCTAGGTGATTGCCACTGCCACATCTCCTCCCCTCTTTCTAGACCCTTCTCTTGTTTTTTAGTCCTTATTGGTTCATCTATTTATGTATATTTATTAGTTTAATTGCCTAGGTATAAGTTCCAGAAAGTTCTCCCCTGTTCCTTTCCCTATTGGTTACCTGTCACCCCCATCATCTCCCTATTGGACTGTTTCCCTTAGTTCCTCCCTCTTTTAGAGCACCATAAAAAGGCTTGTTTAGTTCCTCCCTCCGCCTTTTCTGGTGCTCTCCCTTCAGCTTTGAAGCTCCTTGTTACTTTTGTTACCAATAAAGCTGGATTTGTGGGCACCAGAGAGGTCCCTCTACCTCCTTCGCCGCCATCCCGTTGCTAGGCAGCATCCAAGCTGCAGCCTGCTCCTTTGTGAGCCTCTGAGCAGAGCGCTCCGACCAGCCACGAGCACTGTGTCCCTTTGGTCGCCGACCAGGACACCGCCTTGCCTCCTGCCAGGCCACCGGGCGGCCGTGGCAGCAACGCAAAAAAAGAAAAACAAGTAATATTGTTTACTGTTACTATATACAATTCCTACTGTCCAAAATCTATATATTCATTGATCCTTCCCAGTTTTATTTTAATAACAAACTTACTGAATATTATATGTCTACCCATTCTCTCTCTCTCTCTCACACACACACACACAGACACACACAGAGAAGTCTCCTTGAGTCTCTTTAGGAATGAGGCTCCCATTTATGTTAGTGTCATGAATAATTTATGATTAATGCCAGTGCTGGTATCTCAAACTTTAAAGTAAGTATGATAACCTTCAAGGAACCTTCCTTCAGGGAAGATGTCAGTTTCTTTTAACTTCCCTTCAATCTCCACGCACCCAAGAAACTCCACCTTTTCTCTCTTTAATGAGATTTAAAATTTATTATGAAAAAAATTGGATTAAGAAATAAAAATAAGTTTGGCTAAGGCTTCCAATCAAAACTTTTAGGTCTTTTTGAAATCTCAGAAAAGGAATGAGTCTATCAGCTCATAATCTGAAATGTTTAAGTGACACAGAGCCTTCTGTAGGGTTCAGCCAGATCATGGAGCTCTTCTTCCTGTGACTCCTACTGAACAGTCCTCAGATTTATTGAGTGCCTTCAACTGCCCTGAAAAAAGTGATTCAGTTTTATCCAGGAATAATGTAGCTTGAGAAAAGATCGTGTCAAACAAACATCAGAAACTCAGGGTTTATGGGACTTCTAATATTCAAGAACAAAACCTGAGGATATGGGTTTTTGGTGTTTCATTGTTAGAAAATAATTAAAAAAAAAAAAAGATATGAACATGGCTAAAGATGTGTCAGTTTTCTAATCAGTAGGCAGACGGGAAGTGTAATTTCTGTGATACTGACTCTTCTGAGAATCTGTGGTTTATCCAGCTGAGTGTCTGGCCTGAACTTGGCTAAATAATAAAAAAAAGGAGATCTAATATTTTGGCCTACTGTATCATAGAAATTGTTCAGCAGAAACATGAAAGCCTGCATGAGCTGAACTGGAAAGCAAGAGGATATTGTGTAATAAATAGGAGTCAAGAAGGTGACTAGGGAATAACATTTTCCATTACACCAATTCAAAGCAGAAAACTCAGCCTCAAGGTTTTTTCTCCCTGTATGTTCTCCCTTTCAGTTTCTCAGAAAGGCACTCACTGTGTTCAGATATAGATTCATTTTTCATTTCTTATGCAAATATTAACCAACTGAATAATGAAGCTAAGTTTGTCATAATGAGCAGTTTCAAAGGAGCATGTAACTGCCAAGAGTTCATGGTGGTTCAAGGACTTTGCTTTTACAGACTTCTGCAGAGATTAAAAGTTAGATCCAATACAAACAGCCCTTTCACTAGGCTCTCACTGGTTGTGACAATGAAATAAATTCTGCAGCAAGCACACTATTAATAATATCCTTTCCTTGTTTCCAAAAAGGCTGCCTACGTTAAATAAGATGGATGCTAATTTTAGATACTTAAAAACAAATATAATTGAGGAATAATGTCTTTAGAAGACATGGCAGAAAGCAGTTTTCTCTCTTCTAGTGATGACTCACAGCACGTGTTGCTACATAGCAATTCTCAGAGAAGAGGAATCCATCTGTTTGATTCTAGTCTTTGGAAACTGCCCATTTTTTCTGCTTCTATTTCTAGGTCCCCCCAGTAATTACAGTAGGCAGTCTCTGATTGTTCTGCTGTATCACTGGATGTAGATTGACTTTGGAGATCTACACAAAAAAGAAGATTATAACTAGCAACTCTCACAAGCCTCAGAAGTGGATTTCAATACTGAGTTGCTTCACTAAAAGTGCCTACAAGAATGCCAGTCAGTGTGAGTTCTGTTTGCAAGTCGTGTGTTTACCAGCAGCAGTATTAAGGTCAGGGAGCTACTGACAATAAACTGAAAACTTTAAAAGAAAAAATTATTCTCCCAAAATAACTAGGCTTTCAGGTCACAGATGCAGCTACTACTTTTTGTAGAGATACAATTCTAATTATTCCAATCCAAGACATACTCTTTCAAGACAACAGCAATCTTCTTGCATGGAAAAGCCTTTAAAGCTTACTCATTTAGCCCTTGAACCCTTTCCTGTTTGGTATTACCTTGCCTTGGACTGTCCTCATTTGTTTTTATAATTTCTAAAGCACCTTGTCGACATCTGTTAAACCACTTTTTTAATGTAAATTTTGAAAATTCATTTATCACTAAATTAATGGTGAGGAACAGATAAGGGCACTGAAAAGTAGATTTGCTACTACTCTGAGATTCCCAAGTCTAGACAGAATATGTTAGACCAAGGGTCAGAGTCAGCATGACCAGAAAGCTGCTGTGTTTTGAGGGCAGAATAGCAGTGCACTGTGCATGGTGGATGGCGATAATCTGGATGTCTCAAATATGACACTGCTTTATGTAATGCAGATATAGCGTATTTCCCATTTTCAGTAATTTCAATAATCAAGGTGTTTAAATTATTTAAGTGAATCTTAATGTATTGAATTATCTACAGATTATAAAATTGTCATTCTGAAGGTTCATCTTCTTGGAAGAGCAGGAAATGTTTAGTCCTGCAGTTCTTTTGAGGGACTAATTTTTTTCCCTCTGCAGGACTCAACCTATTGATCTATAAAGCAGAATGGGAGCTGTACCCAGATGTAGCCGTCTCCAATGCTGTCACAGTGCTCTTTCAGTGCACACACTGCTCTCTGCTGGAAGGTTTTCATGCATGTGTTTGACGTGAGAGATCCACTGGAACCTCTCAATCAGCCTCCAGTGCCATTCATGCTTGCTTGTGTATTTATGCCAGCAAACTGTGTCTTTTAAATATGGGATAAGTAAGATCATGCACTGCTAATCCTTCTTCATCTACATCAGCTTCTGGTCTCTTGTCTGGACCCCATTTTTTATCATCTGAAACAGTAGATGGCAAAATGTTCCCAGATGAGGTTCCTGGGACCACTCTTCATTGTTTTGTCCATGAACAAGTCAGTTTAACTTCAAAGCGTATTGTAATTTTTATGGTCCTTTTTGATCCTGTATGGATACCTCAGCATTTTCCTTCAGCTTAAAAAGTTTATGGCATGTTGTTTCTGTGGAGCAAATGACGAAACTCCTACCATTTTTAACAAACACAAGCTGATTTCCAGCAGCACTGGCAGGTTAAAGATCTGTTTCTTTTTCAAATGGTACAACATTGACTCAAGCCTTGTCAGTGGCATCTGGGTCAGGTGCTGCCAGCATGTGTAGACACACTTCTGCTTGGCATTCTTCAAGCATAGCTCTGTCTCTTGAGGCTGTGAGAACAGTTCCTGCTGGGAGGCATTAGCAAAGAATGGGTTAAAGTGGCTCTACAAGAGAAAAGAAGATGTGAGATAGAAACTGAAGTGGTTCAGTTGTTCACAGGATACAGTACTAAAATATGCCCAGAGTGTGGCTTCTGCTGCCTATTCCACTCTGTTTAACAACTGATATTTTGAAACACCTGAACTGCTTCTCTGTAGAACATGATGCATAAAATAACTTTTTATATGTTACTGGCTAATTTCATGAACCACTAGTGAACATACTGAATAAATTCAGCCTAAGTGCCACTGCACGTGCTCAGTAAGTGGAAGCTTGCTTTGTCTTAGGGCCACCTGACCTGTGCAAACCAAACCAAGTTTCTTGATTCAGTTGCTGTTCAGCAGGGGAATGTGGCAGCAGCAGACCCGATGTCAAAAAAGAGAAGACAAGAAGTTTCTGGACAGGGTGAGAAAGCAAACTTCTCATCAGTACAGCTTGCTCTTTCTGATCACAGTTCACAACTGGAATAATCAGTAGGCATTGGCTTTGGTCTTAAACCACAAATTTCATTTTCAAGGAATAAAAATTATTCAAGTTAGCTTCACTGCACTGACTTTATATTGCACAATTTAAAGATGCCTGAAAGTCTCTGAAACTAGAAGCACTAGTCAGTTTGCTGACAAGTGCTGAAAATATGTACAAGGACTATGGATCATACTAAATGAAGCGCTAATGTAATGAGTTTATCAAGAAAATTCCATTTCAAGGACATCATAAAGAAAAGGTAAATCTTAGGCCTGAATAAACTCTTGTATGCGAGAAGCTAAGAGTAATTTTATTAAACTGTATTCTCGAATCTGCCACACAGTGATACATGAGCATAAAGGCTCTGTTTAGTGGGTGCATGTATATATGTAAGTATGTATGAATAAAAATTGTAGTTTCAAACTAATGCTGTTAATATTAAAATGATATTTATACAAATATGCCTTGAAGTAGCATGAAAGTTGTCAACAGGCATCTTCGGATGAGTGCAAATAATGTTCAGTGCTGTCTCTAGTCCAGTTGTCTCTGGCAGTAACGTTACAACTTCTGCTGCTTTTGGAATTGTGTCAAAAGTAATTTATTCTTTTATGGAATTGTTTGTCACAGTGTAAAGGACATGGAAGTGCTTGTGAATATATGCATTTGCATGTGCCCAGTCCTGCTCATTCCTGTAAGACATCCTACTTCTTTGGCTCAGTCCTACTCAGGCTTTAAATGATGTAACATTTACTTGTGTTCAGCAGTCACTTGGAGTATTCATCAGAAAATCCAGAAAATTTGTACCAAGCTATTTCTAGGGTGAAAACAATGTTAGTGATTTCCAGAAAATTAATAAAATTTTAAATACCTTTTGTATGTGTGGTAGATTGGACTGGTGGCATCATCTACTAAAATTGCCCAGAAATTCCATTACAGAATCATTTTCTGTAGCTCATAACTTTGCCAAACTTTAACTATTTGGCCTGAAATTTTACATACTGGGTAATCTGCCTCAGGCTGAATCTTTCTGGAAAATTTCAGTCAAAAATTACCATTTCCAAGAACTAAATTAGGAGAAAATACATAATTCTGTCCATATCAAAATATTCTGGTTACCTCCTTTGTGTGAAATTTTAATGATTTGAAACAAGAACATAAAATTTGGAAGGGTTGATTGAAGTGTCCAGCCTGTGCTCTTTGTTGTTGATGTGGAACTGCGCCTTGAATAACTTAAGACTTAAAAAAAAAAAAAAAAAAAAAAAAAAAAAAAAAAAAAAAAAAAAA
>VZTI01004803.1:797813-865043 GCA_013397865.1 Struthidea cinerea
AAAAAAAAAAGAACAAGAAAGAAAATATCTCAGTCTGCAAACACTGACTAGAGGACTGTGAAGCTTCTGAAGTCCCAGCTCTAAAAGGCTGCTATGTGTACTGATGGAGATTTCAGCTTGAAGTGAGCTGGGCTTTTCTTTGGAGATCAAGTCATGGACTGGTGCCAAGAGAGTGCATGTGCTGAAACCTCAGCACTGTCAGTTCCAGGTGTCCTTGCTCAAGCTGTGTAAGGGACAAAGCTCTCTGTTTTCAATACATAGATGGCCAGAGATGATTGAAAGAGTTTGGTGGACCAGACTGACTTGAAGCATCTGTCTGTAAGGAGGGAAATAGAGATCACAGGAACTAGGATATAGGAAAATAGGGCTGTGGGGTGACCCAGCTGGGTGACCCAGATGAGTCCTGTGCAGGTCTAACTTTTTGGACTGGATGTTGAATGCCAAAGGACCATGAAGGGAACTTGAAGGCAGGAGTCCTGTGAATATAGTACTGTGCAGTCCTGTAACTAAATCTTGTAGTAATGCCCATACTCAATAGTGCTGCATTACAAGTACAATTTTGACATTTACTAACATGGGTAAGCTTATTACTGGAATGGGTGTTATATTTTTAATTCTGTATTTTAGTGTGCAATGTAAATGAATTCCACAGTTTCCAGTGTTAGGCTCTCATGACCATCTAGATTTGAAAAACTGAACTTTATACCTCACTGGAAGACTGGTAGGCTTTCCGTCTGATTTATGTAATGTTCACATCATAACCCATTTGAGTGGCAATACATCAGACTTCATCTCACTCATGACAGAAAGTGCTATCTTGGGCTGAAATTCCAGGTTAATATTGTTTCCAAAGAGAAAAGCTAAATAACTTGATTCTTTTTAAATTTAAATCGAAAGGCTTTTATCCAGACTAGAGTTGTGTTTTGCTCTGGTGAGGGAGGCAGTTCATTAATATGGAAAGGACTCCTATTGGATGCAAGAAGTTAAAAGTGCTGAGATACCTGATTTATAAACCTCTCCTGTGGGCAGCAGGTTAGAACTGGATGGAAAAGTAAGACAGGGCTAGTTCCATTCAACTGCTGAAGCTGGTTCCTTCACAGCCTGGGCTGAACTGAGCAGAAAAGAGTCTAAACCAACTTTTAATTCAGCAACATTCATGGAAGAATTTAGGTTTGAATGGACATTGGAGATCATCTGGTCCAAACCCCTGCTAGAAGCAAGTGTTAGTAGAAATACAAGAAACTAAATTAGGTCCTTGTGCAAAAAACAAAACAAAAAATTTTCAGACATTTTAGCTAAATACTGTTTTTCTTATAAGAAATTACTCCCTTTGCAAGAAAAACACATTTTTGAGGTCAGCAGATCAGTTTATATCTTATGTCATATGAGAGCAAACAATGAAGGAAGAATTAGTAAAATTCTTAATACAAGAAACACAAAGTGTGAGGTTCTTGAAAACAGCTGTTCTGCTATTAACATTCCTCAGACACTGAATGATTTTCAAAGTGGCTTTAAGCCTTGCCAAGTTAATTGACATTGTAGCTGGGTTGGTCAGGACAAACACTATTGGAAAAGGGGCGTTATTATTGTTGTTCACATGGGTCAAATGAGGGCAAGTCTTAGCTGATCTGTGACCTGCAAGGTTAAATGTTTGACTCCATCAGATTGTCAGATTGGCAAAGAAAGCAATAGAGACAGAAAGAGCTGCTGGGATAAGCAGCAGCAGTTCACCCATACTGTCTTTCACACAGTTGCACAAATATAAACATAAAGGGAAGAATCTGTTTCTAAGGTATGATAAAATAGCATCTGAGGAGAAGTTTTGTAACAGACCCAGGCTCTGTCTCTGAGAAGTTGATCATATCATCCAAATACTCTATATATGGAGATGCCTTTGAGCAATTTAAAACTCCTTCACTACTATTTGCTTCTGATTTGTATTTAAAAAGAATGTTTGCAGCAGTATATAAGCATCAAATGGTTTAATATAAATATCATAGCATACAAGCCTTCAAAAACATTTAACTGTTAGCAGTGCTTAAAAACAAATTTTTGATATGACTTACCAGCTGGCCCCATAGCAAAAATGATGGGATGGCTTAAAACTCTCTTACCTTTGTGCTAACCAAAGTTTTTTAAAAAAATGCAAGTACAGTATGCTTGAAAACAGACATAAACATGAAAGTTTATGCTGGAAATTTCCCCAGCTATTTTCATATTGGTCAGATACAAATAAATCGGTGTGGTCCATGTTTTTAACATGGCTGATTTTTGGACAATAATGGATCTGCATGCATCCTATTCTGCTGCAAATACTCAACAGTTTACAAAGTGGGAATCTGGGGTTGTGTTATCAGTGGATATTGGACTGCTGTGGTGGGATTAATGTCATCTAACTTCATCTACCTGGGATACATCCATTAAGCCTAGGATAATCCTTTTAGCACTTTCTGCAGTCGTGCAAGAGACATGCACAGCTCCAAAGAACAAGTCCTTCAAAAAATCTCTGAGGATGTCTGGTGGTCCCCATTGGATTCAAATGAATAGATGAAACTGTGGCTCTTATTTTTAAGACTTTTAAACCTATGTGAAATGAAACTAACTCTGAATCTATTTTTTCCCCCTTTTGGATGCAGAGAGACTTACAGAAAAGTCCCCTAAACTTGAAAATCTGTTTTGCTTTTGCAAAAGAATGTAATCTTACATGTAAATACAGTCTGCTAAAAAAATCTTAAGAGTGCATAGCTTGGATCCAAAACCTGGTCTATAAAAGGCATTGGTCTTAGTCAAAGTATTATCTGTAAAAAGGAGATGAAGAGTGCACGTGATAGGAAGAATGAATAAATTGTCAACAAAAGGCAGAAATTCGGTATGGATGTAATATTTCATGGGGGAAAAAATGTAGTGGCCTCCCTGTTGGCCATGAAATGTCACTTGTTCCACAATACTAGGTTAAACTTCTATTGCAATTGATAATATATTGTTGATGACCTGTTCGTTATCACTACTTCAGGATTTAGTCTGCAATTTTTATTTGTTCTCTAAAATTAACACCATTAATTTCATTTTGAAATTTCATGAAAGAAAGATACTTCTTACGTTAATTGATGTTCATGATTACTAGTTCCATTACACAGAGGACAAAAATAAGGTAAAGTTGAGGAGCTAATTATTCTGCTAGTCTGGTCAGCCTCAATGCTACATTACAGAATACTGTCTTGCAATTGTATCATCAGCAATTTTAATCTCGAACTGTCTACCTAATACAGACATCTGAAAGGTGAAGTTGAATCACAGGGTAAGAATGACAAACTTTCATATTCTTGGTTCATTTGGGTTAGTTTAAGGCATTATTTGATATTTTAATTTATTTCAATGTTGTAGTGGTCCATACCATAGCAGGGTTTTTGATGAACTACTTCTGTATCCAGGACAGTTCTTCGTTAACCATTCCTAGGAAAAAAAAGTAAAAAGGAAATGTTTAGTTATAATCAAATCATCAGCCTAATCAGAGCCGCAAACATAGGCGGCTTATATCCTTCTTTGTAAAGGATAAGGAGTGATTTTATTTAATAGGATATAATCTGTATCATAAATTGACAGCCCCTCAGGTAAAAAGATGCAGGTACTTTGTTCAGCAGACTCTTGTTTAATAATGCAATCTTCTGCCTTGTTACGAACATCCCATAATTGACGGCCTGAGGCCAATGGGCCTTTTGTCCAACTTGTGACTGCCAGAAAGTAGTTAAAAAATAGCTCCAGCTTATTGATGCCTTAGGACAAGGACCCCCCAAAAACCCATTTTTTATCAATGAAATTTCTGCTGCTTATGGATCCATAGGACTATATTATTAATCTCTCATCCTCTTTATTCTCTTCTTTTATTTATCAGTCTGCACTCATGTGCATGGATCTTGCTCACCTTTTGAGCTTGCATCAGTCTAAATAATTTCGACCAATAATCAAACATGCAAACTAAAATAAAATTGTTTCATCAACAGGAAAATAGTTACTAAGAGAAGTATTATTCACCCTATTTAACTTCAAGATGATTCTTAGACAGCTACAGTTTTACTCACTTTCTCTTTATTTGATTTATTGCTCAGGCATCAACATTTCGTGTATTTCACAGAATCACAGAATATTCTGAGTTGGAAGGGACTCATAAGGATTAATTTCAGATTTAAACTGTCATTGAAAAACACAAAGTAAACCGGCATTTTAAAAAATTTATTTATTTTCTTGATATATAAGCAAAACTCAAGGACACATTTTTCGATTAGAAGCACTCATTCAAACATTGTGAAGTTAGGTATCTGCAGCTAATTATTAATGTAAACAGGAGATTGGAAGTGTTTCACATTTTTCCATGTGATTGATCAAGATATAGAAATAGATTTAATTTATATGGTAAGATTTCTTTTTCCAAATAAATACTTTTAATCAGGGATAGTTTGGAATAATTTTCTTGTCCTGCAGCATTTTCAAGTGCTCAGACTAGTTCCATATCCTGGTAAAAATGAAAGGGGATTAAAAAAAAGGATGTTTCACCCATCTGTAAACCAACACTATTCAAGCCCCTGAAGTATGGGTCAAAACACATTAAATTTCAAGTCCCTGATTCAAAAGACCATACTGGATCTGTGCAGGCTGGCAGGCCCTGCTTGCCATGGGTCCTGCCTTCCCTGGTCCAGCCTGGGAGCAGACATGAGTGCACCACAGCTCCTTCTGAGCCAGCACATACCCATCTCAGCTGGGCCACACGCCTGAAGTACTGCCAAGGGCTGGAAAGCAACCCCAGCTCTGCCCCCACACCTGGGTCTGCCCAGGAGACACCTCCCTCAGTGTGCCCAAGTGAAGCAGCTGCATTCTGCAGGATGGATTAAACACACTTGGAGGCAGGGTCTTGAGCCTTCGATGCCCAACCAGTAAAACCATGTTTAGGCTTGCAGAAATAGTGATATTTTCCAGGCTTTGGATTAACAACAACTCTTGCAATTCTCTTACCAAGACTATGAGATGAAAGCTTGGTTTGTGTATTTCTTTGCTGGACTTGGTTCACCCAAGCTGCTTGACGTTCACCCAGCTGCTTGACGTCTGAATATCTATTCAATATCTTAACTCGCTTGGAAAATGATGGAGCAAGTGGTGGTGAATGCAAATGAAGTGCACTGCTCTCCACTGGAAGCAGGTTCTTCAGGTGAGATGTGCTTGTATCTATCATGCGACTTGTGAGCCTAAAGTGAAGACTCCTATTACCTCTGCAGAAATCTGAATTACTTCTGAAATCCTGAATGACAAGTTTCATCCTGAAAAGGAAATGCATTTTCACAATGATTTCCCTTTAAGTTGTAGGAGGAGGGCAAGGATGGGGAAGAGTCTGGAGGGAAACTCTTAGGAGGAGCAGCGGAGGTCACTTGGTTTGTTCAACCTGGAGGAGACTGAGGGGAGACCTCATTGTGGTCTTCAGCAACCTCACAAAGGGAAGATTTGGGGAAGGTACTGATCACTCTCATGAACAGTGACAGGACTTGAGGTAATGGCACGAAGCTGAGTCAGGGAGTTTTAGCTTAGATTCCAGGGTAAGATTTTTCACCCAGAGGGTGGTTGGGCGCTGGAACAGGCTCCCCAGGACACAGGTCACAGCACCAAGCCTCTCTGTGTACAAGAAGTGATTGGACAATGCTCAGGAACATGGCGTGACTCTTGGGGTGTCCTGTGCAGGGCCAGGAGTTGGACTCGATGATCCTGATGTGTCCCTTCCAACTCAGTATATTCTATGATTCTATGATTCTGATTCTGAGTCTGTGTAAGCTGGCAGTCTTGTTCTGAAGGACAGTCTGCATCCTCAAATTTATGTGAGTCACTGTTTTTGTTATCCCAGGACAATCCAAACATCACTATCCGATATCCAACAAACTATCCTGTTGCACAGGAAGGTGGGGAATTTCAGCAGAAGACCTGTTTGGTTAAGCAAGGGCTTCTTAGCCTGTCAGTGAAAGGGATCTAAATGCAACCTGCAACTGCCAAAGAATTAGGAATTAGGAAAACATCAAACTCTTCTCAATAGTGGCAGTTAGCATAATAAAACCGGCACAAACTGCAGCCCAAGAGGCTCAGAACAAATGGAAGGAGGAACTTTTAAAATCAGGTAGCACAGCCCTGGAACAGGTACCCAGAGAAGAGGAAGCAATCTCCCTGGAGATTTTCAAGATTTGACTAAAATGAAACCACAGCCAACCTGAAGTAGGGCTGTGAGAAGAAGATTAGAGTAGACAGAATTTCTATCATTTTAGGAATGTCCTTGGATAAGGTAAGTAGAGAAATGGGTTCTTGGACAAGTAAAGAACCCATTTCTCTACTTATCTTTGTTGAGACTTGAACTTAGCTAAGCTGGGGATTTTGATGCTGAAGAGGGAATGGGAATGCCCTTCTGCCTCCTTGGTTCTGACAGCCTCAGCTTGCTGTGTGAGACCTAGAGATCAGCTCCCTATCGACTCACTGTCCAGGCAGAGGCTGTGCAGAGGCTGAGGGTGCAAGGGAGCAGAGTGTCAGGCAAAATGGTGATATCTTTAGGTAGGTTCTTTCTTGGGGGAAGAGATGCACAGTGGCTTGGGGCTCTGTTTTGGAAAAATTCCTGTAAATGCGTAAGTGTTTTGGTCTATCTAGGCCAAAGGCCCTGCAAGGGAATAGCTGCAACTCTGTAACTTAGAGCTAGATGTCTGAAGTCTCTAAGAAAAAACAAGTATGCTAAAACAATAAATAGCAACAGTTACATATTTACATATTACCAACATTTATAAAGGTTAAGTTTTTCACAAAATTTTAACATTAAAAATATTCTGCATGTTGCCTTTTCAAAGCTCCATCTTTATTAGAGCTACTCTCACCTGACAGCTCAAACTTTTTCTGCGTTCAGTCTCTGATTTCTGACTGTACATTCCTTCATTATTTGCAGTACTTGCTAATTAAGTGCTATCTGCAAACTTGGATGTCTTTGCTTTCCACATCGCTGTTACATTATATTTGCGTAAATATTTAAAATCTGGACCTCTAACACTGACTCCTGTCATCTTTTGCTACTGACATTTTAGCTTGAATACTTTCCATTTATGACTACAGTAGATTTCCTACTAATGCAGCCAAATTTATGTTTAAGCATGCCAGTTTTCTTCCTCTCCTCTGACTAGAGCAGAGGAACTTAGTAGCAAGAATTAGCTAGACTTCATGCACTTTTAAAAATTAAAGTGTCAAAACCAGCAGGTTTTTAAGCTGTATGCTCCTTCCTTCTGCTAAAGGTATTGATTGCTTTCAAAGGCTTTCAAACTGAATTTGTGTCATGTGAAATACATTGTCTTTTTGCAATATTTCTCATCAAGTTCAGTATTCTAAAAACTTTTTGTGTTATTTCTTCATGCATAAGATCATATTTCCTTTTACATCTCAGTATGAACATCTGTGTATGTTTCTGACTTTATATGAATATATACACAGCACATATTCAGGATGTAATAATATTATTTGGAGGAAATATAGCTGGAGTTTTTTTGGAAATTCCCTATCATTTAAATGCATATCTTGAAGTTTCAAGTTATAAAAATAATCTTACTTCCTCTGAAACTCCCTACCATGCAGCTGTGCTTGTGTATATGCCAACTGATCCATCAGCCTTCCTTTCAAACCACTTCAAGAATCTGCACATCCCTAGGGACCTGTGGTCTCCCAGAAAAGAGGCAGTTTTACACACGGAGCTTCTTCATGGCCTTGCTTTGTGTTAAACATTCTTGTCTTATTTATGCTTCTTCTTCAATATTTGCCTCTAAATATACTTTCCTTGGCTTCATTTTAAGAGTGTGTTTCTATATTTGCGTAACTAATGATTTATGTTAAATACAAAAATTAATTTTCTTATTTGGAGCAAGTATACCTGGTTTTTACCATGTAGGGATCTAAATTAAATTCTTCAGAAGTACTGAGCAGTTTGTAATTTGCCATTAAAAAAACCTGAAGTCACTAGTCTTATGAAGAAATAGAATTATTTTTTATGAAGGATTGCCAAACACAGCACATCATACGCTATCCCAAACGGTGCGTGAAGCATCACTAAAAAGAATTCTGAGGTGTAAGTACTTACGTATGCTTTACATATTGACAGAAAGACCTAAAGGTGCCTAAAAGACAAAGGACAACAGGATACTTTTAAAAAGCATTTTGAAAGAAGTGTTGGAGACGAAGCTCATTTAGAGCATTTAACACATGCAGTTCATGTTAAACATGAAACATTCTGTCAAGCAAAATCGACAAATTAAACAGTAATTTTTCTTAAAATGTCTTTTAACAAACAAAACCATGTTCCTGGACATGCCTTAATATATAGTAAGAATATATTATACAGAGAAAATAGATTTAATTGCTCCTTTTTTTTCCGCATAACATAGTCATTTACACATAATTCAAAGGTCACTGTCTTGTAAGATTCTCACTAGCTCACTTCAGCCAAATAGATATTCTCATGAAGAAAAGAGTTTTTTGTGATCATTTGATTGTCAAGTCTGGCCACTTTATGAGCTGTCTGCCAGGTTATCTCTAAAGTTAAAAGATGATTCTTCAAATAAAGAAGTTATGAGCCCTGGAAAATAAGGGATCTTCACTGTACAATTCAAAGTGTGTGAATTAGTTAAAAGTTGTATGAAATATGCTCGCTGCATGACTATCCTTTTGCATCTGTGCTTTAGGAGAGTAATATAGTACAACTGTCCTTCACACTTTTTGCATATCGTTACCAGGTGACATCGCTGGGTCTCTGCTTGCATTCAGTTCATGTTCTCAAGTATGTTTGTCATTAAAAATAAATAAACAAAACATATATGCTAAGCTTAAATTAAAAAAAAAAAGGTCAGTTTTTAGAAATACCATTGAGTTTGTCCTTCTGACCCACCACAGCAGTCTGGCTGCTGGAGGGCTCCCAGTGGAGTGTGAAAGATGATGCTAGGCACACGGAAACAGCACTGTTTCCACACTGGAAACAGCATGGTGGCCTCTTCAATGTCAGCATGCAACCACAAACTGATTCTGAAGCCTCAGCTTGAATGTCTAAGCATGACTAACACCTCGATAAGGCTTTTGACTATAATCCAAGTCTGTTCTCAGGAGCCTATCAGGAAAGCATGAGAAGACACTTCCAGTTAATATCAGGACTGTGTCTTTTGCTACCAAAGTATTAGCTGCAGAAATATCCTCTGAAAGGTGTGTGTGTGGGTAGCACACCTTAGCCCATTGTTCTCCCGTCTGCTTCTCTGGTTTATACAGCTGTACACAGTGGCTTGAGCAGGCAGAACTCACATGGCTGTTATCTATCAATAATCAGCATCACTCCTTGCAATTACATGAGAACCTGCTGTCATGTGGAGTTGTGGGACAGCTGTCCCCTAAGGCTATGTCCTAGGGCTAAAGAGAGGTTATGTCTCAATACAACTCTCATAAGATTAATTTAATAATGTATTACATGCCATGCTTCCTGAATGTTCCATTGTGCTCTCTTTTTTCCTATCAAAGAGCTATTCAAAGTAAACAGTGACCTCATCAATACCATCTGAAACTTACAGTAAATGGAAGTCTTCCAAAACCATAATAGAAACCATATTTCAACAGATGTAAAAAGCAAGATGAGGAGTGAGGCTTAATTTGGATATGAACATTACAATACTTGATACTTGGCTTTGCTCAACCTCATCTTTTTGCTAAGTGCATTAGGCTTTTTCCATGTGAGGATCTAGATTAAAAAAAGAGCAAGAAAATTACTTCTTCAGCTTTCTCTGCAACATTCATTGCTTGGTGAAGAAGAGAGAAGGAATTTTACCCCAGAAGATAAAAAAAAAAGCAGAAAAAATTTGTCCTGCAAGACAGAGGAGCATGCGTACTGTCATGATTGAGATTTTCAAAGCTGCAAAGGTGTTTGGACAAACACAATTTTTTATAGAAGTATTCGTTAGCCTATTCATTCACGACCTTTAAAATGCCACCTTTCAAAAGCATGCAAGGATTGCTAGAACAGGAACAAAGCTGCTATTCAGGCATTTTTAGATTGATCACAGCCCACAAGCCAAGTGAAATAAAAGATCCTATCAGAACATCTTTGTATTAAGCTGCAGGTGCTTGATTTCCAGCTTGGAGAAACAGTTGTCTTTGCCTCGCTGATATATTTGGATTCTCTTCATCTCTGAAATACAGTAAATTTTCCAGGCTACAATTATTTTAATTTTCTAAATAGAGAGGAACGCTTACTAATTTAAAGGAAAAACAGCAGAACTTTACACTTTGGTTTGGGATCTACATGTTCAACAAGTATTTAAAAAGCAACACTTGTTTAAATAATAAGCAGTTAGAGGCTTGGATTCCAATTGGATGTCTTTATTTTGGTTGGGGTTTTTTTACCTGTAGATTAGCATCTCATATAATTAATTCTAAGGCTAGCTGCATTTTCTCTTGCAGTACTAATGTGTTCAAAGTACTGAACACAATACTGTGATTGCTATCACATTAATAGAAATCCCCTGTCAGAGTTGTCCATCACTGCTGTAATATCTTGTCATAAAATCCGTCCTGTTAGGTGATGTAACAGTGCTTACACCCATTAGGAAAAAATATAAATAAAAGTCATATAAAATATATTAACAGGTGGTACACACAGCAAAACCCTTGTTTCCCGCATTTTGGCAAACACTCTGACTTTCCTTATCTAATTTTAAAATCCAGAAGCTATAAACAATTGACCTGCAGAAGATAATATATAAAATTTATAAAGACATAGTCTAATATACAGTCCAAAGTGGTTTTATTATATTTGACTGTTTTACTATCTTCATCTTTCCATCATATGTTTTATATCTGACAGAGAGACACAGAAATTCTGGGTGGATGAGATTTATCCCTCAGAGTGTGAAGAATGTCTAGTAAGTATGCAACAGGTTTATCACATTTCTGGAAAAGGTGTATCATCCCTTAAGAAAATTATGGTTATTTATTATATCGGAAGAGTAGTATTTTTCTTCCTTTTTTTAAAAAAAAAATCCATTAAAAATTGAAGAAATCTTATTAGAACGTGTGCTTTGTTGTCAGCTCATGGTCTGCTTGCTGATGTTTTTATCATGTCTACAAGCCATAATCTTTTATGGACAGCACACTCCCTCCACTGGACTCTGTACCCTTGAAGAAAATGCTAGCTCTGGTCTTAGCAGCATTTTAATTTTAGAATAAGGTAAGAAAAAGGATTTCAGGTAGGTAGAGAAGGGTGTAAAAGAAAGTTCTGTACAGTGTGATAAATAACAGGATCTGCACAGTTAGCAGCCATCCTGGAACAGAAGGCTGTAAGTGCTGGTGAGCAGGTCTATCTGTCTGTTTGTTGGCATTATTCACAAGAATCAATAGTATATATTCTTCTAAATAATAATTTTCTTGACAACCTGAAAAATACTAATATGCTAAGTAGCAAGATTTTGATTCAATGGAAGTGCAGTTATTTTAAAGCTGTACAAGTTCACAAAACTGTTCTCAAATTATGTGCTGGAGAATGGGGAGAATTTTGTTGTTTTATTTAGGCCTCAGCATGAAAGCAAAAAGCTTTTTCTTGGAACTGATCCAAGATGGTGTGAGTATTTGGTACTTTATGTCTTTATTCTGTGTTTTTCAGTATTTCCCCCACCCCAGCTGCGTACCACAGGATAAGTGCTCTTCTGTGTGTAGGAGGTCTGGAGGAGAGAGATATGCCAAGCTAGAACACAAATTGGCAGATTTCAGTAAATAAACATTACTTCTTCATTTTAGAGTCTTCATTGGTTCATCCTGTGGGATGACTTTTTTCCTCCCACTCTGCATTGCTAAGAAATTGTATAGAAACTTTCCCTTTGTCCAATTCTGTCAGCATTGTTTTCTTTCAACAGAATGACTCACTGTTGATCTGGATTCCCTGTGTATGGTATCACAGCTCTGTGAACAAACTTGCTCTCATGTTAGCCTGACATCATCTTTATTACGTCTTTCTTGTCGCTGACATGAAACAGGACAGGCCAAAGGAGACTACCTGTGTCTCGTCATTTCAGCAGCACTTTGACAGTATTCTTAGCACACTTTCTACTGCATTTTTCCTTTGACCCCATTCCTCTTCTGAGAAAGCTATATAGTAAGTTAAGCACTTCATGGGTATCAATTTTCTTCAGCTAGCTCCAGTTAGGATTTATAGCCATCACATTTCAGCTCAGATGATCTCAGAGCACAGAGGCAATATATTTGCACATCTGTTAACTTCTGTGGAAGAAAACATCTCATCTAAGTAATACGACTCACAGTTAAACTTCTTTTCTCTTATAAGCAGGACTGCTTTTACTCACTTCTGTCATCCCTGAGCTCCATTGTGCATGCTGGTCTGGAGGCCCATGCTGGTCTGAAGTCTCATTTCCAGAAACCAGCAGTTGCTCCAGTGTAAGTTACTGTAAGGCAAGGAACCCCTCTTTCCTTTTAGCTTCATCAGGATTGCACTGGGATGTAAAATGCCTTTCACAAAACCTCCTCAGTAGGTCTTTACCATGAACTTCTATGGTGCAGTGCAGTCCAGTAATGATCCTGCTTTAGACACAACCATTGGTCCTCTGGTGACTGTCACTCAAATTACAGCTCACCTCAAGCAGCTGACAGGAAAATTAATGAAAAACAGCATAGTGAGCACATTAAAAAGAACTCCTGGCTATGAAAGATGTAGCAAAGTAGTAAAGCTACCAGTTTGGGTGAATGGTGGATTTACCATCTTTCCACCAAAGTCCAACCTCACCCCATCACCAACTCCACCACCTCTAGGGAGACCTCAGTGCTTTGCAAGGTTTGACACGACGTAGAAGAGGCATGGAATTGTTGTTAGCCATATTATTTTTATCCATCCTAATAAGGGTTTACTTAGGAGGTGAGTGTCTGAACTCCAGGGGAAGGTGTTCAGACCTTTCCCCAAAATTTTACATCTTTTTTTCTCTTAATATCTTGAACACAGCTCCATGGCAGGTTGACAGGCTAAATCCCAGTCCTGCAGGGGAGTGGATGCACCTTTTTTGGTAAAAGAACCTGCTGTTTAGTGCAAAGCAGTGCATAGGGCACAGTGTTTTTCACTGGGCAAGAATAGGAGACATTAAATAATAGTATGCTCACAAAAGAAAATAAGTCTGCTGTTATGTGGGTACCTCGAGGGAAGATGTCTAAACTGGTAACACTTTGTCTTCACTACAACTTCAGCCCTATCAAATCTTGATCCTTACTTGAAAGATACAACCTGACTGCTTGCTGTTCCCTCTCCACATCTCCCTTCCCTGTTACTTAGAAAGAGATAAATGTGGTCAAGCGCATGTGGGGAGCATTGAGTTCTGATCATGGTCAAGCAAGTTACATATGTTAGCAATTTAGCAATTAGCAAGGTAGCAATTGCAAGCTAATGGGGCCCTGTTCTTCTTAGTCTATCTCAGTTTCTTGCAACTCTGATCAGTGTCCCACGCTAAGAAATCTATAATACAATTTAAAATCTGTTTCCATTGTGACCTTACATCCATTGGCCAACTCAGCAAGGGATGATATGTAAACTGTTGTTGCAGACAACAAATTAATGCAACATGCATTTTGGGAGAGCAGCTCCTGCAGCATCTTGCACTGAGATGTATTGTGCTTTTAATGCATTTTCTTCTAGTGTTCCCTGTTTTGTGACTGGCTGTTTTGCTCCCAATATATGTCTTAGAGACACCGTATATTACATATATATTATATTAGTTGGATAAGGGCTATGAACTAAAAATATTTTTTTTTCTATCAAAATATGTGACTTCCCATTCAGAAAAAAAGAAAAGTCCATAAGCTAAAAATGAGTAATATATTCCTGGAAACAGACAAAAGACTTCAGGAGCAGGAGATGATTTTCAGAGCCATATTTATTTGATAAAAAATGTAATCTCCTATTTTGAAAAGTTTCATCTTAGTATTTTTAATTTTCTAACAGAAAACAAAAGGATTTCATTAGGAATTTTGCTGGGTATTACAAAGATGTGTACTTTACACTCTATTGTTCTTTATCTGTGCAATGCACAGGTTAAAAAGAACATGGAAGGATGGCTCTAAAGGCCAAGTCTGGCTTGCATGTTTTATGTCTGCATCCTACTGGGCCATGCCAATTTTCTAGTTGGGAAGAGGAAAAGCATATTCAAATTTTCATAACCATGACTCTTATATAACAATACAGTGGCAATAAAGAGTCTGCAAAGGTATGAGAATTAGTTTCACAAAAGTTGCATTTAATCTTTTTTGGTACATTGAAACAGTTCTCCTTCACCACTACAAGACAGAAATTCTTGCCATATATTACACAGACTACTCTGCATGAGCAGGGTTCAGGTGCTACCTGCCTGGCCTAGTCCAGGCTGTTACTGCTTCTGCCACAGACTGATACCTTTTCTGATGTGATTCCTTCTCAGAATCCTGTGCCAGTGTGGAAGGTGTTATAAGCAATTTTGACCTTCATTTAAGTTCTAGTAAGGAATTCTAAAGCACGAGGAAATTTCTTAGGTATTTTATGGTTCAAAGCTGGGATGGAGACGATCAGCACCAACACCATCCCACCTCCCCTAATACCCAAATGACAGCACTGTTACCCAGGAGCATGCTACACACAGCACAATAATCTCTTTTATAGTAAAACATAAGCCTTTAATTACAAATGGAAGAGACTGGAAAAGTTCTGACAAAACATTTTCTGGTAGGAATTTGCTGGCTGAGGCAGATTGAAATCTTTTTCTGAGATGCTGGCATTTTCCCCTGGTTCCCTCAGAAGCCTGGAAGCTGGAGAGCTGCTATGGATCTGGGGCTCCAGCAGCTGAAGGGGGCAGATCTGGAACAGGTCCATCAGGAAGCAGCCTTCAGGGCAAGCCCTTTCCTAACCTGTCTTAAGGAAACTTACCACTCATACAACCAGTGCTTTGGGGAAGCCCAGGGGCTGACCTGCTCCGACACTGAAGCTTCACTGCCTTTCACAGATAATTATGAAATGTTTGGCTTTTGCCACCAAGTGGAACAAATTCAGATTTCACAATAATCAAAATCCTGCTGAAAGTCAATTAGTTCTCTCTGCAAAGCTGAAACTATGACCACATACTTCCCACTTGTAGCACCTGCATGAAGATGTCAGTGCTGAAATCCCGGCTGTTGCATTGCTATGTGTAGTTTATCAGCTGCAGCCTTCCCTGGGAGCGCAGCGGGGCTTCCTAGGGCAGGACAGCCATTCTGTCCTCCCGCAGTCCATTCTGGACGGCCCCGTACTCTTGCTCTGCTAGCTGTCAGCCCTGCAGCCCAGTGATTAGCAAAGGAGGCAAGAAGGGTCTCTCCATAGGGGGGGGGTATCAGAAGATGTTTAATCGTTACATGCGGTCCCCAGAAGCGGAGAGAGACAGGTGGGCAGAGTGCAGGGGGCTTTTGTCAGATCGCAGGGGCGGTACAAGGGCGGGGTTGGGGTACAGGAACCAATAGAGAGAGCCCGAGGGAGTGGCCAGGAGTGGGGCAAGGGAAAAGGTGGGGGAGCAACGTAAACCGAACCTCACGCCTGGCAATTCTGGTGAGGTTGTGTTCAATATAATTGGGCATCAACCTCTTCAATATAATCTGTTTCATTACCTACTAGATGTAAAGGTCCTGTAGAGCTCCCTGATGCTAGAAAGAATAAGCAAGGATGACACTAGATATTAGATGATATTTAATATGGTAACTTGGAATTTTCTTGCATTTAAGGTTTCAAGATGTGGCATTATTGCAAACATTAATAATCTCAGTGGGAGGCAAGCAGAAAGATTGCAATTCTCTTCAATGAAATAATGAACTTCACACTTCTGTAACCTTATATATGCAAATACATCTGAGCTAAAAAAAAAATCTGCAAACAGTATTGTGGTTTTAAAAGAGAATTCATAGAATCATAGAATGGTTTGGGTCGGAAGGGACATTCAAGATCACTCAGTGCCAAGCCCCCTGATGTGGACAGGGATGCCTTTCACTAGACTAAGTTGCTCAGAGCTCTATCCGACCTCCAGGTTAAATACCTCCAGGGGCAGAACATCCAGAACTTTTCTGTATAAACTGTGCCACCACTCTCACAGTAAAGAATTTTTTCCTAATGATTAATCTAGACCTAAACCACATATCAGTTTTTTAGTTGCTATCAGTCTGAACTTTGGAGAGAAGAGCTGCAGATGATAGCCTTGGTTGGTGACCATTGCCTAGTGATGGAGGGGTCTGTTCTTAGGCTGGTTATGAACAAGCTGTTTTCAACAGATTGCACATCAGCTCGTGGCATCTGCCAATGCCTTAAATTGATACATGGAGTCTTGTAGGACACAGTTTTGTAGAAGAATTTTATTAAAATCACTCTATCAAAAGTGGGAGAAATGCCTTACAATTTAATTTTTTTTTCTGGAACAGTTCATTGAAACCTGTAGAAGGAAGATCACTCTGCACTCAATACTTGTAGTTTCTAACTTAGAGAGCTGAACTTCGGTTTCTAAATGGGGCCTTTGTTCCTGAATATATCTGGTCTGTGTTTGAACACTACTGCATCTTAAAGTAGTTCCAGTTCATTAACAGGAATTAAGTTTTGTTCCTTAAATGATACTGTTAAAAATAAGAGTTGATGGAAGATCCAGGTAAATATATTCTCCTTTATTCTGTGTCATTTTTCTTCTAAAGGCTTTTGTGGTATAGATTTTAATTTTTGTATAAAGATAACTTTAGGAATGTTCTCTTACTAGATTTCACAACAGCAAAGCAGGACATTAGTACAAAAGTTGTTTTTATATTTCAGAGAAGTAGACTGATACAGATGTTACAGTGATTAACCTCATTACTCAATCAGTGACCCCCTGTATTGAGCCT
This sequence comes from Struthidea cinerea, assembly GCA_013397865.1. Lineage (NCBI taxonomy): Eukaryota > Metazoa > Chordata > Aves > Passeriformes > Corcoracidae > Struthidea > Struthidea cinerea. The sequence goes on from VZTI01004803.1 coordinate 814,755, forward strand.
AGAGAGCAGAATTAGGTGTTCACATAGCACAGTAACACTTCTGAAATATATGGAAAAATCTAATTCTGGCCAATAAGGAAGTTGAAATACTGTATTATAGTGTGTAGAAATATGAAGCTATATTTCATTATAGAAATCTCAGAATCCTGAATGCAGCTTAACCTACTAAATTTTGATCTGCTATTTGAGCCCTAACCTAATAAAGCTACCCATCAGAAAAAGTGAACCTTTGAGGAAGTGTACTGAACACACACAAAATATGTTTTTCTAGGGTGAATAAACAGCAACATTGTTATGAGGTTATTTTCATGCTTCCTTCTTATATGACTAATGATTTTTTTTTTTAAATTATTGAATGGGGCTTTCATATTTCTCAAGATATTCAAGAACCTCCCACTCTCAGAGTCCTTAGAGATTTGCAGCCAGCCCTACTCAGAGGACATTCCAGACTTGTCACTGTACAGCTGCTCTTGGCAGTCAGCCCTCCATGCAAAGGCTTTGCCAAAGTGTTGTTTGGACCCCCCAACCACTCTGCTGAAACAATAGTTAATACTATGACTTTTGTACAACTGCTAAATATTTTTTGGCCTTAGAATTGTTTTTATTTACTTCGGTTATAAAATGTGCTGTATCTTTGACATCACAGGATTTACTTCCCCAGCCTGCCGCGTTAGCTGACTAACAGTCAGCTAGGCAAGGGAGGGGATTATCCCGCTCTACCCTGCACTGGCCTCACCTCGAGTCCTGTGTGCAGTTTTAGGTGCCAAATATAAGAAAGACATTAGGCTATTAGAGTCCAAAGGAGGGCGGCAGAGAGCATGGTGAAGGGTCTGGAGGGGAAGTCTTATGATATCTTGTATTCCAGACGTAGGCTGCTAGGTAGCATAAGCTTTAAAGTCTAGGTTGGTGATAAACAAGATTCATTACATTTGTTTAGCTGCATGCTTGCTTTTTCCACAGGGAGTTATCTACTTCCGAGAGTCTTCCTGATGCCTGAACAGGCCTCCTAGAAACAAAGACTAGACAGGAGTAAGGGGATAAAAGTAGATATTTATTTGAAAGGCCTTCAAAGTTACCCCCTGGGGAGCCAGAGGCTATTGCCAAGATGGACCCCAAGATGGACGACAGGTCACGAGTTCTTCACACTTTTATAGGTTTGGTTCATTTGCATATCAGGGTTAATTCTCCAATTAAAGCTTCAGTTTAATGATGTAATTTCCCCTCTGCTTGCCCCCCTTAGAGGCTCTTTGGTTTATACTTTTTGGGCCAAGGACGGTCTGGGTGTCCTTGAAGAGCAGGCCTGGAGAGGCTTTGTTATGTCCACCTAGCATGAGAGAGCAGAAGTTAACAGGCTACAGGAAACTTCAGAGTTACACACTAAGCAGTACTGAATTTGAAAAATATGAAAGTTAAAGCCTAAGTCATCATTCCCTTTTTAAATCTTTGAAGTTCTTGCTTCAACTATCAATGATGTAAAGAAACAGAATAATAAACCTTACCTGAAAGAGGTTTCTTTTCCTCCCATATTGAATTCCACTGTGGTGATTCTATGTGTCTGGTCCCAACGTATTTCATTCCAACCAGTGAAAGCAGAAAAGCGTGTATTTCTTTTTGTCCTCCTCTGGACTTCATAGAATGGTTTGAGTTGGAAGGGACCTTTGAAAATCATCCAATCCTGTCCTTCTGTCATGGCAGGGACACCTTGCTCGAAGTCCTATCCAACCTGGCCTTGAACACTTAAACTTATAAACTTCCCATTCTGGTGAAGGCCAAGAAGTTTGATGCAGGTTCTTATAAGGCATTAAAAAAGAAGCAAAACCAACAAACCAAATTAGATTGGAAATTGTCTTTGAAAAAGCTGTGCTAGGGGTGGAGGTCTTGGGCATTTCCAACATCTATTCTTTGTCATTTTTAACATCCTCTAAGGCTGGAGAATTTGGAACCAAAACACTAGGGATTCTTCCTCTACAAGTAAAAAATGCCCTGTAAAAAAGTGGCAATAATGCTTAGAGAATTTTCAACATAGTTTAATTATAAAATTTATGATAGATTCTGCTTTTTTTAAGTGCAAAACAAATTTTCTGGTTTGTTTGTTTATTTTTATTTGTTTTAAAGTTAATGTTGTCCAAGTGAAAAGAGAGACTAGAAAGATCTGAGAAATCTTTTCTGCCTCTAGCAAGAAGAGCACAAGGCAATAACAGTGAAATCCTGCCCCCTACCAGTATTGGGTCGAGGGATTATATTTGGCCCTAACTGAGCATCATCCCTCAATGCACTATATTATGATATACTACAGTAACTATGAGGATATGCCTAAATGATGGGAGGGAATCCATGTCTGCCTCTTTTTTCCGTATTTCAGTTGTCTGTTTCTCTGCCATGGGTTTCATCCATGTCCTGTGTTCTACTCACACAGTAGTGGAGTTTTTTTAAGGCCAAACTCAAGTTAACATTTTAGGAAAAGACCAAGTTTTATTGTGCAAGGCTTTTTAATCAGTACTGATTTAAACACTTTTTCTAGGGGTTGTCTTAGACAATATTAGTTAGTGTGCAGTAAATGTTTTTAATGGCAATTACTGGAATATATGTGAGCTTCTGAAGCTGGAAACTGAAGTTCAAGTTCTTCACAACTGCTAAGAGGTTGCATTGGACCTTTTTCTCGATTGCTATGGTACCATTGTCTTATTTGTTCTTAGTAACTTAGTATCTTGCATATGGTTTTTTCAGTTTCAGGAACTATAAAATGTAAACAAATTCTAAATCTGATGAATTCTTCAAACAAAAATATAGTTTTTCATTGAATTTTTACTTTTAGGCATGGACCTAATAAGGCTTACCTTCCAGTAGTACTCTGGCTGTGTCATTTGGATATTACCTAATCAGCTTTTGAGCTTCCCTGTTGTAGTGGTAAGATCACAAACCTGGCATAAAGAAAGTGATTATTTTTATTTCCTTTGCTCAAATTGCAAGTGCTATAAGTTTATTCCCTGTTGTCAGCTCTAGTGCCAATTCGAATGGAAAACCATGATATGAAATATGAAAAGACAAACAATACCAGGCACAAATTTCTCCAAAACAAATTTTAGTTCACTTAGGACAAGATGACTCAGCCTTCCGTGATAGAAAGTTTAGTGACTCTTTCACAGGGGAATCAGAAAATTCTCAGAATGTACTTTTATACCACCTCCTGTAATGTAGGAATTTTTTTCCTTATACAACTTGTCCTGTTTGTCACTCACATCTTCCAACCCATGATTAAATATGCTTGTTTATTGACTCAGCCAGAAAGAAATCCACGGGCCTGCTACGTAAGTGACCTTTTACAGCTGTGCTGATGTCTTTGTTGTTCTGACGTCGAGTCTGAAACACAACAGATGTGTACTGGAATTCCTCTTGTGCTTTTTGATATTATTATTATTATTATTATTATTATTATTATTATTATATCATTTATGTCTATGAAGACACTGAATGGAATAACAATCTAAATCACAGAAGAATGGAGACTTATCTGAAGAGTTGCAAACTACTTCTCATTTTTTATGGAAAAGAACACAAGACTAAGGCTATTTTGTCTGTTCCAAATCTTAAGTGGTTCCTTTAGGCTTTCAGACAGGTGTAGTTGGTTTCTCTTTTATATGTTAAAAATCCATAAAATTCTAGGCATTATTGACACATTAGTTCTTACGATTTTTTTAAGAGCGTTTTAGAGAGCTGACCCTGAACTTGTGCGGGATCTGCTGCTCCAGGTGGTTCTGACAAATCTATGGAAACTATAGGCCTGTCAGTCTCATTTCAATGCTTGGATTAATCATGGAAAAGATTATTCTTGAAAGTATTGAAAAACAACTGGAGGACAATTCAGTCTTCGGTCACAGCCAGCATGGCTTCATGAGAGGAAATTCCTGCTTATCAAATCTGGTTTCCTTCTACAACAGGGTAACCCACCTAGTTGATCTAGGAAAGCCAGCAGATGTAATATATTTGGACTTCAGCAAAGCTTTTATTGCTTTTGGTGCTATCTCTCATAGTATCGTTCTGGACAAAATGTCCAGCACACAGCTGGACAAACACATCATTTGATGGGTGAGCAACCGGATCTAGTGACCTGTCACTAGTGGGACCCCACAGAGCTCCATCCTCTGCCCTGTGCTTTTCAACATCTTCAACATGTTCCTGACCAGTTGGAAGCAAGACTTGAAGAACTATTATGTAAGTTTGCTGATGGTACTAAACTGGGAGGTGCTGTCAACTCCCTCAAGGGCAGAGAGGCCCTGCAGAGAGATTTTGACAAATTAGAGGGATGGGCGATCACCGACCATACGAAGTTTAGCAAGTGATGGGTTCTGGATTGGGCAACCCAGGATGTACAGACAGACTGGGGAATGACAGGCTGGAAAGCAGCCCTCTGGAAAGGGACCTGGGGGTCCTGATCAATTGGCAATACGGGTCAGCAATGCCCTGGCAGCCAAGATGGCCAGCTGTGCCCTGGGGGGCAGGAGCATTGCCAGCCAGGCAAGGGAGGGGATTATCCCGCTCTGTCCTGCACTGGCCTCACCTCGAGTCCTGTGTGCAGTTTTAGGTGCCAAGTATAAGAAAGACATTAGGCTATTAGAGTCCAAAGGAGGGCAGCAAAGAGGATGGTGAAGGGTCTGGAGGGGAAGCCTTATGAGGAGCAGATGAGGGCACTTGATTTGTTCAGCTGGGAGAAGAGGAGACTGAGGGGAGATCTCATTGTGGTCTTCAGCGTCCTGATGAGGGGAAGCAGAGGGGCAGGTAAAGCACATTCTATGATTCTATGATATTTTGGTTAGGCTGAAGTAATAGGGACTGTTGAAGGAAATCTTCATGTTAGCAGGACCATATTAGTGACTTTGCTATCAGTAAAATACAGATGTAGCTACAAAACCAGTGTTCACCTACTAACAGGCAGAATTAATAGCAACAACAAACAAATACTTAATAAAAAACTTCAGGGGGCTCATGGCTAACAGAAAGTTACCATCCCTCAACTTTCCCATACAAAGTTTACTAGTTTATATATCTTTATATGTTACGTGAACTACTGTGGCCTGCATTGAAACGCCTAATCGAGTGGGCTGGGGTAAGGTTCAAGCAAATAAAAGAAAAAAGTTAATTTGTATTAATCAATTACAGAGTGGGTAAGGTTGGAAGACACCATGGGAGGTCATCTGGTCCAATCTCCCTGTTCAAGCAGGGTCCCCCACAGCATGTTACTGAAGATGCTGTCCAGATGGCTTTTGAGTATCTCCAGTGAGGGAGACTCCATAACTTTTCTGGGCAACTATTTCAGTGCTTTGTCACCCTCATGACAAAGAAGTTCATCTTCCTGTTCAGGTGGAACTTCCTGTGCATCAGTTTCTGCCTTTTCCCTCTTGTACTGTTGCTGTGCACCACTGAGAAGACCCTGGATCCATCCTCTTGACACCTTCCCTTCAGATACTGATAGACATTGATAAGATCCCCTCTCAGTCACCTCTTCTTCTGGCTAAACAGGCCCAGCTCTCTCACACTTTCCTCATGAGAGAGATGCTCCAGTCCCCTAATCATCTCCGTAGCCCTTCATTGGACTGTCTCCAGTAGTTCCTTGTCTTTCTTGTACTGAGTCCAGAACTGGACACAGCACTCCAGGTGAGGCCTCACCAAGGCTGAGTAGAAGGACAGGATCACCTCCCTCGACCTGCTGGCCATGCTCTCCCTAATGCAGCTCAGGATCCCATTGGCCTTCTTGGCCGCAAGGACACACTGCTGGCTCATGGACAGTTCGTTGTCCACCAGCACCCCCAGGTCCTTCTCCACAGAGCTGCTTCCCAGCAGGTCAGCCCCCAGCCTGTGCTGGTCCATGGGGTTATTCCTCCCCAGGTGCAGGACCCTGCACTTGCCTTTGTTGAATTTCAGACAGTTCTTCTCTGCCCATCTCTCCAGCCTGTCGAGGTCCTTCTGAAGGGCTGCACAGCACTCTGGGGTATCAGCCACTCTTCCCAGCTTTGTGTCCTCAGTGAACTGGCTGAGGAGGCATCTCCCCTTCATCTAAGATAGCAATGAATAAATTAAACTATACTGAGCCCAGTATTGAACCTTGGGAGACACCATTAGTGGCAAGCCTATAACTAGACCCTGTGCCACTGATCACAACCCTCTGAGCTCTGCTGTTCAGCCAGTTCTCGAAACACCTCACTGTCCACTCATCCAGCCCACAGTTCCTGAGCTTGCCTGTGGGGATATCATGGGAGAGTGTCAAAAGTCTTGCTCAAGTCCAGGTAGAAAATGTGCACTGCTCTCATCTATGCAGCTGTCCCATTGTAGGAGTTAATCAGCTTAGTTAAACACAACAGCTAAATCTCCAGGAGAAAAAGTCAAATATCTAGTCAAATGTAGGATGTATTAGGAGAGGCATTTTCAAGGGAATGTATTATTTTTTTTTCCACACAGCCTGAACTACATATCCAAAATGAAAAAATATGTGTACAGTTCTGCTCTCCCATGTTTGTGGAAACTTAGGTAACTGTAACAAAATTACACAGTTTATCAAATCTAGATAAACATGAGTAGAGAAGATGGACAGTTCTTTTCTTGAAACACAGCCAGAATAAGCATCTGTGAAGAGGAAAGAGACATACAACATGAAGAATAAAGCATGAATTTAGACTGTAATTTATAAAGTTTCTCACTCTCAAAAAAGTGAGTTTCTGAAACAACCAACGGGAACGTAAGGAGAATAAATATGATGCAGTTGCCTTTACTGCAGTTACATAGATTTACTGAGCTTTTAAACTTTGTATTTGTGGAATATAAATAGAAAGCAAGGAAAAGGTTAAAAATGAAATTTTACCGGAATGTGCCTCAGAATTTTTTTAAACAAGCATGCTTTATTTCTTAGGAATGAGGAGTGACATGGAAAAGCTTTATGTAAATATGCAGAGTTAAACAGTAAGCCAGTAGCTGTTTCTTCACTGGAAACCTGGAAAACGGTGAAATTAACATAAATATTACCTGCAGGAAAAATGTATTAATCGAGATTTATACAGCACCCTTTATTTCAAAGGATTTTTAAAATCTCTTTAGACCTTACCAAACTGAGGTCAGCTTGTGTGAAAACCTAACTATCCAAACTGAACTTCATTCATACTTAGGAAAGGTTCTCGTGAAGATCCTGGTTTCTGTACCCATGAAGATAAAACCACTCCAAATGTGCAATCTATAAACTTTACAAAAACAGTTTGTGTGCTCTTTTATTCTTTATTAAACTTCCTACAATCCTGCAATCCACTTTTTTGAGATGGAATATGAAGATTTAATCAAAATGTGTAAGGTGAAGTTGTACCATTACTTTAGACCATAGAGTTGACCATGCAGTTAAAGCTCTGAATGTGACTGCACAGACTTGCAGACTTACAGTTTTCATTGCAATTTTACTTTTTCCCTTTCCTTTTCACTCCTTGTTTGTAAATGATACAAAAACAATTCTTGTTTGTCTTGGTATTCAGTTAAGCCACAAAAACAGGAAGGATTCCAAAATGGACCAAAGTTCCCTATCTATCTATAATACTCAATACAAAGCATCTTAATGTCTCAGATTTCCAGTGTGTTCTAAATTCTGATTTATATCTAACTCATAAGCATTTGAGACTTTTAAGAAAAACTTTAAAAAATGGCAGCTTGTTTTTGACTCACAATAAAATATATGTATACTATTTATTTATTTGTTTAGCCATGGGTTTACCTATGCTGCAGTAGTCCCTGGGAACACTGGTCAGATGCTAGCCAATGTATGAAAGTAGAAAACAAGGACCCAAACACCTCAGGAGTCAAGGGGTGGGAAAAGAGGGGCTGTTGAAGAGAGATTACTGGAGAACTGAAGGGGAACTATCAGCCAGTATCAGGACAATGGCTGTTGGCACGAAGTACCAGTACCTAAACAAGCAAGATGTGTTCCATGGCAAATGAGTTGCCGTGAGTGCAGAAGCACTCCTAGGCCAGACAAGGTAGCTGCAAGTTAGGAAAGGTGGTAAGACAGTAGGAACAGGAATGGTGAACAAGGGAGGATGTGGAAGGAAAAATGTGAAGTCAAGTAATGTGAGAAGAAGATAATAAAAGAAGGGTATGGAAATGGGATCTGAATGTTTGCAGCTGGGAGAAGACAGGATGATTAAGATAAAAAAGCAAGAAACCATCAGGCTTAAATTCCACAAAATATAGGGACACAGGGAGGAGAGAGTGATGAAGAGGAACAAATGGGATCAGTATGGGGAAGGAAGACAGAGGGAGTCTTTAAAAGACTGTCCAAGTAGCAACTGTGGGAAGTGTCAAAGGAATATGGGCACACTATGAAAATTTTAAAAACTGGACCGCACAATGAAAACGCTCCTGTGCAGACCTGCTAGGAAGCTGTTTTTTCAAGCATAATTTTCCTGTCCATGACTGATTCGTATTTTTCCAAGTTGAAGAGCAAAAAACCTGAGATGTTTTCTTGAGACTCTAACTGATGACAACATATTTACCGAACTTCTCACAAAAATCATCACATAAATATTTGACTCTGATTGTGATTTCAGCAAGTTTATTTCCAAGAGTTTGATTTATAGATAAAATTTCATGTACTGAGACTCCAAGCAAAACAACAAAACTGAGATTATATGAGAGGCAAAGTTATTTGGCTTTGTTGTAACATTTTATTTGCTGCTACTATTTTTTTATTTTTAGGATATAAGTTACAGAAACTAAATGAAGCTGCAGAAGATCCTTTCAGTTTTAGTAATTTGAATTTCAATAGTAAATTCTGCTCCCCTGATAAATTCCTTGCTGCAGTTTTTAGATATAAAGTTCTGCAAAGCAATGCAAAATCTGAATAGTGGTGAATTTATACATATAAAGTAATCCAAGACTATTCAGGGCGACATAAATATAGAGTACCAGTTATAGTCTGATTTACGTGATTGCATAATGCTGAGACTTTGTTTATATCTGTGGAGTAAATTCCTGACTTATAAAGGAGAACTGATTCAATTGAAACATTTCTAACTTTTTCCACAGTCATATTTTTAGAGAATGAACTGTTGGCCATAACGAGGAAGGCAAGGAAATGAACAGGTTCCATCTTCTGTCATTACAGAGCTGGGCTGTCTGCTTGACAGCTGAGCTCAGATTTGACTCGTCAGTGAACTTGATGAAAATAAGTGTAAAATATATTAACTCTTTTGTTTTCTACTTCTTTTGGATCAAAATCTCATTGCTTTAAAGTAGTGTTACTGAAACATTTTGAAATCACAAGCCTGTAATACTTGTTGTGTCCTCGTTACTTGAAATCAGCTCTAATTCTAGCAGCAGCTGAAAGAAGTGTAATTTTGGGACTGTGAACTGGTGCAGCTGAGATTATAAACTGGCACCATACATGTTCTCTCTAGTGCATGAAAGCCAGTGAAAGTTTTCTCTGGCTAAGGCCATAGTATCCAACATGTTAGGACCTCGTCCTGGCTTTGCTCTTTGTGCATTTTGCACATTCTTTTTATAAGTTGCCACAGAGCATGTGTGAGGACCCTGTTCTTTCTTAAGGACTGAAGAAGCCTTTCAAACACTGTTAGTAGGCTCTATGTTTTCCTATTTCTTCAAGTCATCTAATTTTAATATAAAGAAAATTTCTTGTAACTTGTAGGAAATAAAGGGTGATGATCTGTAAGTTTTGCATATAATATAGGAAGCAGTCAGTTAATATGAGAGATGAGAAGTTTTTACTGTATTGCTAAATGAAAAACAAAGGCAGGGGAAGTCCTTGTCCAGACACTGGACTGAACAATATTTGGGAAGCAAGCTCTGCATAATGTAAATTGAATATACTAATGTACAAGCTTGGTAAAGGAATCCTAACTGTGTATATAAAATATTTCCTTGATGAATAGTCAGCAGCTCTGGTTTCTGTTTAAATTCCTCCCTCCACAGTCATGCATCTAGGAAACCAGATTGGAAAAGATTCATTTCTGGCATTACCAGATTTACTGGAACAAACAAAAATACATTTACTGTGAAGAAACTCTTTCTGAAAGAGGCACTGATGGTGTCATGTCAGATGGGGAAGATGCTGTTAGTCTGTGTCAGACCCTCCAAAGAAAGGGTAGCTGAAAAGGTCAGGATGCACTGAAGAAGCATGACGTTTCGTTTTCCCAGAACATACCACTTGCTTAACATGAAAAATTACATCAAGCTTGAATATCAGACATGTGCAAGTGGCAATGCTTGATCATTTACGCACAAACATCTGATATATGTGGCTCATATGGAAATGTCCATAAGAGCTATTCCTGTCTTGAATGAACCCAGAGGAACACTGCTCTCTACAGGGAAAATAAGGGCATAGAATGGCCTTGACTAGTGTAACTACAGTATCCTGACATGTCTGTCTCATTTTGCCAACCTATTTTAAAAAATAAGCAACACATCATCTGAAGAAACTGCTTTTGTTATTTGAGAGATTTTTTTCTTCTTAATAACCAAACAAAGAGGATGAAGTTTTTAAGAAAGGTATCTAAACATATCCATTAATTGATGAACATGCTCACTTTCTTGCTTTCAAGACAATAGATGACTGCTCATTGAATAAATTGGGTAAAAGGAGTGTTTAACCAGGAATTGCTTTTGTGTGAAGCTGTAGTTGTGGTAGTGGAATAAAACAAATTCTTTGAACACATAAAAAAAGAATTAGTCATTGGCATCTAAAGAACAAAAAATTTAGTTAGTTTATTGAAGGCACTGTTAAATGCCACAGTTTATCATCAAACATGTGATATAAAAAAGAAAAACGTGATATAAAAAACATGTGATATAAAAAGAAAACAAGCTTCAACAAATCACAGTAAAAGGGAGATAATAATTTCTTACATTACAAACCTCTGGAAGAGCTCAGCTTCTGCTTTTTGGGAGCAAGTATTTCCTTCTCCTTCTTTAAGCTTCTGGTAGGACAAAGGTACTGCAAAAATAAGTTAGATAAGCAGCATTAAAACAGTACACAATTTCCTGACAAAACATAGGAGAAGAAAGAGAGGCAAGCTTGGAAGGAGACAACATGCTACATCAATGTAACCTGCAGTCACTAGAACAACAGATGTTTTTGCTGTGCATACTTTCTCATAATTAAAATAATACAAATTAAGACAGACTAAACTAAAAGCCTCAAGCCTTTTTGGATTTCCATATAATGTCAAGCTTGGGAAGCATTGCTTCTTTCCTAAGGTGAACAAAGGAGTACAGAACCTACATCCTCCTGGAAGTTATGCTAAGGCACATGGAAAATAAGGAGGTGATTGGTGACAGACAAAACAGCTTAACTAAGAGAAAATCGTGCCTGACAATTTAGTGGCTTTTTACAGGTGTGACAGTGTTGGTGGACATAGAAGGTAACTGATTTCATCTTCTTGGACTTGTTCAAAGCATTTTAAACTGCCCCACATGACATCCTTGTCTCCAAACTGCAGAGACATAACTTTGATGGATGGACAGTGGATCAGTGGATAAAAAGTCTGGATGGTTGCACTCAAAGAGTTGTGGTCAATGGCTCTAAATCCAAATGGAGACCAGTGAGGAGTGGATGTTCCCCAGGGGCCGATACTGGGACTGGGGCTGTTTAACCTCTTTGTCGGTGACATGGGCAGTGGGACTGAGAGCACCCTCTCAAGTTTGCTAGTGACAATGAGCTGTGTGGTGCAGCCGACACACTGGAGGAAGGGATACAATCCAGAAGGAGCTGGACAGGTTCAAGAGGAGGGACTGTGAAAACCTCATGAAGTTCAACAAGGCCAAGTGCAAGATCCTATACCTGGGTCAGGGCAATCCCAAACATGCGTACAGGCTGGGTGGAGAAAGGATTTAAAGCAGTCCTGAGGAGATGGACTTGGGGGCATTGAGTGACGAGAAGCTCAACATGACCTGGCAATGCCCATTTGCAGCCCAGAGAGCCAAACACATTCTGGCTGCAGCAAAAGAAGCATAGCCAGCAGGTTGAGGGAGACAATCTTCCCATTCAGCTGCTCTCATGAGATCCCACCTGGAGTAGCGTGTCCCACTCTGGGGCTCTCAACAGAAGGGCAACACGGATTTGCTGGAGCATGTCCAGAAAAGGGCCATGAAGATGATGAATACTGAAACACCTCTCATATAAAAACAGGCTGAGAGAGTTGGGTTAATCCAGTCTGGAGGAGAGAAGGTTGAGGGGACACATTATTGCTTCTTCCAGTACCAGAAAAATTGCACAAGAAATCTGGAGTGGGACTTTTTACATTGGCATGTATGGATAGGACAAAGGGGAATGGTTTTAAACTGAGGGACAGTAGGTTTAGATTAGATACTAGACGGAAATTCCTTATGGTAAGGGTGGTGAGACACAGGCACAGGTTTCCCAGAGACATTATGACTGCCCCATCCATGGAAGTGTTTGAGGCCAAGTTGGACAGTGCTTTGAGCAACATGGTCTAGTGGAAGGGGAGCTGGGAACTAGATGATCTCTAAGGTCCCTTCTGAACCAAACCTTTCTATGAGTATATGTATTTCAGTTCTTCAGTATGAAGCAAATTTTAGTAATGAATGGGACCAGCAGCTATTTGAAATCTACACTGAATAGTGGAGCCAATTTTTAAAAAATATGTATTTGTTTATTGTATCTCAAAAATACAATTTTTATAGTCCTTATTTCCATATCATTTTTATCCTTCATTGAGTAATATGCTGGAGGTTATATAAATGTCACTTTAATATTGAAAACAGATGTATGTATATAGATGTTTTTATTAGATGCTGGCTACCATATATTTATAGCGAGATCACTTACATTTCTGAGAAATAAAGGACAAATGTATGGAAAACTCAACACAAAAGTTTCTTGGGTTATCTTTGTCCTTGTAATTCTATTAATTTTAACTTTTGAGCAGGTAGAAGAAAAAGTCTGACTAACCTTCAGCGCTGGGTTACTCTGGCAATTTCTGGAGTACAATCTCATATAAAAGCAGATGTTTTTTAGTTTTTTGTTATCTTCTTGTAATTTTGTACCCAACCACCAGTTAAAGGCAATAGCCATTTTACTGATCTGTGTTCCAGACATTTTTGTTTTTGTCTTTTATGACATGAAGAGAAGCAGCCAAATCTATAAAAGGCCTATAACAAACTACTGTTCCATGCCACTGTCTAAGATCATCTGGATTTCTCCCATTATTAGTTATCTCAAACATTCCAAAACAATGAAAAAGGCTATTATTCTACCTCAAATCGGAATAGATTATTTTAGTTCTCTCAGCTGGAGAATGGATAGAAGTATCTCAGAAGCTCTCAGTTTCTATACTGTAGAATGGATAGCTATTTTAATGCATGTTCTGTTGAACAAGTCAAAACATGGTTCATCTGGTACATAGGGATGCTGATGTTACATGGTTTGTCTGATGTTTTGTTTTTTAACAAACAATAAAAGCTTCTATATTTTTTACTGTTGGCTTGGATAGTACTCCTGGGCACAAGCTAAATTTTTTGGCATTTTTTTACCTATTTACTACACTGTAGCTCATAAGCAACATGACAGCAGTAGCAATTTCTCAGTTGTTTTACTCCTCATTAGTATTGTAACACTTCAGTAACGATCCTGTGTTCTCTGGATCAGCTGACTATGGGAAGGTAATTTACTCTTTAATACTATTTACAGAACTGGTCTGACTTGTAAGTTTTCTTTAGATTTGAGGATGCCTTGCTGATGCTGCCAAAAACTACTGTACAATGGGCCTGCTTTGAGTACAATGGACTATATAAATTCCAGACATCCTTTCCAGACTATATAGTTCTGTGTCTCTATGTTCATCTTACAGTTACGTGCATGAGTACTTATCGTGTGTGGAGCTCTATCTTTAAGAAAACCTTTGGAACTACTTTCAAACTTAGAACCTTTTCCAGTGTTATTGTTCCTGTCATGACACTTGTTTGCTGTCTCAATTATGTGAAGAATATTTAACAATCCTACTGCACCTCTGGAGCAGCTGGAATCTGTTATCTTCTCTTTGTTGAACTGTCAACACAACTGACCCAACACGTTGGGAGGGTGCGAGCTGGATGAATGTGTAGCAAAAGCAGCCCAACAAAAACACTGGCACCCTGTGCAATCATACAGTTAGCATATGGGTGAAGGCAAAAGCATAATCTCTTTTCCTTTGGCCTGCTCATCAATGCCTATGTGTATAGAGCGAAGAAGACAATGTATCTTGCCAATATACAGAATCAGTATCTGACCTATATTGATCAGTAGTCAGGGAGCAGCTGATTGAGAAAAAGAGTACAAGAAGAATAAGATGCTTGATACATGGGCATGTCACTGGAGACCTGAAGAAGATGAACAGACAGCTCTTTCTCTTTCCAAATTATAGGAAGATGGTTAGATTTTCAACAGCAAACTATTGTACATGTGAAAGTCACAACTTGCTCTCACAAGGAAATGCAAAATGAAGCAGCACTTCTCATGCTGATTTCACTTTATTCAATAAAAGTAATATCTGGTAAGGTCTTTGAAATTTATCAAGAGGTAACAGAGATAGTGATGACAAAATTTATTTCTCAGTTACTTTCGTTTCCTGCAGAGTTACCATGTTCCATTAGAGTTACCATACAGTTTCTGCAAAATAGCATGTGGTATTTTATCTTTTCAAATCATCACCTTGCATTCTTTTCTCCTACTCTGAAAGTGGAGACTATTAAAAGAAAATTAATGAAAAGTGTTTAGTCGGGATTTGTACTGTTATTTGGTGATGGATGATGGCAGAGGCTGCCCTCCATTTCAAAGACATATCAGTCATTTTAATTACATGCTAGTGGTAATATTTCTGTGAGTTTCTGAACCAGAAAATTAAAAACACGTTAGACTATTCTGCTATAAAGGAGTGTGTGTTAACTCTTCACCATTCTATTAAGAAATTATAAACTACATTAATTTCTACCAATGAAAAGAGAGACAGCAAAGATGATGTAACCTAGCTTCTATTCTCATAATTCAGTAAATAAAAAATATCATCTCCCTAATGCCTCTTTTTGGTCTTGTCAGTCTAAACAGAATTTAACAATAAAGGAGTATTTGATTACTTCAGTTGTCTGGTTAGTGAAACTTAGGCCATTCATGGCCTACTGTCCTACTTTCTTAGAGGAAACCCAGTGTGATCAGAAATTGTGTATAAAAATCCAGCCTGGTGAAGACGAGTGTGAAATACATACTTTCATCCCAGGAGTAAGAATCGTTTTCCTCAATGTATGGACCATGCAGAAATTGGAACTAAAATCTGTACAGTCAAGATATACATATGCATGTGTTTATATATATTGTATTTTAATACGATGCTGCTGACCAAAAGCCAAACAGATTTTTTTTCATTTGTATTTGGACACATAGACACCTTTTGTCTAATGGGGAAAATGTCTGGCTTCCGGTCAAATTATGAGGATCTGACAGTGTACCAGACCAGGTAAAATAAAGCTAGTATCTAGGTATCTGAACATTCATTGAAGTTTTAACCCTAGGTCAGGTGTTGGGTCATAGTTTGTATAAGCAGAGAATACTATGTAATGCTTCTGTGGCAAAGTAAAAGCATCTAAAATGTCATATATCTCCTTTCAGCTATACTCTATACACAGAAAAGTAAAACCCACATGTACACAGTCACAAACACACATCTATGTATAAATGTAGGAAATAAACTTATGTAAAGGTGTGCAAGATTTCCATGAATACATCTGTACTGCCAGTTTCTTCCCTAGGTAAAACCTTTTTTTAGGATTTGAAGAAAACTGCTATCCCAATAAAACCATTGCTGCTCAACCATAACAAGATTTGCTATGTTTGAACCTTCACTAGGCAAATGTGGGCTCTTTTTTGTGTTTGGTTTTTTTCTTGTGTGAGTGTGTGATTCAAAAGCAAGGGAGGAAACACCTGAATTTGGCACAAACTTAGAAGTTACAGAGTAAAGAAACAAAATCATGCTACTCTTCAACAGGCAGCTGTGGTGGGAACACACTTCAGTGAGCAGGGCTCTGCTCTGCTATACTATGCTTATATACCAGTTGTCAACTTCATAATTACATATGCATTCATGCAGAGATGGTGATGGAGTACTACATTTTTTTATGGAGAATCTTGTCTTTTCAGGCTTAGGGATCTACTTACTAGACACCAAAACCCATGAAGACTGAATACAAACTTCCTATCGTGGTAAGAAACAATATGCTAGAAGTCCATGCCCCATTAGATGAGAAAGGAGCAATATGTGTGTGCCTCACTAACCACTGCCTTGAGTATGGTCTTAATTCACAAAATCTCTCTGTGGATCATGCCATCTCTGAAAAGGACAGAAAAGCTTGTTTTTGCCAATAGTTCTCTCTGTGTCCTAGGCTGCACACTAGCTGCTGCAAATGCTTGAACTTGCAAGGTGTCAAATCTTCAGAGTATTTTGCAGATAGTTCATATTTACACACGATTAATACCATTGAAGTTATTAGACTAGTGCTGTGCTCAAGTGCACAGCGTTTACAGTAACAAGCCCTGAGCAAGCCAGAGGAAGGCACTTTTGTAAGACACTGAAAATTTTTTTGTATTTGTTTGACCACTTTCCTAATGCAGCTGCTTAAGGGCAGCCTCAAAATTTTACTTCTTTTGGTAACTTAATCTATCCATAAATACAGACATTTATTCAAAAAAACCCCAAACAAACCCCAAAGTTAAAGGTTTATGTTTCTTTTCTCACTGTCAAATCATATTCATATTCTGAATGGACTGTAACTGGGGATCAGAAGCAAATTTGTAGTCCTTCTTCACTATTGACTGTCTGTCACTTTGCATTTACCTGCCTCATTTATTACCTTGTTTGTTTTTAACAGCAGGCCAGTAAAATTTGACTGCTAATCATTCTGATCTGCCATTCCACCTAGATGACTGTAAGAAGAAGTTGTGACAATTGCTAGACTAAAATATATCAAAATCATTTCGGAAATATATATCAGCTACAGTGGGGCCAAAAGACAACACTAGCTTATGTGTAAAAAGCAAACAGAAATAGATATGCAAAAGCGGATCTCTTATTTAGAGGATTTAATATAATTGAAACAAATTATCATCTACCCACGTAACTAAGAAGCCCACCTCTGTTCTGAAGAGACTCAAACTGCTTTGTTAAGAAACTTACGCAATTGCGGACGTGTGACTTTAGCCAATAGCTTCCTGCTGAATAAATGCTGAGGGCATTCCTGACATTCCTCGAGGGAGGTTCCTGGCCAAGCTTTGGCGGCTGTGTCCATCCCAGTTTTGTACTGAGTGCTGAGCTGCACCCACGCAGAAGCCGGCTGGTGTCAGCACACGCAGGAATTTCCAGACATATATGGACAACACCCGTGTGAACAGGGCATTCTTCACCCCCACGCACAAACCGGGACTGGAACGTGCTGAGGTCTCATGTTATAGATTCCCAATGAGGCAATCACAGGAATCCAGTGCTTTAATTTGGTATCTACATCACCAAGGCAGGGTAGATGCCTTTTTCCTTTGTCTGTTTTTTTGTTTGTTTTGTTTAGTTTTTGGGGGCGTTTTTAAAAATTAAATAGAGTGAAATTTCTTTCAATAAGTTGGAACTTATTCCAAAAATTTCAGCATTTTATTATTTTTTCTAAGCTTTTGATAGGAATATTCTGGATCTGCAATAACGTTTATTTTTTCTTAGCAAACTGTCTAAAATTATCACTCATTTAACAAATTATGTTAAATGTTAAATGTTCAAAATGCTTTACCTTTACAAGTCTTACTTAAATGGAATCAAAAAAATAAAGTAAGCATTGATTTTACACCTTCATCTCACATGTCTGTGGAATGCTACAGTTCTCACTAAATTCCTGAGTAATCATAAAGGTATATTTATGACTTCTTCAAGCTCAGAAAAGTGAACATTCCCATTCAGAGTCACTGGTAAATTTTCTTCGGAGGGCAGAAATATCAAATGTGCATGAAAAGCTCTTTATCAACAGAGCATATTTGGCAGCCAGTTATAAATGTGTTGACACCCTTTTCTTCAATAAGTACTGACTACCCATTCTTTCATTCCTTCCCAAAAATTCTGCCTCCTCTGAAAGTTCATTCATGTTACTTTGAATAAGGAAGGACTCAAATAACAAAATACGTCCCTCCTGCCCCTCTTTCACCTTTTGCCATCTCAGACCCAGTGTTGTTTCCAGTCATGTTTTGTTTGTGTGTAAGACTTGCCTTGTTATTTATGCTCTTTCCCTACTCTGCACTGACAGAATTTGTGCTGCATGGCTATTTCCTTGGTCTTCTTCCAGGGATTTAACTGTTTCTTATTTCTTTTCAATAACAACTAGTACTTGCATTCAAGGTAGAGTATATATATAAATTGCCACTCCTTCTTTACATTGTCATGAGTTCCTTGGGACCTTTTGAATTATGCTGCATATGTGGAACGGGAACGACCAATAGGACCAATATTCCAATACTCTAAGTATGGAATAATACTGAATGTTATTGGAATGGTTTGCTGCTGTAGGTGAGCCCAGTCAAAATGTCAAGTAAAGAAAACTAAGTATTCCAGCATGGACCCAGCCTTGGCACATTGGAAGACATGCTGCAAATACCAATTTTTCTCAAAGGCATGTTCTGGCACTATTTGCCGCAAGCCATTACTTTATATGCAGAAGCATCCAGCTGCATTTACATGTTAGCTAAAGGAGCATCAGGGGATTTACATAGTATACAAAAACTTGTAAATTACCCATAAAAAATGTACCAATAACATGAACTATTTCCTTCTCTGTGTTCTTTATGAATGGCTCATAAAGAGAGTTTATTAGTTTTGATAAGAAGTACAACAGAAACATAGCAATAAGGTATATATAAAAGATGCTATGAGACACAGATACAAGTTTCATGAATACCCAGAAATAATCCAAATGTCTTTAATGAAATATGGCTTTAAAACACTGAGCTTTTTGTTACATCACTAAGTATTTAAGAGCTATAATTTAAATTAAAAATCTGAAAAATCTACATACAAAATGGTGTAAAAATAGATTAGTTTTTCTTATTATTCTTATGCAATATATCCCAAATTTTTGGCTTTTTCTGAACTTGTCCCAGCTCTAAATTCTGAGGCAGAGATTTTCTTCTTGCTATGTTTTTATTAGTACTTAGCATAGTGGGCCAATGTCTAAGATCAGGAGTCTCTAGGAAGACCAGCAGTACAAAAAATTAGTATTTTAACTGGATAAAGAGAGGCAAATGAAATAGTTCTTTCTTTTGTTTTATTTGATTTTCTTTTATCAAGGATATCTATGCATGAGTCACTATAATGTCCAGCACAAATGTGTATAACAAAACATATACCAAGCTACCTCTTGGTAGAAGAGAAAGGCCTTTTCATTGAAGTGCTCACTTGTCTAAGGTAGGATAATGTGGATATCTAAGAAAGAGAGTGAAAACAGGATAAAAATAAAACCCTTGGATTAACATGGTAATTATAGAACATCCCTTGCTTATTTTTGGTCTCTTTGTATTTCTGCTAAATGGAGATGAACAAGTCCAACCAGGGATTAAGTGAAACCCAGCAGAATATCCAAGAATTGCTTTTGAACTACATACAGTTCTAAAAACTTGAAGCTTCCTTATCAGAAAATGTTAGGAATTATTCCAAATCAGCTAATGTCCTGGTAACTGTATTTTTCACTAAAATACCTCAGGTGACATTAAAACTAAAAGTGTTCTCTGAAGCCAGAAGCTATAACTTGTTATTTAAGCATTTCAAAGTACTCTTAATCAAATAAAATTTCATCAAAATGTCCTAGTTCATCAGATCCAACTTTCAACATCAATCATTTTTTGTGACAACTTTGGCCTGAAGAAAAATGCCATCAGTGCTGTCTCTCATTTCATTATCCAGTATAACTGCTCTGCTGTTTGTAATCTGTTACTGTTGTCGCAGATGTTTCTAAACTGCTGTTTAGCTAACATATATATTTCCTGTGTATAATTTCTGGTTCAGCCAGAGGAGTTTCTTTGAATATTTAACACGTTTTGATTTGTCTATACACTGCCGGTATGTTTGCTTGATGGGCATTCCTGTGAATATTCCACAGAATGTTTCAGAGAATTTCACAGCATCAGAGAGATGGCATAGGTAGCAGAGAGAATCAGTGGCTGTCGGGCAAGCAGAGTTAACACAATAAACAAACATGGTAATACTTCACCTCTCTTTGTGGCCATAATCAATAAAGGATCAATAAACTTGGCATGCAAAAGTGGTTATTGTGCTTTTTGCTGTATGTTTTTTCTGTAGCAACTCTATCAGAACATTAAGGAAGAAAAATCAATGAGTTTACAGGTCAAGGGTCTCTAGCCATTTAAAAACTTAAACGGTCCTGGAAGATGATGACACATGAGACTTTAAACAACTGAAAAACTGATGTGAAATGTTTTATCACCACATCAATCTGATTTAAGTCTGTTATCCTATATCCTCCATATAAACAATTTGCCCACAGTTCAGTAAGGTGTTACTGGTTCAAAACTAGGGCAAATTACCTTCTCCCCATCCCCCATTGCATTCTATGGGAAAGCTGATAATAGGTAACATGCTGATGGGAAGGTCTTGCAGGGGGTACTGAAGGGTGAACAATGAAAAGTTCCTGCAGGAGGTACCTCTCAATAATGAAATCCATAGAGCGGAAATCCTCTTGCGTGATGAGAAGAAACTTCAAAGTTTTTGCAATAGTGGGAATGATTTCAGAGAACCTAATTCATGGATCCACATAAGGCTTACTATCAATGACCAAAAAAACCTCATACACACCTGAGAGTGCCTGTTCTTCTTCAGATACTGTTTTTTATTTTTACCTCTATCCATCTGCAGGAATTTATTCCTATACCTTTTTTTTTGGACTCTTTTGTGGCTGTGTACAAACTTGTCAGGAAACATGGCTGCATGTCATAAGGCATCTTTCCAGGCTGCAGTGTCTGCAGTGCCTGAGGCAGGCACACTAATAAGCTCATGATATATTATTTTATACTAATACCAGATATTTTTACAGAGCAAGATGAAAATACTACTGTTCGATATGAGCTGTCTTTCTAATAGGATTTTGGAGAAAACAAATAGGCACACTTCTTTTGCAAGAATTGCAATACAGACAGGAGAACTATAGTGCTTCTTGAAGGCAAAAAGATGTAGAAGCAAAACTTTGAGATGTGTAGCCAAAACTAGATTTGTATTTTTTAAGTACACTTATTCCCAAGATTGATGCGACTCTCATTTAAAAAAAACCTTAGATCATATGAAGTTATTTATTTTCAGCTTTGAAAAGGTAAAAAAAATAAGCTTGTGTGAAAAAAAAATTCAAATGGATCTGACTGCAACCCTAAATCAGTCTGTTCCTCAGTTTGGCAGGTCGCAGGGTAACTTAGCAGTTGTGTAAAATACGTTTGACTCCAAATCCATGCAATATGCAGAGTAGCCACTAAATTTTTAAACAAGTCTGAACACAAGATGTTTAGACCTTGATATATCTTTCCTTCTCTCACTGATCCTTAAAAGTTGTTTTTTTAATTATATGTATGTAGATAGGTGCATAGTAAAGTCTGTGAAGAAAATAAAATCCCCTCATTGATTCTAAATAATTACAATAATTGATTCTAAATAAACATAATCACCTATGTTTCATACAAAGTATATAGAAATTACTTCCTTCCAGAAACATCCCTGATTATCATGAGGGTCACATATAAGTAGAGAAAAGATTTCTTTACACCACAGTTTCATTCCTCAAGCCTTCATCTTCTGCAGATTACTTAGTCTGTTGGACCAGATATTGCAGAGTACCAAACCGTGGACAACTGTGTGAAGAGGGGGTTTTTCTCATGCCATAACCTATTCTCACCGGCATTTACATTCAGTTAATGGAATGTGGAGAACCAGTTATCCTTAACAACTAATTGAGACTTAAGAGCTCTTAAATTTAGTATTCCGAGGAATATAAAGGCCAAATGGCTGCCAATGGAAGCAAGGTTCAGCTTGGAAACAGGACAGAAGTTCTTAACAGCAAACACAACTTGCCACAGTTCTAACCATCAGGTGGAGTTTTCTGTGTAAGAGGTCCTGCCCTTGTGAAAGATAGGGTCTGATTCAACTGCAGGTGTTGAGGCTTAATGCAGAAATGGCTGGGTGAAACTGTGTGGCCCGAGTTACGCAGGAGGTCAGACATCCTGTTCAGAACAGGCTCTTCTGAGAAGGAAATTTATAAAAACAGTAACAGAAATATGTAACCCAGTTAGTGTATCAAGCATTTATTTAGGACTTGGGTTCAAAATGCTAATGTACTTTTCCCCCACGGATTCCTAGAGCCATTTATAATAGGCCAGCTTCTCATGACTACTTATATTTATAGTTTTTCTTCCTGGTTGTCACTGGTCCCATTTTTAGGCTTTGCATTGCATTTTAAATAACCTGAGTCATTTCATGCTCATGTTTACCACTTTATTCCTTATTTTACGAGATTTTTCCATGAGTCTGAAATGATAAATGTCCTTTCCTCCTCTCTGCTGAAAAGTCACAACCACAAGTCATCCATCATAGCTCAAATTTGTCCCTTAAAATTTTATCAGATCGCTCACAGAAGAGGTATTTCTAAACTAGAAGTTAAAGCTCAATTTTTCTTTAGTTCTCAGAGGAGATGAAAAGAGCTCGCCTTTCCTCCAAAAAGATTGTTCCCACTTTTTTCTTCAAATTCTGCATAGAAAATTAATGAAAAATCTTTTCATTCCTGGCACCTCAAGCACTTGCAGTTCCTATTCTAGGGTTTTTGTATGCTTTTTATACTGGAAGGAAGAGAACTGAGAGGGAAAAGGATATGCTGCTGTTGTGTCCGTCACCTCTGTCCCTCATACACAGTTCACTAGTTTCAAGCTTCAAAAAATAAATACTTCATGCCCAGAGTGCAAGAAATGAATATCAAGCAATGTGTCCAGAAACTTTCTTTAAAGGACTCAGTACATTCAGGTCTATGTTGTAGATCATCTTGCATCTTACTCCAAATTTATGAGCAGTCTCAAATCTGACTGAGATGTATCATCTGAAGCATCGCTCGCCGCACGTGTAATAAACCCGCTTCCTTCAGCTTTCTGCAGATAGGGATAGTCTAGCAGTGCCAGGCTATTACATACATCTGTGATGCCTGGCCAGCAGTAGGGCTCTGTGCTGGGGACCTCAGTAAGGCATACGTGCCTCCAGCTTTCCGGTACTTTGGCAGTGCTGTGGCTCTCAATTCCAGCATGGTGAATACATGAGTAAGGTTTGCGGTTCAATCTTTTGGTTTCTACATCTTCACATTTAGTTATTAGTTTTAAACGCAACACACTGCAGAGGGAAAAATAATGTGATGTGTGGAGCTGGCAGTAGAGATTTTTTCCCCAATGTTTGTGAGGATCCCATTTCTCACAGATGTTACTGCCAAGAAAGAGACTTTTTTTTTTTTTTTAAGGAAATAAGGATTGTTAGCAATAATCTTCTGCCTAAAGTATTTCTCCATTCAAATGCTGACCCTACTGTAAAACAAGAAAGACTTATTCAAACATACTTATTATTTTGAGTGGGAGAAGAAGGCAAAGAGGCCCAATATGTGGAATTGAAAAGATTAATCCAACAGCTGTAGCGGTAACTACAAAACTATCTTGCAAAAGGCCTTGGAGAAGCAGAGGGAAGGAGAGCGGGCAGACACCTTCCCAAGGAAAGGGTCTGTTGCCTGTAATACTCAGCTGCAATAGTGGGAAATTTCAAAGCTGTGTGTCCAAGAGCAAAGCCTGAGCTTTTATTAAGCAGGCAATCTAATATTAACATACATACTCTCAGAGACCCATAAATGGTTGTATCGTGCCTATCCTGATTTGTGTATTCTTTCATAGTCTTTCTTTTTAACTGATAGGCAGAAAAAGTGTTTCCTTAAGGAAAGATCAGGCAGGATGGTGAGTCATACACTTTTATTCCTCTGGCTGATATTTAGTGCATTAATAAACAAGAACTGCAAATATCTATATATATCTGAGGAAGAAGTCCTCTGCTGCAACTACTGATGAGAGGTGCTGACAGGGAAACCAATGCAGGGCACTGCACAGGCCCTGGCATTAGGAATAGGAGGGAAGCACTCAGCAGAGCCTGCTTCCAGTAGGTTGAAAGGACAAAGCCGGTTTCCTCCTGACTGAACAACTATCAGTGGTCACACAAAGTGAAAGGAAGTCAGAAACCAGAGCAGCATGACCTGTTGGGATTAACTACAAAAGCTAATCCAGAAGCCCCTGCTGCTGCCAAAATTATGAAGACAAAGAATTTGGCTTAAAGACACTTTCTTTCTCTTCCTTTGTAACTGAATAATTCCAAGGTGGTGTAGAATATAAACCTGCTAGAAAAATATGGAAGCCTGAAGGTTGTTTTTCATAAACAGATCTGATACAATTACTGGTAGCAAAGAGGAAATTGAGCTAGAAGCTATGAATCCCTAGGCAAACCTCCTGAAAATTTAGCGTGTGTTTGGGAGTGAAGGTTTTGGTTGGACTTTCCCCTAATGGGCAGACAGAATGTGCCAAGTCTGAGTCCAATTCCATGTTTTTCTTTGTTTTCATTGTTATGATAGTCATGGCTACTGCTGCAAAATTAGGCCATTAAAAAAAAGGCAAGCAGCCCATGCCAAATGGTTCCCATTTGAGCTAAACTCCTTGGGCTCAGCAATAGACAGAAAGGTACCTATTTAGGACATGTGTTTTCTGCTTATTTCTGCCCTTGACTTGTTTTGGATGATACAGTGAGTTGACAGATGAAATTTCCTTCCTAGGGAAAAAGGCTGATATTTTCCAAACTATTTTCATCCCAAATTGGCATTTTCAGCGACCAATATGTTTAGGAAAAAAATCAGTTCAGAAATGTCGAAATATTTTTTTTAAATCTAACCCAAGTATTCAATGTTTCCCAAACTGTTTTAAGTTTGCTTACACATGAACTGGAGTCATGTTGCCTTCCTAGGGGGTGGCAAGGGCGTTACACGTTTGTTTATAACTACACAGTAAATATCTCATTAGATTTTAAGCTAATGGAAAGCTGCTCAGAAACTAGAATCAGGATGGGAGACTTACACCTGTGCTAAATATGCAAAGAACTGGCCAGAATGTGTATCCTGGACCAGCACTAATAGATCCTCACAATGTGAAGATCCCAAAGCAACCTAGCTGTATTATCATGGCACAGCACCCACAAATGCTTGACTCTGCTTCTCAACCAAAAAGTGTAAAAATTTCCTGTGATTTTCATCTGTTGCTGTAGAGCATCTATGGCTCACAAGACAAAATCATAATCAAAAAGTTAGCAGCTGGGCAACTTTAGCATAGACCTACTAATATAAGTTGCACCAGCACTTGCAGTACTAAAGAGTAGGAATGAAATGGTTTCTCAGGATCCGTGGAAATGAGGGTTGGTATTATTCAGAGGAGGGGGGAAAGCAGAAACATTCAGATCTTGTCTCCAGAAGAATTTATGGTATTTTCTACAAGTTTCACGCTTGTCCTTTAGTCTGAGATGTGCTTTTAGGAACATTAACTGCTATGTTTTGACTAAAACATGAAGAATGTTCCTTTCTTGCTCCTTTCCCCACCTTTTAAAAGACGTTGTGTAAGTGCAGTGTTCTCATAAGACCATTTAAATGAGAGAGAAGTATAACTATGTTGTCTTGCAGACTTCATTAAATTGTGCTTAGGACTCATTTGCTTTGTTGACTCAAATTATGGAATGAATTCTTGTTGTAGGGATTCTTTATATGTCCCAGAACATTCATAACTCACTGAGTTCAGCCATCTACAAGTGTTTAATTACAGACTGTCTGTTTCATGTAAAAAAATGTTTGCCAGCAGTATTTTGGCATAGTAAGGTATGAACTTTGTAGATCTGCTCATGAGCACCAGCAGCAGAAACGGGGGAAATTACTTCCCCAGAGTTTCTTGAAGATGTAAGTTTCTGGATCTTGGCATAATTAGGTATTTTATATGAATCTTGCTGGAACTGTGCTAAATTTTGCATTAAAATTTATTGTTTTGCCCATGTCTCCAGATAGAAATGTATATACATTTAAGAATAGCATATGAAAATTAAACTCACAACACACCATTACCCAAGATGTGAGCTCAAACTTTGTCCAGAGAGAGCATCTAGGCTTTGAAAATACAGATCATTTATATGCTACTAAAGTGAAGATGCATCTCACAATTCATAGGATAAAACCATAAAAATGTCCTGCATTATTTCATCCCTGAACTGACTATTTTGAATATTTGAACTGACTAGAGGATGGAGGTTTCTTTACATCCATATTTCTAAACAGATTTTTTTTTTCATCATAGATTTCTATGCAAAATCTTGTCTTGCAGTAAAATCCTGAATTTCTCTGATGGAGTGCTTTTAAAATCAAACCTGAAGATTTGGGTTGAAGAAGACAGACTTTTTTCTTTTTTTTCTTTTTTTTTAAAACATTTGGAAATGCCATTATCTTGAGACCTGGGATTTTTATATAATACCTTATCTCCCCTCTCTCTGCCTTTGAGGTTTATGGCTGTAGCTGCTGTGCAAACCAAAGTTTCCTATGAATGTCCATTTCTGAAGAAAAGTTTCTGCTATTCTTAAGTGCTGAAGTTTGAGACCCTGTATCACGCCAGCATACCTTATTGCAACCTCAGCCTCCTCTACTTGAGACGGCGCTGGCTCACCTCAGTGAAGACCATGGGTAACCATTTGTTGGCAGACATTAGATAGACCAAAATATGTGAGAACCTACTTCGGAGAGTAATGTTGTCTCACTTCTCTCTGGAAGATAGAATACAAAATTGAATCAGGCAGGACTTAAGGAAAAAAGGCCAAGTTGTTTCAGTACCTGAAGTTTTTTTGGGAAAGTGAGGAGGAGGGTTTCCCAAAGCTGCAAGGGCAAGCACAGTGAGTCTGAGTGAGGCATCGCCAAGAAGGTGTCATTTATGCTATCTCTCCATTTCAGCACATGTCAATGTGGAATCAGTCTTCCCATCTGCATTTTGGGCTCCCAGATCCTGCTCCTCGCTGACCACATGAGGGGCCATGTCATGCCTGCGAGGGGTATTGACAGGCAGGCCAAATGTCCAGGAGGCCCAGAGGTATCAGGAGGTCTGGGGAAGGCCCTGCTTCCCTGCTGTGGGGGTGCCCCAGGGAAAGGGGCAGCCCTGGGGCTCCTGGCATTCCCCCTCCGCCCTCTTCCAGCAGGTGGGTGACCGTGATGTACTGAGCTGGACCAAAACCCTTGGGCGGCAGTGATCAGCCATAGGACTGTGGGTGGCATGGGCTGGGGGGCACCGGGCCGAGGCACCCAGTGTCCCCTCCATGGCCCCTGCCAGAAATGCAGGAAAGTTCTGGTAGCAAGCAGGCAGTTATGCGGTTTCACACCTAAGCCCTGAGCCAAAAAGGTGGAAGTGGCATTTTCAGACTCTCACCAGCCAACCAGCTGGAAGGCCAAGGCTCATCTGTGAAAGAGGCTGAGGGTGAGATATTCCCCTCTGGCAGCTCCCATTGTGGGCTCTGTTTGCTCCTCTCTAGGCCCTGGCTGTGCTCCGAGGTACCTTGAGGTACACAAGTCCTTGCAGCATGAGCTCATTTGTTGTCATTTCCACTTCTGAGGGAAAAAAGGTCATAAGAAGGGATCATTAAATGTGCAGTATTCATATTCATACACACATTCATGTGTGCCTCTAACACAACAGGCATGTTGCAGTGTTATCACAACCAGGAAAACAGCAGCAGGCTGCGTAGCTTCAAAATACCACCCAGAAACTCGTTTGGAAAGGACAACTCAGAGCATCAAAGCCTAAATATATTTGCCAAACCATACTTTAACTTACTGCCAGGACACCAAATATATCCCCTTATTAGCAACAATCCACTAGGCAACATAGTGGCTGCTTCTGCAAAGTGGCCATGGGTTTGCTTCATGGAGGTCAGGAATACAAACAAAGCCCTACACATATCAATGCTTCGTGAGAAAGGTGGGGGGTGTTCCAAATGAAATCAGCCTGGGGACAATTTGTTAATAAGCAAGCCTCAAAGAAAGAATACAACAAAATCAATATAATGAATAGTTGTAATGTCAATGGAAATTAATGAAAATTTTAAAGGTTTATATTAATAGTTTCAGAACAAAAATAAATTAGACATAAATGTCTAATAGAAATCTGATTGAGGAAACAAATTACAATGCAAGGTATATGACCATACTTTAAAAAACTGAAGGGAATGCCTTAGTTCCTATCTTGCTTTTTCATACTGTCCTCACCTGCAGTCATTTATATGGCAGGGTATGTGGAATAACTTCCTTCTGTATCTGCAAAGAGGGAAAGGGAGGGAAGAGCTGTGACTCCCTCTTCCCTAACTGCTCCCCTGAGCCAGTCACAAAGCAAAGTCACCTCTTCAGTTCTGAAAGCCCTGCAACAACACACACTGCATACTGAAACACAGCTCTCCAAGCCACATCAAACTTCTGACACGGCATGCATCCAAGTCAGCTCCTGTCATAACTGTAATCACAGTATCTACTGACACTTTGACTGTGTCCAGTGGCTGTGTGTATGCACAGGTCCTGAGGGAAAATTCTGAAGACTGTCATATGCCTGACATAGCCCTACAACGAATGTGTGCATTGTGTTTGCCAGGAACTCTTTGTGGAAGACAGAGGGACAAATAATGGGAGCATTTTGCTTTTGTAATATTGCTTTTCTTCTTTTCTTTTTTCCCAGAAATGCATTTTGTACTCTGCATGCATCTTTCAGTCCTTGTCCTTGAACTCCTGAAAACAAAAATCTAGAATGTCAAAACTTGATAAGCGGTTTAAACAAACAAACAAAAAACCTAACCACAAACTATGCAAAATAGATACTTCTAATATATATAACACATACATATTTTATACACACACATCGGTATGTGCATATATGTCCCATATGCAAATATACACGTACACATGAAGACATGGCATTTAAAATGTGCATACACACAGGCAAAAATCCTGCAGAACCACACCAAACTGATAGTCTTGGTCAGAGAGGGACTAGACTGGTTTTGCCTTTTAATATTTTACCATCTGAACTCAGGGGATAATAGCAAGCTTATGTAATTTTGGAATTTAGTCATCTAAGACTTTCTTACAAGTACTTTGACTCTTGTTATCTACTGGGGAGTAAATGTCCCTATAAACTTCTAGGAATTACATACATATGAGCTTGCACATGGAGCAAATCTTTTCTAGGTATAATTAAGTATGTTTTTACTGATCAGCAGATCCTAAAGCAGAACTCACTGGTTTTTTTCTCTTTGACTCCCTTTACTCTGATAGATCTTAAATACCATGTTCAGAGTCTGATAACCTGAAAGGGCATTGCTTAGCATAAGGGTGAAATCAAGTTATTTGTGTTTTGATGGCTATTACTGGCTCTCACCTGGGAGCAAAACATTCTGTGTAGAGAACTCATGAAATTTATGTCCCTTTGATTTATAACCTGTTCGCTTGCAGGACATAGGATTCAGATTTATGAGGACCAGGAAGGAGAGGGTTGTAGTTGTTACTTGTATTCCTAGCCCAAAATGAGGGTGCTTGCTGATTTAACGGTGCTAACCAACCACAGAATATTTTTTTTCCTAATATTTCTATATCTGTGCTCAAAAAGAGATAACTACATTTTAAATCATTTTCAGCTCATAAACACATAGACTTTAAGGAGACTTATCACACTACAACTTTCTGAGTCCGGAAAGTCTTACAAATGCCTAATCACAGTTTTGTGTACTCAATAATGCAGAAAAGTCCAAATTTAAGGTATAGCAGTTGGAATGCTGCTATAGAAGGGTTTATAACTGGTTTCAGCAGTTTTATGGCATAAATAAGGTCCTGGGCTGGCTGCAAGGACACCTGCAACTGGCACAGCATCAACACTCTCTCTCCAGCATTCTGCACCCACATCGGTAGGCTGGGAGAGGATAACCAGGACAACCGACCCAAAGTGACCAAAAGGATGATATTTGTCTTCCATTATAACCATTACTTCCTGGGAAGTGACTGGATATTGCTTGCTGATGGAAAGTAGAGAATAAAATATTTTGGTTTTTATCTTTGTTTGCGCATGGGCAACTTTTGCTTTTGCTTTATTAAACTGCCTTTTTCTTGATCCATGAAATCTTCCATTTTATTTTCTCCCCCTCCTTGTCCTGTTGAGGAGGGGAGTGATAGAGTGGCTTGGTAGGCAACTGGTGTCAAGCCAAGGTCAACCCACCACACATGAACATGGATAAATTCCACCAGCCTGGAATGGTAGCCATCTTTAATGTAGTGTATAACATTACTTGTCAATATATGTCATAGTACTGACAACCTCCTGGAAACCTTAGCAATGCAGAGGTTTGAAAGAAATGGAATAGCCTGTAGTTCATAGACAACACAGGCTGAATAAGCTGCTTCTAAAGGCATCAGAAACTTTTGCTCATAGATTTCTCCTTCACTTCTAAAACTAACAGTGCTAAAAAGTGGCATGACTAAAAAGGCAATGCAGCAATAAAAATTCCAGTTTGACTCTGGGGATAGCTTCAGAGACATTGTGGTTAGAATTTTCTCCATTATTTGCAACTTGCCAAAGAGGAATGTTCTTTATTCTGGATTGACTTTGGGAAACCTATTAAGATTTTTAATTGCATTCAAAAATATACTTATGTTTTGAAACCTAGTCTGCAGGAAGTTTAACCTTCATTAAGGTCTCTGAGTGTGGCTGAGACTCATGTATTAGGAGGTGCTTAGCTTGTCTCTGCCCCATAAAAATACAAGGAATAATGCCAGTTTGTGGAATGAATAGAGCAGAAGGGAAGGGGGGGAGCACAAGTTATGAGCTGCTTTGGTCTTCATACTCAGGAAGTACTTACCAACTTCCATTGCCTCATCACATCGCTTCTATTAGAAGGCCTTTATAAATTACAGGAATAAGTCACCCATTGCAAATAACTTCACAACAGAGAGCAACCAAATGGGGCTGACGCAGGATAGGAAACTATCTTCTCCTACTGCAGATAGTTCTGAGTTGCTTGCATTTTTTCCTCTCGGGTAAGGATAAAAGTCAAAAATCTCAATAATTTCCACAAATTGAAAATCCAAAAAATGTGTGAGCTGAGTGCAGATGGGGCACTTAATTTCAATAATTTTGTAATATCTTATTACCATGATGATCTTTAGTAATTTTGTATCTAAATTTGCTAATATTTCAAATATTTTAGTTTTGTAAAAAATTCCGTCTTGAAGGAAACAAAATCTTTCTAATTCAAGAAGTTGAAACAGGGCTATTTTTAATGTTTCTCATACGAATTAATAATTAAAGAGCAAAGGGAAATGTAGGGATCCTTTTCTTAGCCATCAGTCTGAGTCATAACTCAAGGCTATAACAAACGCTCCATATTTCAGTGTGATGGCTCTTTGGTGACTAAATCTTTTTCCTATCTGGTTGACTGCAGCAGCATTTGTATCAGGCCTAGAAAGATGGCTCTCTTAACTAAGCAAACACCAGAAGAAGGCTTCACTCATGTGCTGATAAGTCAATGGAACATCAAAAAGAAATATTCGTTTTTTTAGCCAAGAACAGTGGAGCTGATCACAAATAGAGTGTATCCTTTGGCAATAAAAATTTTCCTCTAGTCAATTCCATGATTAAGCCAAAGCCACTGCTTTGTTCCTCCACCTGTCTCAGTGAGTCAGAAATGGTTTCCTCTTGTTTTCCCTCCAAATGGGATGCCAATGCCCTGCCTGGACTGCAGAGGCACAGGTGGTGTGCCCACATTTGTGAATTGCTTAGCCTTTGCAATCTTGGCAGCCTGTCTGAGCTCTGGCAAGCTTTTTTACTGAATGAGATAGCAAATAGAGGGGAAAATCCACTTTTCACGCTGCTCACAGTTTTTTTACTCTAAAAATCAGGAGTTTGAAAAATCTCATCAGCGTAATCTGTAATCTGTTTAGAACTGTGATTAACAAAAATTCTAAATTTTGTTCATTAACAGAAGTACTGAAATGTTTTGGAATTTAATTCCATGGAATTCTAAAAGTTGGAAATGCCATATACATGTCTAAGCCAAATTTTCACATTCAATTTTTGTTGTACTGCTACTCCAGTGACTTCACAAGCATAGGTAGCTTTGTAGCTGTGAATTATGCTCCTGTAATAGAGACTTCTTTCATTTACTGTCTATATTTTAGCTTATCTCATAACTGCACTTCACAGCAAATTCTCTCTCTTGAAGCACATAATTGATGGCTTTTGCCAAATGTTCTTCCAGAGGCAATATGAGTATGAACAACATGAAGAGGTGCCACCTATACAAGTTTCATGTCAGCCCGGGCAGTGTGCTTCCCACCTAATCATGGTGGGAAAGAATCCGTATGACTCAGAAGCAGGAAAAGGAAAATAAGCTTCAGACCTCTGGACTGAGTAGTCAGCTTGCCAGGGAGGAGAGCTGTCAGAACCAGTGAATTCTCCTCTGCCTTATTCGATGGATTGTAGATCTGTGATTTCTGTCCCTATGGCATCCTTCTTGTCCACAGAAACACAGTTCTGTACCTGGTTATCATTGTTCCAGTGACAGCAACAGAGATTCAGACACTTTGAGGCATGGTGTTGCTAACACAGCCATAAGAACATCAGTAAACAAATCAACCCCAAAACCCAGAAGAGTATGCATGAGCCCACTGTGTGCGTGCATAAACTTCAGACTGACTCGTCTCATGCCATACTGATGAGCAATATATTCTGGCTGTTCTTTTCCCATACAGGCTTAGCGTGGCTGATTTGTGTACTCAGCACTGAAACCTACACTTTTCCCAGGACTCATCAGGTCAGATTGCCCATAACCTATTGCTGCTTTGATGGCTCTCATCCTGCTTTCAATTGATGTGGCAGCGCGTGAATACATATGACCAAAATCTTGATATAAAATTCATTTGTCTAAACACCACCTATTTATGTTTGATGGCCGGAACAATTATTAATCCTGATTGGAAATATAAGTCATTGTGTCTGCAGTATCCTGTCACAGCATCCCTGTTAGCTCCCCTGAGGCCAAATTCTCTGACAATGCACATAGTGTCCGGTTCTTTCTGCACACAGTACCATGCCCTAGATGAAATCCCAGGGAGGAAACCTCTTTTTCTGTATGCTCACTAGTGTGGATGATCCCCAGGAATTTTCCTGGTCTGCCAGTGTATATCCAATAAGACAGGAGACAGACCCTGCACCACTGTGTGCAATAATTTTCCATGCTCTCAAAAATGTTCAAAAATGCCTTGGCACATGTACACCTCATCTATGATGGGCACAACCTGTATCCTTCCTGCTAAGGCGTGAGCTTCCACACTAGTCCTGCATCTGGTAGAGCCCTGAAGGAACTGGAGCTTCCTGTAATCTATAAAAAGAGTGGAAAGCTCCAGAACAGCAGGCAGGCCTGCTCTTTGTGTTGAAAAAGTGATACATTCCTCCTCACTTCCTGCTTTTCTCTGAATTCTCTCCCTTACATGAAGACTCTGCTCCACCATTGCCAATGAAATACCAACTTCTAGGTTGTCAGATGACCTAATCTGCCTAGCAAAGAGTCACATACAAAACTCAGAACAGCAGGCACCAACCACCCTGTTGCGCTGCTGGCTGGCACCACACACCTGCACCCAATGCTATTTTGGCAGTAGTTATTCTACACAGACACCATGTGCCAGCCTGTGCACAGCACAGTGAAATACAGAGGTGGGCCTGGACCAGCTGCTACCAGTTACTGCTGGGGTAGAGCCAGTCCCTACTAAGTTCCCAGTGCTGCATGGCCCTGTGGCTTCTTTCTCTCCCAGTGCCATCCATCCACAATGCTGCGATGTGATAGGGGAGCCCCATGGCAAATAACCCTCCCAAAACCCACAGATACATCTCTTTCCCAGGCCAGGCAATGGCTAACAAAAGCAGGGGAAGCAGTTTAGACTCACATAGCTCAGCTATTGTGGAAAAGCGTGGTTTGGTTTCTGTTCACAAATATCCCAGGACTGCTGAGCATTTCCTTGATGTGATCTGATGGGAGGCTTCTAGGCAGCCATGGACCTGTAAATGTTGGTCTGCAGGGACTGACACTAAGGGTTTTGCTTTTTGCACACAAATGAGGAGAGCAAAGCACTTACTTCACCTGTCACAGCATTTTTTGTGTGATTCTTGCAAGAAGTAGGTGTCTGGTTTTGAGTTGTGTTCTGCCTCCCAGCACAGTGCACTGGGGAGGATCTCTGCTCCCACATTCTCACACATGCATGCACACTACAGGGCTCTCTCCACCGAGATTTCCAGCAGGCTGAACTGTGCCACAGCACTGCTGATCTCCAGGATTCTGGTCCAAGTTCCTAACTGCATCCAGGGAGAGAGCATGCTGAGTGGCAAGGCATAAATGACACAGTCAAGTCAGGCAGGGCTCTTGCTAGAAATCTCTTGGTGGATGAATGGGCGGGGGAAGGACAGGAGAAAAGTACAGAGCAGATACTGTCCAAAGGCACACCGGGCAGAATGCAACATAGACAATCCTGGATAACTTCGGAGGTGGCTTATGGATCTGAAGAGTAAATTAAAACAGGGTGTTTCTCAATTCTCTGTGGATCTTACTGGGATAATTATTCGAAACACTCTACCAGTGAATTGCAGTAATGCATACCAGAAACATTGATTTTGATGTTCAATCTGGTAGAAGTGCATCATCTCAAGTACATCCTTGTAGCTTCATTTTGACTTCAGTGAAGTATTCAATTTTTCTTTAGATGACAACTTTGCCGTACACATAGAAATATTAAGGCTGGGGACAGGGGGGGTGTTTTTATTAGGTTTTCTTTTTTTGTTTTGCTTTGTTGTTTTGTGTTTTTTTGGTTTTTTTTTAAATGTTGAATTAATTAGAAACCCACTGTAAGACTATAAATAATATGTTAGGTCTAGCAGTTAAAATTTCTGCATCTTAATCCAAAAGGGCCTATAAGAACCATTTGGTCAGACCTCCTGCCCAAAAATCAGCATAGACTGGAATGAAGGAGCGTTGTACCTCTGGGTATATATTTCTATATTTCCTCTAACAGTGACGCAGAACTGAGAACATGGAAGGCTGTTGGAAGCAGTTGCATGGCAAACAAAGAAATGTGCCATCAGTTGATACTCTTGCCTTTCATATGCATTCTACTGCAATGCCACCTTTCCTCTGCTTCCTGTGAATCAATAAAAGGATATAATCTTCTGTAAAGAATACAGTTCTGGTGAATCCAGAAAATGCTTTAGTCAAAGAGTAAGCTAAATTTCCTTAAGGTCAGAATGGAAATGCCTACAGATTTTCTATTCTTTTTCCCATATGCATCATACACTCATTTGCTAAATTTGCTTACATTTCCTCTAAAGAAAATTAAAACAATTAGGTAAATTCCTAAAAGACAATAACGAATCAATCAGAAAAGCCACAAATATGTTTTTGACTCTCACAGTTATTTTTTCAGCCCAGGGTTAAAAAAGTAGTAAAATATTATATCCAGAATATTCTGGATATCCTACCCTGTGAAAGTTACTATTATTACCTAGAACTACACACTACATAAAATCAGAGAATTTTAAACTCAGTTTATAGAGAGATAGAAGATTGCCTTTGATTTTTTGTTTTTGTGATTTCTTCTGAAGTTTTGGTGTTTGGGTTTTCTCGTTGGTTTTGGTTTTCCCATTTATGAAGCAAAATAGTCTGCTTGGTGAACTGGTTTGATGATGGAATTCCTCCTGAAAGTTATTTGTCAGTGAAAGGAGTAATGAGAACATAATAGCTAATCCCTGAAAAGTTCAGCTGGATTAAAAACAATTTGAATGCTTTTTTGGAACCAAAAATGAAGCTATTTGCAGATGGTCTTCATTAGAAATACTGGTGGCAAGAATTATTTCACAGCTCTAATGGAGTGTCTAGTCAATATCCCCTAGGCCTTAATATTTTCAGTTTCAGAGATTAATATTCTTCTTGTAGTCATCTGCTTGCATTGAAGAAATATGCTCACCCTACACACATATAGATATAGAGATAGATATATACACACACATATTATCCCTTTAATGCAAGCAGAGAACTATATATTAAAATATTTGCATATATTTATATTACAGGAAAAATAATTAAATAGATATGATACTGAGAAGCCTACTGCTTCAGATTATTTTTTCTTTTTTTGAATCTGAAACTAAAGCTAAGAAGGTTAGCAATTTATTTTATACTGTACTGGCAATGTCAATTACACATTACTATTGCAAAACCAATTTCCTACTATGGAGAAAATAGATGTACCCTGGAGAACATATCAGCCTCCATGTCACCCCACTGCCTTGACTTCAGCTGTAGTACCACACACAGGCAGATAGTTAGATATATAGCTATCCAACCTACATATATTATCTGACTGGCATGTTCACTTGCTCCTTGACTGCCATAAATGAGTGGCTGTGCAGGTGCCATTAGCACATGCATCTTTTTCTGAATGCACCATTGTAGGAGTAGCTGAAAAGCTGTTTGTACTACACAGTCAGAAATTTGGCAGCAGGACTGGATGAAAAATGGCAAGTATGTTTCAGGAAAAATTCAAAAAACTTAATGTTTACACTTTTTAATCAACTACTTTTCAGGTTTTGGTATTACAATTATTGGATTTTCTTCTTCTTACCTTTTTCTCTTTGATTTTTTTTTTTTTTTACTATTTTAATTTCCTGCCCGTCGTTTTTAATGACTAAGTAGAAGAGAATGAAGATAAAGGAACAAAATGAATGAGAGGGAGGAGGAAACAATACCTGTGAAACTGTAACACTTAGTAAGTTAGTTTAATAGAGATGTCTTTGTTTACCTGTCCTAAGGTAATAAATGTGCCAGTAGGTGAAGCTCAATTTGATAGAAAATTATTTGGCTTGCTCAGCTTGTTTCACTGGTTATAGATTTTGACCCTATCCATTTTCTCTCTTAAAAATGGAATAGTTCCTTGTTAGACAACACTGTAAAAAGTTACTGCCTCCTTTTGTTTCATGGTTTGGGTGTTTGCAATTTATGACCTGAATCAGCAGATACATATGTTTCATGCCTATGTATAACACTTTTGAAAAGTTGGCAAGAATAATCTTTGAGTTAGCAAGAAAAAGACATAAAAATTTTATGTTTACAAATCTGGGCTTAAGCTGTTCCTCCATCTCAAGATTCATGTGTTTGCTTTCCATTTCAGCAGCTGCTGGAAGCACTCTTCACTAGGAACCAAATAAATCCATACCACCTGTCTGTCTGAATTGGAGGCCAAATCATTCTGTTATTCTATCTCAACATTTAAGAAGTAATAAAGCATCTCAACCTCAATTTTCATGCCATGAAGAAAACAAACCAGAAGGGGAATAATAAGACCTTTGTTAGGCAATTTACAGGCATGTGACTTGGAATTACAGTAAAATCTTCATCATTGTTCCAAAAATTCATTGCAATCTGGAGTGCGGTGTCTTCCTCTCCAAACTTGGTAAATGCTGATATGTTATAGCTGACCTATATCCATTTCACTACAAGTTACAATTTTAGGTCTTTTGGTATTTAGCCTCTCCCTATTATGTCTCATGGGAAGGTGGCTTTGAAGAAACTTACAGATTTGTGAGTATAGAAACAGTTATCTGAGAAAAACATCAGGATTCTTCCAGAAGCACATGGCACGTTTTTCCCTATAGAATTGAAAGTTATTCAGCTCTAAACTCTGCAGGTCTCCCACACAATGTTCATAAATAAAAGCAAACTTTGAATCCCTGCCTTTAGTCCTAAGTCCCAAGGTAAGGATTGACTGGAATATGCTGGAACAGATCTTTAGGTTTGGACAAAATTCTAGTCTTAGGTCATCGCCATGCCTTTCAAGCACTCAAAAAAACTACTGTAATATGTTATTTTGGTACTGGGCCATGCAAACCTTGCCCAAATTTTGCGTGCACAAGCTGTCAGCAAAGAGCTGTATAGTTGTAGGCAGGAGGTACTTCAGTGCACTTCAAAGGAAACTTGTCCCCTAATTTCTCTTCAAACCAGCTGATTAGGAAAAATGCATCATTGCGCCAAGATAAAAACAGATAAGTCAAACTACTAATTTTTTTTTCCAGTGAGAGTTTCATACAGTTTATTAAATTGAGAATTCAGGGCAGTAATCAACACATTCACTGGGGTGTTAATGGAGATATGGTAAAGCAGTGTATGACAGCCAAGGGACAGAGTGCACTTCTTACTCACTCTCTCCAGCCATGAAATCAGTAACTCAGATCATTTGTCTTAGTCATTTACTATTACTTTGGAGTGAATCAGTGCATGGACCTTTAAGGACATCCCAAGCAGATTTGTTCATTTAACAGGGAAAAAACCAAAACAAAAATAACAACTGTTTTATTTGAAAGCCAGGACCAAGAGAGGTTTAGTTTAGCTAAAGCAATATTTGACATTAGTTCAAGTTGGGCAGGAGTTCAGCCAGAAGTTATCATATGATTGGGTTTTGGGGTTTCTAGTTTTTTGGAAGTCTGTGTGAAATGATCTAGTAGTGGTCTGAGTCCAGATTCCAAAACATAAGTGCCTCCGTTCCTCACAAAACCCCACAATTTGCAACATTGTTCAGAGTCTCTAAATAGAAGGAAAGAGACACAACCCCTAGTCTGCTCCAGGTCTGCTGTGCACATCCGAAATAAGGAGACTGGGGACATGAAATGACATCATTACCTTTGATCTCTTGACAATCTCTCATTAGGAAAAAAAAAGTCACTGAGGAAAAAAAAAAAAAATACTAACCACACCAGCTACTCTGTTAAGGTTTTTGTCCTTATCCTATAGATCTCAGCAAGCACTTCTTGGCATTGCCACATGGTTGTTGAGCCTGGCTAAGAGTCAGCAGGATCTACACAGTGAAGATGAAACAATTTACTATGACTTCTTTTAGAGTCATTTGAAAAGCATGTACCCTAAAGTTTGTTCAAAGTTGACTTTTCAGTCATTTGCCTTCTAGGAAGTATAAGATGAAATACATTAACAAATACAGAGGTTAAGAAGAAAATATAATGAAAAACACTGGCGTATTTCAAACATAAGAAGTTTTCCACTTTCAAGGAAAGTTTTCTTATGTCTATCACTCTAGGCTTCACTGCAACCAATAAAACACATTTAGTCTGCATTTAAAGTAAATATTCCATGAAACAGTTTCAATAATAAAGGAAATAGTTCAGCGTAAAGGAAAAGCTTTCACTAATCTCTCACATACAATGCAGCCTTTAACTATATCATTTGCCCATTCCTTGTAGAGTTTTTGAGAAAGTGTTTCTTAGAGGATTGTAATTAAGAAGGTAATTTTCTCAGTACTCTTGTTGTTGGCCTCCTCAGTAAACCAATTATATTTCTAAGAGTATATCATGACAATTCAGTACTTAAAAACATTTGCAAACCAGTCTCCACTAGCCTAAAAAGTAATGCAAAGTGCACAAAGAGATGGGATATTTTCTTTGTGAACATCAGACATAACACAGCAATAATGATTATATTCCATCTCCCCATCTGTTAGCTGCATTATTTCATCTCTCTTCCTCTACCTTCTACATCTCTCCTCCACCTTTCCAAATGAAGTTGTGGGCTAAAAAATTATGCTTGTCACTCAGGGTTTCAATTGAAAATGAAATTTCAAACTTCAGAATGCATCCTCAATTTCAGATAAATGTGTAGAGTACCATAAAAACAAGTGTTGAAGTCAAGACTAATATTCTGTAACGGTTTAGTTGTATTTGCTCAAACTTTGGAGCAGCTAAGAATGTCTTCTGTCCTGAATGAGCTTTACGAAATCACACACAACCAGATACTGAAACGATGAAAAACTGAAAGTTGTTTTTTCTATGCAGTTTCATTTGACTTTTTCTCATTTTTGTACTGTACTGAAAGAAACAGATCGGGCTGCAAAGGTTTTAGTCGTATTCTATGTCTGTTGTATTGCAACATGCCATGAAGGTTATATGGCTGCAGCCTATTTTTGATTCACATCACTTAAACAGGAGAAGAATCAGGCCTATGTAATCATACGAATCAGGCCTCTGCAAGGATTGCAGAAATATGTTTCTTGGCATTGATCACAACTGCTGGATAATGGCTCCCCTCAGAGGTAGTATAGGAAGCATGCGCCAGTCCAGTAGGTCTCCTTGCTACTCCATGTCAGGAGGAAAGAGATTGTGCATTATATGTGAGGTTTTTGCAAACATGTATTGCAAACTCCATCCTACAATGCAAAAGAGTTTGCCAGTTCAGTTATTTTCTTTTGTGGAAATGACTGTAGCTAATGAATGCAATATGTTACAATTAATGACGGAAGTATACATAAGAAATTAAAAATGAAAATGTGGTATCAAGGATTGAGATTCATTTTACAAAATATAATGGGTTTTTAGGTTGTATTAGAAGCATGCAAAAGAGAATCTTCCCTGACTATTTCCTAAAATTTCAGCTTCACAAAACTAAAATGAAGGCAAAATAATGAATAAAATATTTCTATTGATTTTGCAAGCGAGAAATGTGAATGTTTGTCCAAACAGATGTTTAGAGTGACTCTGTGCCAGGCTCAGTTGTGTTTGTGAGAATGCTCTTTCCCACTAGTGTCTCTCATAGTGTCCCATAGTGTCCTTTAAAGCTTACAAGGAAATTTTCTTGCCTCAAAGTTGTTAATTTAGAATAACACATCACCATGTACTCTGTCCTATACTTCTTTGAGGGAATCTTTTAAGAAACATGAAGATGACTCCTTCCAATATTATTTCCTGCCACTTTTATGAGTTGCATAAAAATGTTATTAAACTGACTTTTTAAAAAGTCCTAAATCCTAAAATATTTCTAAAAAATTACTTACAGTTTGAACATCAGATCATTGTGGAATGCATTATCTTGACTTGTTTATTAAACAAGATAATAGAATAAAAGGATAATTTAATGCACTGAACATATTTTTTGAGGTCTACTCATTCTTCAGATTTCTCCAATACAAAAAATAGAGAATATCGAATGAAACTAGCATGTGGCAGATTCAAGAATAGCCATGGGTGAGTGGTTTTCAAAAATGAGGGGAAAAAACTCCAAGTATATAAAATCAGGATTTTCTGAGATGACCACCATCAGAGGAAAAGTAACAGGAAAAGACAGGAAAAGCGTGAAAGCTATAACTGATGTAAGAACTAGGAAAACATCAGCTCACTGCTCGGTAGCAGTTGAAGTAGCAAATAAAATTATAGGAATTATTAGGTAAGGACAAATGACAGAGAAAGAAAAGAAGAGAGCTTTTCCCCACTGTAAACCCATGCTGCATTGTGAATCCTATGTGCAGGTGAGTCCCTTGTCTCCGAAATAGGTACAGTGCAGCTGGGAGAGGTACAGAGAGGGGCAGCAGTACCAACAGGATGTGCAGCAGCTGGCATACATGGAACAGTTGAGTACCTGGGGCTCTCATGCCTGGAAAGGACTCAGCTGGGCAAAAATATGACAAAGCTTTATAAAATCATGAGTAGCAAAAGAAATAAAAGTGGATGGGGACTGACTGGTCATCACCTCTCAAATATAGGAAGTATAGACCATGAATGAAACCTAATGGATGGCAAGTCCAAAGCAAGCAGTGGCAGATGTGTCTTGTGTGAAGGCATCACTAAGGTGTGGAACTGGTGCTTAAGTGAGATTAAACAGGAGACTGGAGAAATTAGTGACTGTTAAATATGTAGATTCCATTATTAGCTTAGCAAAACCTTTAGTGACAAAGTGCAGAAGGCAGGGAGTATCTTATTTTAAAAGTTCATATTCTGTAGATAAAGGACAAGTCCAAGTCCATTTTTGATCTCTAAAGGAATTTCAGATTTAAATATAGTCCTTAATGGAAAAAGCCACACAGATATTTTGTATTCTCTTAGAGATAATGAAATGGCAAGCATCATCTGGAAAACAGAAAACCAAGACTAAGTAATTTCTCTTCTGTCAGTCTTTGCATTGGTAGTTCTGAAACACTTTAGCACACATGCATTTTTTTCTCACACTGTTATCAAGTTGGCCAGTAGCACTCTGCATTTGTTTCTAAAATGGATGAATAAGAAAAAGAATGACTGCAGCACTCTGGTTTTCAAAGCTTTGGTTCATCCCTATCTGCCACTGAAAGGTAAACCTGTCACTATAGTTGTAGTTCTGGCCAGGACCAGCTTAATTTTTGCAGTAGCCAGGAAAGATACGGCCAGGACCCAAAGGTTATTCTATACCACTGCACATCATTTTCCAGGAATAGGGAAGGGCTCGCTTCTGAGTTGTGGTCTGGTGTCATTGGTGTTGTTACTCTTCGTTTTCTTATCTCATTGTCATTTCCAGTAAATTGTTCTTATCTCAGCCCATGCTCTTTACCTTTTGTGCCTCCAATTCTCCTCTCCAGCCACCAGTAGGGGAACAGGGAGAGGGAAGTGAGTGAGAGGCACGTAGTTTCAGTGGGAACACTAAAATGGAGAATACCCCTCCTAAACCACGATAAATTGTCAGGTTACAGTGGATGGCAAGGGGAGAGCCAAAATCTTATTCTGTAGGTAGGCCTGAACAGAAACCGATAAAGAAGGTGTGCACAGTCTTAGCTAAAAAAAGAACAACAAATAAAAATTCTCTTTTATCCCCAACACTCAGGAAAGGGGTTTTTTTTCCCAAATGTAAGTGATAAGATGTGTAAAAATTGATTTGTGCATCTTCTGTCATCCGAACAATACACTGATTAATTTTCTGGCCACAGAAGCTGAAATAACCTAATATTAATTAGTGCACTACAAATTTTAAGAGCCAAACACAAAACAGCAGGACATATTTCACATTTCTTCATGCCCCCTTGTTGAACAGAATTTGAAATTGAAAGATAAAAAAAATGAAGAGGCTGTTCTCTTTAATACTGTGTGTTATGCTAATTAAACATAAGATCTGAGATGCCAGATGTAGGATTCTTCATGCACTTTCCATAAAGAAAACAAAACTGCTGTTTTTGTAGACCAGTGATTTTCTCTAAATAAAAAAGCCAACACCCAAATCTCAATATAATCTTAGGACAGACATTTAACTAAGAATATTACTGCTAGAATATATGTAACAACTGCTAAACTGTTTGGATGTTCTAAATGTCAGGATATTGACAACAGGATTATCTGAGATAATCAAGATATCACTGTGGAGTCTGAGTTCAAGAAGGATGTTTAGCAATTCCTGAAAATCAGAATCCTCTACTGTATTTCAAACAATGGGCTGTTAAGCCACAGCTCTGAAAATCACCTCTCCTTTCAAAACCTTAATCTATGTTTTGCATAGGTTAAAAATTCACAGAAGTTTCCAATACAACAATGCATCTCAATGATAGAGTGATAGAATCTCACTCTCCAGGAGTGAAATATTGCTCACATGAGTGAATGAACTAGTGCCATATGATCTTCTTTCATTTAGAGATCTATCCAGTGTAAAGAGAATTAAGACCATTATCCAGCAAATATTCTGACAGCATCATTTGCTCATCACTTTCTGTCACCTCTCAGTACGTGACTAGTTTAGCCTTTATTTTTGTATAATTCAGAACATAAAACCTGTAGGAGAAAAAGTCTACCTGAGCGATTTTGCATTCTATTCTATTCTATTCTATTCTATTCTATTCTATTCTATTCTATTCTATTCTATTCCTGCAGCTAAAAACCCAGTATATACTAGTGAGCAAGGGGAGAACCTGGAATGCAAATGAAGGCCATACTCTTTCAAAAGCATCTCCACGTTACTGACTGCTCCAAAGACATCTCTCTCACTGTAAGCATGGAGGTGACACGCGGTGCTGGCCACACAACATATGTGGCTTTGTGCAAGCAATGCCAAAGCAAACCTCAGAGATACTCTGTCTCACCAAGGGACAATCTGTCTTACTGCTACCAGTATGTTACAGCTAACACTTCTTCTTAATAACATATGGAAGCAGTGCATATATATATATGTATTTATTTTATATGTAATGTGACGTGCCATTTCTT
The DNA here is from genome assembly GCA_013397865.1 of Struthidea cinerea. Classification (NCBI taxonomy): domain Eukaryota; kingdom Metazoa; phylum Chordata; class Aves; order Passeriformes; family Corcoracidae; genus Struthidea; species Struthidea cinerea. The sequence continues at coordinate 858,964 of VZTI01004803.1, forward strand.
CCCAGAAGTCAAGGGATGGAGAAATCCAGTACTGCTTCCCTCTACTAAATGTTCTCACATGGCTGTTGCTGAATATGGCCATTACTGGCTTAAGAAATAGTAGCTTCATGTACCACATTTTAAAAATAGAAATTAGTCAGTTTTCCAATTCAGCTGGCAATTTTTGTTTTAATATTTTTATTACTGCAGACATCATCGTCCAGCCATCTGCTAAAGATGAGACAGACAATAACTGAGCAAAACTGGAATGAATTTTTCTGTATCTGCAGCTGGGCATTTCATTACTGTATTCTGATGAGGAATTGATGGGGGGAGGTATTTTGTTCTTTTTTTAGAGGCAATCAAAATGTGATGCACAGCAACACTTCGGTGTGAAAAAAGATACTGCTTTTTACAGGAAGACTGGAAGACCCATATGGACCTTTGTTTATCACTCTCCCATAACTGTTGTGAGGAAGCAGCAAGCCTGTTTCAATTCCTCCTTCTCTCATTCCTGAGGATCATCTGATCACTGAATTATCAAGATTTTAGCAAAATTGAGAGAGGCATTAGGCTAATCCACCCCAGATGCCCCAGCTCTCTTGTATCTTGCTCTAGCTCTTCCTGCTTCCTTTCTCTCTCCTCCAGAGCTACCTTCCAAAGGAAAAACCTGAGCATCCTCCACTGCAGAAACTGGAAGTCAGCAGGCTCTTCCTTCCTTAAATCCAAAATTACTCCAGAATAGGCAATTAGTGTGAGTAGCTTTGGCCAGCTATAGACCATATTTTTTATCAAAAGGGCAGAACACTCACACTGAGGTAAGTGCATCATTTCCATGTATCAAAAATCTCTAGGAAAACCACTTTTTAAAAAAAGTTTTGCAGAAATCAAAACAGTGCCTATTAGGGTTAATATTAAGTCCAAGGTGGTGGATGGGGTGTGTCCTGAGAGCACAGCAGCAGTTTGCTGCATACAAAAGTTGAAACTGAAACCTTGAAGTACCGTGGCAGCTTTTACATTAGAAGTTTCTGTGGTCTGGTGGTCATTAGCCAAAACTGTTCGTACACAGTTATCCTGTTGATCTATATCCTGTTATTACAAATAGTTCCTCCTCTTTGTTCTTTCTATAGGATTGTCAAATAACTGGAAAACCTCACTGGATTAAAAGATGCTTCTAAACACAGTATTTGCCACTTGTGTAGAATTACAAAGAAATGCAAGAATTACCTCTATCAACTTCAACAAATCTCAGCATGAAAACACTGTAGAATAAAAGAATGGACAAAACACAGCTAGAAGTAGGACATAAATGAGCTCTGATCCACTGCCCATGGATGTCAGTGGAAAGACTTGCACTGACTTCACCAGATGAGGCCTGTTGTGAAGGTCTAAAAAATGTTAACGATATCTTTATAGAGGATATTTTCAAAACAAAATGGGAATGCCTTTTTTTTTTTTATCAATGGGTTTTATAATATGGCATTGCTTTACGGAATATCTCTGTCCATAAGAAATTGTAGAAAGGAAAAGCAGAAGATGGAAAAAATCTTTTTACTTAGCCTTCAATTAGCCAGAAACTTAGTTGTCTTAAGAAAGAATATAACAGAGGAAAATATGCAGTAACATATTACAGCTGTTCATTTTGAAAGAGACAAATAAAATAATTTAATTGTTGTCTTCTTACATTTTTACTTCCTCCCTTATACTATATTTCTCTTTAAGAAATCTCTCAGCACAGTTAAATTGGAACGCTATACAGGAATTCTTGCTCCTTTTTATTATTTTACCATATAAGGGTTTAGGCACATTGTCAGGTCATTTGACCTCCTTAAGTGCATTGGCAGAACTCTGATATTCATGGCCAAGAAATTTTCCTTGTTTCCTTTTCTCAAAGTTGTTTAAATGATAATTTGTATTAATTATAGAAAGTGCATCCTTAATTAACTGACGAGACTTGTTTTTTTCCCAGGCATCTTTTACATTTTAGCTGTTGAATCCAATGATGAAAGAGATAAAAGCTGACTTTCAAGCTGTTATTTCGTCTTTTTTATAAAAGAGATGGGAGTGATGAAGTAAGAGGTAATCAGTACACAAAGAAAAGATCAGACATGCAATTGCAATTTGAGTCCAAGAATAGCCATGTTAATAGGAGAAACTATGAGAGCAAGCTTCGAAAGAAAGCTTTTATGGTGAAAAGTGATGTACAGCGTCTTGATTTAGAAATTATTCTGCCTACTGTAATGACTAAAGAAACCCAAACCAAAATTAATGGCAATGACTGTTCCAAATGGAAGTGCATACAAATAGACTTGAGAGCATGCATTTTCTGTAATATCTATTCACACCAGAGGAAAGTTGTATCATATTGGTGCATCCCAAAGAGAGTTGGCCTTTTAGTGCAGGAAGTGTGCTTCCAGGAACAACAGGATGTTATTAAATGTAAATGAATATCAGTTGATTACCCAGATAATTCTTAAAGCTTATATACCTTTTCCAACAACACTTTTTAAAAAACCTTAGGGACAGAAATCAAAAACAAAGGGCATATTGCAAATACAAAATAAAAGCATTTTTACAAATCCAATCAAGAGCAAACATGTATTTGAAGTCCATTTTAGATGAAGTATTTACAGCCACTGAAGCAGTCAAGCTTTTTTATTTGCCTGTAAGCTCAAGATTTCTGAGATTAACTTTTTTCTCACAATTATGACTTTTTTTCCCCCTTGGAAATTTTGGGTACATTTCAAAAGTGCTTATGCTATTTAGGTGGTTTTCAGCATCTAAAGTTCTGCATTTGTGGTAGAAATCTTAGAAAATTGAAAGTAAAAAGCATTCAGTCTGCACATTCTGGAGCTCCATTAGAATAGCCTACCTCAAAGCACCAGTCTGACAAAGCACTTAAATCTGTTCTGAATTTCTCTATCAGCCATGATCTTCCCAATTTCTATAAGGAATTCACATGCTTTAAGTCAAGAACTAGTTTTAAAACTTTGCTGAAACAGAGCTGAAAAGTTGCTTTGCCCATTCAAAGTACCAGAGCAATTCAAGTTTTCAACCCCTTTCCATAGGTCCTGTGCACTTTGCAGCCATTGTGAGCTGCTGTTTTTATATACTGCTCCAACCTTCTGGAATGCACCATGTACAGACAGTATGTACTAACACTCCTCAGAGTGCCTTAACACTTCAAAAGAATAGCAATTTTCCAAGTCCTATATATATTGCACATTCAAATTATGAAAATAAATAAATTATTGAAATATTTGTCACATGACTTATTGGAATGCATGAACTTGACCAATGCAAAGTCAAAACAGGATTTTAGAATAGATACACAACTTTATTAGTAAGGCAAGCAAATTAGCCAGATAGGGTTAGAAGTGGGGGAACGCATGAGGGGAGGAGAGCATCTGCCCAGCTCATGTGGGAAAACTGCTCTAAGACATCTCACATCTTAGGTAAGGATTCCCTTTTACACCCATTAATACTTCACCTCTTCAGTTACCATCAGTGAATCATCACAATTTCTGTTCACCAGAAGGTGGTTGTTGAACTGACAAATATCCGGAGATATAAAAGGGCATGCATACACCCTGCCAGGGATGGGAAGCCTGGTAGAGAAAATTTGAGCATTATCTGCCAGAAACAATGAGTGTGGTATTCCACAGGGAAAAAATGGGCTGCAATTTACTACATGTGGTACTTAGATCATTTCATGTGGCTTTTCACTAAGGTTAAGAACTGATGTGTTTCCCTGTAAAAAGCTGAGGCACTGAGAGATAAAGTAGGAGGTTCACAACAGCTACTCCCATAAGAAAATGATAGGCAACAATCCAGAAGCTCTCTAGGCTGGAATTACAAACCTTGTCAAAGGAAGATAAAGCCTGGAAAAGGGAAGCAGATTAAAAATATAAGCATTCTGAAGAACTGTTCCTGTATTTCTTCTTTGGAGAGCTAATATTTCCTGATCAAACTGCCATTCCTCAATGGAATGTGAAGACCAGGAAGGGACCGTATACACTTGTCACCCTAGAAAGTCTGAACAAAAAGAGATAAATCATTAAAAGTGACAGAGGAAATCAGAGGGTGCTGTATCATGTAAAATAGTTCTAAACATTCAAGTGTCCTCCATTTGCACTGGGACTCTTCAAAGGACAAGCTGAAGACTGAGTCCCTAGCACATCTCCCAGAATAGCACATGCGCTCCCTCTGATTCAAGGTGTCTGAGTGTCATTTGTGGAAAACAGTTTTTCGCTGAACCCAAATCTTCAATTGTTGCAAATGTGCTCCTTACAGTTAAATAAATATTTAAAAAATTACAAACCCTCTTTGGTTCCATATTTATATCAGAACATCCTTGTATATCTGAAAGTCATATGCTGCGAGCAGCTTTGTGTCTGAGTTTCAGGAGGAAGTTCTGAAATCAAAATCATCGAAAATACCTAGAGGTAGAAAAGTACAATGTGTTTTACAATGGTTACAGGGGAAAAAAATCTGTGAACTAGGATTTTTTTGTTTTTATTCCTGATTTTGTTAGAAACTGGCTTAAAACATATCCACCTTAGGTGTTTCAACAGCTAGAAGATGCTTGGCCACAGCAAGATGATTCACAGTGCCAGTTAGGAACCTTTCTCCTTAGTCATTTAGCAAAGAGATTTTTTTGGGGTATGTGTATTGCCAGGCTCCCAAAACAGTCAATGGTGACTGATAGGCTGCTTTTAAGAATGAGTCAGAGCAAAAGCATCAGAGAGTTATTCCTGTAATTGCACTCTGAAGGAGCCCATCTCTCACTGTTCACTACAGAAAAAGTGCCTAAGAAGTATCATTGAGGTTCTTGGCATCAGCTCAGTCCCAGGGTAACCAATCCCTCCATGTTTCATGGGAAAGCTCAGCCGGCTGAGGACATTGTCACATCAGCCACAGCATCTGGCCTCCCATTTGAGCCCCAGCTGCCCTGATCACTCAGGTGGCCTCTCTGCTGGCTGAGGCTGATGTAGACTTGGAAAGAACCAGCTGTCTCTGCACACAGAACCACCTCATAATACCAGCCTGGACCTCAGTTACATCTCCATCATTGATAGGAGTGTGCCTGACCTGGAACATTTGGCCCAGACAGTCCTATTTAGGCCTGGTGCCCACACCGTGCTGGTTGGAACCATGGGGACATAGAGACTAAACCAGAGAAAATTCTCTATCTCAGGTATTATAGCACTCAGTGATAACAGGGAAATACTGAATTTCTGCTGGAGCAAGTTTCTGACATGAATATGGTTTTTTGAAACTGTTTGCAAAAACAGAATCAAGCATTTCAAGATTAGATGGTGACTTGGTATAACTAAACTGCCCTAGGAGTTACCTGGAGATAAACTGGGATGGGCCTTTCTTTGGTACTGACATTTATATTTCTAGGTAGTCACCAGTTTTAAAAAAAAAAAATCACTGAATAAACAGCAGGACCTAATATAAAAGAACACTTAGGTATCAGAGTTATTAGACTGCTTTTAAACTGTGATTTTAATAGTCTAGATTCCTTCTGATTCAGAGTAATTTCTCTAAGCAGTGATACTTCTTCCTCTCCTCTTAGCTTGCTTCTTGCAGTTCTAAATATTCCAAAACAAGGATTTCAACCTCCCATCTCTTGTCTAAACTATGCACTTCAACTTCTCAACTACTGCTATATGAGGGGGCTTGAAAAGCAGAATCACTGCAGCTGCATCCACAGGGGCCAAGTGTTGGGGTTTTGGGAGTTCACCTTCTGTTTTTTTTCTTTTCTCTCTTGGGGAATTTTTCTCCCATGCATGTTACCACAGCAACAAATTGCTCGGTGCTTGGGAGAAACAAAGGGACTGGCCACAGGGGGAGGGGTCCGGGGAGCCACCCTCTTTCACCTGGGCTGGCTGGCCATGGGTGCTCTCGGCGTTCGTTCGGAGGGAGAGAGAGGCTGCCCCCGTCCTGCTGTGACAGGTTTTCCAGCTGCCTTTCTTCTACCGGAGAAAACCCGGGATTCCCAAACCCGCCTTTCCCTGCCCTGTTTGGAGCCGGGCTGCAGCCGCGGAGCCTTCGCTACATCGTAGCTCCGCACACCCTGCCTGCCGAGACTCCCG
>VZTI01004803.1:865322-958188 GCA_013397865.1 Struthidea cinerea
CAGCCGAGAGAGGCTGGCACTGGGTTTGTGGGGCTGTTTGCTGTCACTGCCAGAGTTATTGGTGTTCCTTTGTCTTGTTATACATATATATATATTAGTAAAGAACTGTTATTCCTACCCCTCATATCTTTGCCTGAAAGTCCCTTAATTTAAAAATTACAATAATTCGGAGGGAAGGGGGTTACATTTTCCATTTCAGGGGAGGCTCCTGCCTTCCTTCACAGACACCTGTCTTTCAAACCAAGACACCAAGTTACCCAGCTGTGCTGCTCCATGAGCTGTGCTGCCTGGGCTGCACCAGTCCATATGGATGGCAGCTTAACGGCCTCTATTACTGCACTGTCTTCCTTTCTCTACATGTGGATATCACAGAAGAATGTTTTATGTTGCCACATTATTCATCTTCAAAAGCTACAGTGACTTGTATATAATATATCTTCAGTGCTCTGAATGTGTCTGAGGGACTTAATTCACTTGTTTTCGTTTTTAGAAGACACCATTTCACAGTCCTATGGATTTAAGCATTTAGGAATCTTTGCATTTCCATTTATTAAATCAGTAATCTTTTCTTATTTTCATATTTTAAGAACCATAGATGTACAAGAATTTTTTTCATTAATTATCACCTTTTGCTGCTAAAAAGCTAAGGGTGAGTTACAAAAACCAAACCACTCTCTGAGTAGTGAATACATCCAGACTGTGCAGAACTGTGTTCATACCAACACAGCAGCACTGATATTGATATGTATATACTGTATCTTCTGTGTAGTTAGACTACTGTCTGGAAAGTTCTCAATGTAAGCTCTTTCAAAGGCATCTACGAAAAAGAATCCATTTGGAAAAATCCAATTAAGAAAAATATTTGTTTTTCAATAAATTAGAAAAAGAAAAAACCAGAACCGGTTAAGGATAAAGAGGGTAAGCTACTCTTGAACTGCTTGAACTCTTGAATCTACCAATGAATTATGGAAAATCTGACAGACGAACCTAGGTAAAATGACAATTTTATTTCTGCTTCTGTGGGGAGAAGAGGAAAGGGGGAAACTATTGTGGTTTTGAAATCACAACAGAATGAACTCACTCTCATTCTCTGACCTATTCATTTCTCAATACTTATTTTTATATCTCACGTTACAAAGTTGTGTAATGATAATTTATAGGTCAGCTTGACAGAACCAGGCAGACAGTACTCAACATGATCCTTACTGTTCCTGTCCACAAATACAACAGCCTATATTACTTCTCCTCTCCCCCAGACCATTTGAACTTTCCTCACAGAGGTGTGTAATGAAAGGAAATACATGAACAAAAATATGGAACAAAGGGGAGAAAGGGCAGACTTTTATATAATTCATCCAAAAACATTTCTAAAAGCCCAGAGAGCTAGCAGCCAGCAAGGATGCCACATTCCAAAAGCAATTCAGAGAATGCCTACAGAATTGGTGCCCACAACACAGACAGATATCTATTTTTTCTGGGTTTATGTCTAAGACTCTGGGTTCAGCATTTCAGCAGCTCATCATAACGCTTCCAGCGCAATATGAGTGTGGCTTGCCATGAGTGCAGAACTGATAATTCATCCGTCACCAGTAGTCACATCCAAGCCTGCCCAGACATAAACACACACCAGAGGCAAACTGTGGTTCCTATGTATAGGAAATTCTATTTTCAGCTAATGGGTTACCTAAAAATAAACTCTTAGTCAAATGCAAGGGCTTCCTTCAGTCCATTTTATTAGTAGCATTAAAATACAAAGTACAGTTTTGATTTGAAATAATTATTCCTACTTTAGCAGTGTCAGGTGGCTGGGTTCCAGTATTGTGTGAATACACTTTACATTTTTCTAAAGAACTGAGCATTTTTCAAAGGGACAGAACTTTATATTTTGAAAAATATCCCTCAATGATTTTCTGCCAGCTGAAGTATCCAAAGTGTCTGCCCTCAAGAAAGATTCAGTGCTTTTGGCAACATTTGCAAACTAGTCTGTTTTTTCCAATCCAGAAACATTTTCTTTGCCAGACAGTCATCTGAAATAATGTTCTTACACAGAAAGTACATGTTCGGTATGTTTTGCATTTATACACTGTAAAAGACAAGGAGTTTGGAGGTCCTAGAGGCTGGCACTGAATTGCAAGGGCAGTTACGTTCAGATTGACAGTGAAGATACTGGAAGATGGCAAAGGTGGTAATAAAAAAGCACTGGGATTTCTAAAACCGTGACTAGAACATTACTCCCAGGCTTGCAGGGTCATGGGGCCATGATGCTAAAGAGTAATATAAGGTTACCCAGTAGAGAAGGCTGGGATAAAAGGTCAACCCCTCACGGAGAGGAGGGGAAAATGTCAGCATCAGGTTCATGATGTTCAGCCATGGGGCCCTGGCTGTGTAACTGACATACAACCCCCAGGTATTTCCAAGGTGAAAATGCTGAAGAAAAGTGAACAGGACAGCAATTCTCTTGATGTGATAGAAAACACCAAATTTTAAATTACAAATGTTTTCCTCCCTGTTCTATGGGACTTCCTGGAGTGAGGGTTTTTTTATTATTTTTTGAATAAGGAGCTATCCTAACAATACAAATAACAGATTATATTGTTCATTTCATGAACAGAAGTTCCCCCCCAAAAAAATAGGATCTGAAGCCATCTACCATGGCTTCAGATTTTGAGGGATCTGTGGGAACCTCTCACAAACCATAGTCTGTCTCCATTAGAAAAAGGCACAAATTCAGAGAAATTAGGTATGTGAAAAGATTTTCAGATGTGAAAATGGTTAACAGCATTCTAAAGGCTTGATCAGACACAGCTGGATATCAGACTATGCCTGACAAACGTAGCTGTTTCCCCAGCTGCCTATTATGTTCTCCTGACAGAGATTATAAACTCTCAGCAGAGCAGGACTGGCAGGCATTCCTTATCTGCTTCTCTGTAAACGTAAATAGCTCATAGAACATAGACAGTAGGCAGAGGCCTATGCTGCTCTTCTACCTCTTCTTCCCTTCATTCCAGAGGACATTCAAATGCAGGGACCAACAACATGCAGACCAATCTGTCTATAGTCTAAAACATCATCACATTAAAATTTATTAAAAATGTGTCAGCATTCAAACCATATGACAACTCTAATATTCTTCAGAACTAATATTTTTTCTGGAGCAGCCTTTCATTTTAAGTTTCATTATGACCTTGGTTTTTCCCTCCCTCTTTCTTTTGGCTAAAAGAAATACAGTTTTCTGAGTACATGAAAACAAGCACTACAGAAATTAAATACCCATACTTCCCACTGACAGTCTTCTAGAGTTGTTTTTCTTCATTTGTTTTCTTTTTGGTGCCCTTTTTTTTGTTTGTTTGGGTTTTTTGGGTTTTTTTTTGCATGAAAATATGGTCTCAGAGTTTAAAGGACTCATTAATCAAGCTTGATGCCCAAATTCTCACAGAGAGCCTGGACTTTTTTTTTTAATCTGCTCTGAAGGTGTACTACAAAATGTGACATAAATTGCTAATATGTGTGTTTCAGGAAAATCACAGTTATTAAGAAAAATATTTCTCTGTATATCTTTACAAAGTACATATGCCTTTTGTTTTTCTTCTCTGAAAATATCTATATGAAATGCCATGGCGTATATTATCTACAAGAACAGGTGAGCTAGTCAAATGGTTTGTCCAGAAGGCAGTTCACAGAAAGGAGGTGTTTTTGACATATATTCACAAGAACTGCTCAACATCTAAGCACGGCCAACCTGTCATTCCCAAGCCAAGAAGCAGGTACAGAGCCTGTGCCAATCCAGTTCCAACACACACAGTAACAAATAGCAGTCTCTGAGGTGATGGCAAACCATCAGCAAGCCCCTCCTGGGCCACTCAAATACATTTTTAATATCGCATAACAGACATAAAAGGCCAGCTTGCATTCAGCCTGTGGAGACATCATACAAAGACCATGGATGACAACAGGGGTCCCCATCCAGAGCTGCCCTGCTTCTTGAGAGCAGCTCCAGCACAGCCGGGACCCCCAGCCCCAGCAGAAGATGTGCTGCAAAGGCTGTGTGAGGATGGCTGCTAAGAGGGAATGTCACGCTCTGCCTGGGACCAGGCAGAGTGTGTGTCCTGCTGTCTAGTCAGGCAGCAGCCATGATCCCAAAGGCAGCCCTCAAACAGGATCCTTGTCCTGCTCAGCTGCTACAAGCTGAGGGCACCTCCTGACAGAAGGCTGGCTAGGAGGCACAGATCACCTGGAAAAGCATGACGTGACAGTCCTGTATGAACACTACCCTAGTTGTCAGTGCACAGTTACAAGTACACAAGCCACACTAAGGACCTGTGGAGCCCTTCCTAGGGAAATGCTTTTTAGGCTCTTGCAGCCTACCATCCATTTGTGCTTTTATTCCAGTTTCCCATTTTACACGTCACCCTTTGAAAACATTGGCTATCACAGTTTCTATTCCTCAGATTTCACCTACTTGTCAAACTTTTAGCAAGTTTTCTCCAGTGTCTTCCTTGTGTAACACATTTCTCCCTCTCAGAGTTGTCTTTCCACTGCCTTTTCCATCAGCTTTTCAGTTTTTGCTCTCAGATTGCCCCAAGTAGAGTCTTAAAATAGCCCTGCTCATTTCTTTCTCTTTTACCAATCGCTAGATGTGAAAGAGTACTTCTGGGAGCTCCAGACATTTTTTATCATCTGCTAAGCCCTCCGTCCCTTCCTGAGATCCTGCCAAAGGCAGCAGAGTGGTCACTGAACTTAAAGGGTCAGTCACAACATACAAAGGTTTTGTTAAATAAATTTTCCTTAAAAGTAGACTGCCCAGCTCTATTTGTGACAGTGCCCTGATATTTTTAGGATCTTGACTTAATAAGAAGAAAAACAAAGCTCAGATAAATTCTCCTTTTGATTTTTAAACCAGCAGTCTTAAAGAGCATTTCCTTCTTCAGTGAGAGCTGAATTGAGCTCTGACTTAAGTTCTCCTTTGGCTTCAATTTTTGGATAATGCTTTGTGTTTTAAAGCTTGTTTACTAGACAGCTTCTACAAACACTCATCACTATACTCTTTTTTTCAGTGGTATACACTTGAGATGGCAGATTTACTAAGTAATCAGAATATTTGACATCAACAAGAAAAATGCCCACTGTCTCTTTTTAACCAAAGAAATACAGGAAATAGCCTAATGTGGTATTACTTATCCAAGAATTAATGGTAAAAAAAGGTTTAGTCCTTGGAACTTCATGTCAACAGCTGTGTGTTTCTGCATAGAAATCTATCCACTGGATTGCTTTATGGCAAAATAATAATGCTTCTTTGACATGCCACACTGCTGACAGTCTTTAAAAAATGTAATTTTGTCACAGAAGTAATTCTTAATACAATAGACCTTGGTTGCTTAGTTCTCTAATACAGTGTCACACAGAAGCTCCTGCTGGTCAGATTAAATCACGTTTCTGTTGTGACTAGCCCTTGGGAGACCACAGCTAAGATTTTCTTCAGTCCATATAACCAAGTTTTTATGACTTTATTCATAAGTGTTGTTTGAAATTAGACAATATGTCTTTCTCCACATGTTGGAATATTTTAGCAGTAATTCTAAACTGCCTCAAATACATATTGTAAAATGTTCTGCATCTGTGTGGTTTTTAAATTCCAAATTTTTGTTTCCATATTACAAATGTGCATGGCAGAATCTAATAAATCTAATGGTTATTGCAGTTTTGCCCATTAATATTGTGACTGTAAGTCTAGGCAACAGGCAATATTTTATTAATTCTGAGTGTCACATTATACACAACCTCCTGACTGCAGGAAGAAATGTAGTGTAGCAGATCAGTAAATTAACTAGAGGGTGCTGTGAAATCTGGGCCCAAGGCTATGGGTAACTGAGCCAGAGAGCTATAGACTGGCAGAAGGATGTCCCAAGATCTGGGGAAAGACTCAGTGCTATTTCTTCCATCTTCCCCCTGTGTTAACAGGCAGCAGTACTGAGAGCAGTTGTACTGAAGTATGCTGTGGTATAGAGCGAAGAGGGTATCTGGACAGATGTGCTGGTTTTGGCTGGGGTAGACAGTGGCTGGTACAGGGTTAGGTTTTGGGTTTCTGATGCACACAGAGTTGATAATAGACTTGTTATTGCTGAGCAGGGCTTACACAGAGCCAAGGCTTTTTCTGCTTTTCCTATGGCCAAGCTGGCGGGGAAGCTGGGGGTGCATGGGAGGTTGGGAGGTGCCACAGCCAGGGCAGGTGACCCCAACTCACCAAAGGGACATTCCAGACCATATGGCATCATGCTCAGTATATAAAGGTAGGGGAAGAAGATAGAAGGGGGGACATTTGGAGTGATGGTGTTTGTCTTCCTGAGTCACCATTACAGATGATGGGTCCCTGCTCTCCTGGGGATGGCTGAACACCTGCCTGCCCATGGGAAGCACTGAACTCATTCTTGTTTTGCTTTGCTGGTGTGCATGGCTTTTGCTTTCCCTATTAAACTGTCTTTATCTCAGCCCATGGGTTTTCCACCTTTAACCTTCCTGATTGTCTCCCTGATCCCACTGGTGACCGAGTGGCTGTGTGGTACTTGGTTGCTGGCTGGGGTTAAACCCCAACAAGAGGTCCTAGCAGACAATGCCATGTTACCAGTGAATGTTGAAACAATTGTCATGATATATTATTACAGAACACCAGAGTCAGTGAGCGCTTTAACAGTTCAAGCATTTAGCAACAAAGGCAGCCAAACAGTTATATTCACATCAATACTGAAGTTACATGTGGTAAAGGAAGGACAGAAGAAAAAGAGAAAGAGGAAAGAGAAGGAAGGAAAGAATGAAGGAGGGAAGGAGGGAAGAAAGAAAGGAAAAAGTGATGGTGAGAGGAAGAGAGAGAGGGAGAGAGGGAGGGAGACACTTTGGAAGTAGTTTTGAATTTACAGAAAAGAAAATAGTAAACAAGCACAGAAAATGGATCAAAATAAGAAGAGAAGCTTAAAAACATAAGGCTAACTGCAGCACACAATATTTCCTGAGACTGCAGGCTCACATAACTAATTCACACACATGAAATATGACTCTGACTAAGTCCCAGAAAATACAATGCAGTTATTAAACTAAGTGCTTTAATGCTTCATGGAAAATTTCTAGGTCTAGAAAGCTACCTCAGAGTGTAGAATGTCAATGCTTCCATTCTTGAGAAATAATTTGTATACCCAGGAGATAATTTACAACTCCAGAAAAGCACATTTCTGTGTGAAAATGAAAAAAAATATTTCTAGTAAGCTCAACAAACCAAATCAAAACATTTTCCTTTGTCAGTATTGGGATATGTAATTTCAATTTAAAAACAAAAACATGACAAGCTTTGGTTATTTTTGCGTATCTATTTTGAAATGTCATTGCAAACAAAAAGAAAAGTTGTATTTCACTTACTTGCTCTGATAGGAATTTAAATCAAGCAATGAAATGCTGACATTTCCTACTGAGTGGGCATTCAAATTTGTATGGAGTCTAGAAGACAAGTGTTTCTTTATCAAGGAAATATCTCATTTAGCTAAGCAAAGGTTATCGAGGCTATCGTCTCTGACACAGACATACTTAGAGGCAACTTGTTTGTGAAAGAAGGAAATACTCTAAGTGAGTTTACATAAATCAATGAAGTGCAAACGCCAAAAACTTTGTTGTGCAATTATTCTTCTGTGCAAAAATAAAAGATTATTGGCTAGAATATCGGAAGACTTGCTATCTCAGTGTTTCAAAACACAAATAAGCCACCCTTGAGCAGATAAAGCGTGGCAGCAATCCCCACACCATTTCTTCACATGACACTGAATCATAAACATGCGCTTATTTACTTATCTTCTACTAAAATCTTTCATGTTTACTGCAGAATAAGACTGTGCAAACAAGCAGAACAGCTGAGCCACAGTAATGTTTCCCAGCAGTGAATTTTTCATGTCAAATTTCTCAATAAGCAATAATTACACAAAAAACTTTTTTTTTTTTTTTCTTTCAGGTGCTGCTACCTCAAAGTTCATAGCTAATGTGCAGTCAATGACTCGAACACTTCCAAGTGCTGGCAGCCCTAATAAATAAGAACATAATCTTGTTATGGTTTTGCATTGAGAAGAGCGTGACAAGGGAAATATTTGGACACAAGTGAGAGTGCATCAAGATACGAAGGAGCTTCTAGGAGGTTTTATTTAACTTGTTTATTAAGACTGGAATTGAGCTCAGTACAAAACTTTCTGTGACTTTCTGGAAAAAGTTTTTAGTCAAATGTAGAACAGCTGTGCTCTCCTGCAGTTGCATTAAACAACATCTGTTACAGAGTACTAGCAAAAAGAGTTTATTCCATTGAATGCAGTTCTGGGGATAGCAGGAACCTGCAGAATGTATCTTAAAATGATGCCATTTTGGCATATTGTTAGCAAGTCAAGAAGGAACTTGTATCACATTCCCCCCATGTATTTAAAAGACCCTATTGCAGTCAGGAGGAGGCTGCCCAGCTGTAGCAACTGAGAAATAAGCCAGTGTGAGTTTTCTTAAGCCATGAAGATGTGCTCCTGCTTGCCCGGTGCAAAGCACAGAGGAATAGAACAGGCATGGTTAAATGAAACACTAGCAGAAGCTTTGGACTGAATCCCAGCCACATGCAACATCAGGCTAATAGAACATATCCCAGGATTGTTTCGATGATAAGACGTGCAGCTACCTAATGTACTCCTTCTCAGAAAATGACAGAACTTCTGTCCTTACTGGGGAAACAAGAATTCTGCTAGAGCACAAGGAGACTGTCATTGCTTGACTTTCACAAATCAGCTTCTGTGCTGTAAAGTGGTTATACCAGCAGGTGATTAATTTTTCATTAGAGCAGCTCTTGCGAAGTCAAGGTCTGAATCAGTTCAAAACTGCTTTAAATTAAGCATTTTGCATCGAGTAATCTGTTGAAAAAGGTGCCATGGTCAACATCATTTATTCTGCTTCTCTGCCAGGTCCTATCAGCATCCAAACAAAATAAACAAAGTTTATATGCAATTCTGAAATTTCTCCTTATGATGTTCATCATTGGTATCAAAGTTTTAAAGACCAGGCATAAGTTGTTTTATGTTTTAATTTATAGTCTGCGTGCAAGAAATTAACAGTTAAGCACAATGGCTAAACCCCCAGTCTGAGATATTAAAACCTAATCAGCTTTTATTTAATGCAGCACTACCCTCATTCCTCTCACCCCAGTAAATAGCTCAGAGTTTATGCTTTCATCTGGAATTTAGAAATGCACAGTTGATCCTTTCTTTGCATGAATTGAATTAACTCCTTGAGCCTATTTCTCCTTGGTCCATGTGCACATTTTAACCAGGATAAGCAGGTGAGCTCTTTGGTTACAGCCATTGCACCTTATGATGAACTTGTCTGAAGCAGAGAATGAAGAACTGAGAATGATTGCATAGTGCCTTACTGTCTTGCAAGTCCTGGATTCTTTCATAAGCCTTAAAGGGATAGGAAGGCTCTGAAAACGTGACATTATGATCTTAAAAGTCTCCTGTTCCTGGATTTTATACAGTTTGTTATGCTGGCTGTTTGAGGGGGATCTGCAGAGTCTTCAGGTTTACATTTGTGTATTTAAAAATTCAAATAATAGCTAAAACTGGGCTCTACTGATTTCTGGTATATGTATGGGCATGAACCTAGATAAATTACTAAGTTTTGTTCCCCCCTTTCTTCTTATCCTTCCCCCCCCTCCCCCNNNCTTTTTTCTATCCCTCCCCCCCCCCCCCCCCCCCAAAAAAAAAAAAAGAGAGAAGGTTATAAGAGAATTAACAGATAGGGACAATATAAAAAATACCAGAGAAATGTGGGGAGAGTCTGATATCCTGTTAAAGGGGTACTTGGACACAGAGTGTGATTATCTGTATTTGAATAAAATTGTGACTGGAGGTCCTTTAGGTATAAATATGCTCAAAAAAGATGCAAAATCTATCCAGTTACAAGAAACAGAGCTAAAAAATTTATATTAGAACTCAGATTCTTATTAAGCAATGAGGATAAATACCTAGTATATTACCTAACGTTCTAGCAGATTCACTTTTACTGTATATGTCTGTTTATTTTCTTGTTTATAAACTAAAGGCTGCAACTCAGATGAGGATTAGTTGGGATAGTACTTTGTTTATTTTTTTCACTGGAAAATTATATTCACAAGAGTCACCCTAGTTTTGTAATCTGTTCATCGGTTAGATATGGCAAGGGCATTAATAACTCATGTTCAGTAAATTTGTAAAGCATTTCAGAACTCAATCACAGTCCTCAACTTTATCACACCTTTGTGTAGTTGATAGTTGGACTACGTTAAGCACTGAATATGGCAGCTGTTATTCAGAGAATCCCAAGAAAATTCTTCTTAGACACAAGGAAATGCCAGCTGTAAATACAGTGGTGTTAGCAATGTGCACTAGATGTTTTCATTCAAGAACAAGTCAACATGGGAGACATGTGAAGATAGTTTCCTACCACATCTCTAGTGTTACTGTGCACAAAAGAAATGTCCATTTTGGGTGGCAGGGTGTTTCCCTGTAAGATATTTTTGGGGTTAGACAAATTCTTTGGTCACCAACACAAATGATGGAATGAATCCCAACTCCTCTTTTCAAGCTACCTTCTGACCTAGTCAAAACAGTCATGGAACTGATCTAAAAATCAGAAACTTCAGCTTTAGTTAGTACTTTGAAAGACGGGTTAGAGACATAAACCTACATTGGTTTTTTCCTGAATCCAGGCAATGTTGTTTTTAGGGATAGCTGCTTGGTTTTTTCCAAAGATAGCCTTCCCCCTTTTCTTTTTTTCCTCATCTTAATTTTTCCTCCCTCCTCATGGTGTTTTATTTAAGCATATTCTTATGCATACACACTTCAAACATACGTGCTTTATACCACGGTCACTATAATAGCCCATGTAACTTTCCAGTAACAGTACTGAAAGCAAAAAACAGGGGAAATAAGGACACACCATTAAAAGCAGTGTTCCTATAAAGTTCTGTCTTTCCCAGCTAGGTGTGATATTGTTTATGAAGCAGCAGGAGGATACTCATTTTCTGGCTTCCAACATTCTGTCTGCCCTGAGAAATTTAATCTAGGTAACAGTAGGCAAAAATATTACACTTTGACCAGATTTCGCATACCATGAAGAGAAAAACGGTTGGGACATATCTATTTTTAACCAAAAAGTTTCTAAAAAGGATTCATTTTTGTGTTCCCTTTCAGTAAAGAAAATAAAAAGTATTACTTTTTGTGGTAAGCCACACAAAAATAAAAATCTGTTGGACTTTGATTGGAAAGGAAAAACAACATGGCAATAATACACCCAGTAGCAGATTCAAAACATAATAAATCTTATTTTCTCCCTTTTATTTTTACTTTTTATTTTTGAACAGCAAGGAGTGTCAAATTCTAACCTTTTGCCTGAAGAAGCTCAATTGCCTTTCTCCCAAGTATTGACGTGCCAAGAGAAAGAATTAGCTAACAGAATAAAGGCAGTTTGGCTTTACACTGCTTCACCTCCATCAGTTAAGAAACATTATAAAGATGCCATTAGACCCCCAGGTTCTCTCCAGTTTTTCAGCAGGCTTATGTATGAAAGCAAGACATGGAATATAAGCTACAGTTCACCTCACTCAGTGTATGACTGTCACCACAGAAGGGACTTCTAGAACTGCTGCTGATTTAGGATATTTACATGAAAGACTTTTGCTTATTATATTGATGTATCCTATTTAGATGGGTATGGTATGACACCTACCATGATGGCACTTTAGTATCTGTGTGGCTGTCTGCACATTACATTGTCTCTTGTCCCTCCTGAGAAACAGAAAGTAAATATCTTATTTCTATTGTTACTTGAATGCCTTCACAATATTTTCCTTGTTTGATCAAACATTTAGAGGCAGAACAGCCTAACAGACTTGACAAAGAACTGAAAAAACAAGAACTCGTGTTCAATTTATCACTAAAGGAATACTCAGCCCTTGGCAATAATAACACTTTGTGAACATTTCCCAGCTGTGTCAGACAGAGCTGCATCCAACAGTATTAATATTAAGATTACTTAATAGGCCTCATTTTCTTCTTCCTCATCTACATGGATTATTTAGATTGGACTACAATGCAATCTATTTGCTCATTTCATCTATATATGATATAGATTAAAGCTTGGTAAGTTTACATGAAACAATGCAGATGCAAAGTTCTAGATGAACTCAATGTATTTTTTATGTCCTAAACAGGATTGTCTTTATTTGAAACATGACCAGAATTATGCTTTAAGGTCAGAAACACAACAAATAATTTGGAAGCTTGCAAGCCATGATGGAGCTTCCTTGGCAACATGTTCTATAATTGTGACATACCACTAAAAGTCCAAAGATTATGTAGCTTCTGTGCTAGATCCTACATCAAATTATCCTTCCTGTCATCAAGAGATTTGTTTTCAAAACGAGGTGTTACACCATATTGTGGCATTTGTGACAGCAGCAAGAAAGGCATATTGTTTGTTCTCCTGATGTGGTATGTTACCCTACTTGTTCTATAAATATATGTCTACAAAAATGAAGCTTTAACCATAACCTATGAGACTTTAGTGGCTGTATAACATTCAGCTATGGAAAGCAACAACAAAAAGGCAAAGTCTTCAACAGGAAAAAAAGTGCAGTCTCTTCTTTTAATAGGCTACAGCAAATCTGCAGACAAAGAAGCAGAAACTTTACGTCTATCCTTATGAAGTTCCTACATTTATATAAGCCGCCAGTATCAGAAGACTTTCCAGAGCAGGATGTAGACTGAAGAGTGATCTATGTTTAGCATTGTGAATGACATTTCAAAATCTGATTACACAAATGTGAATTTTTAATAAAAATGCATGCTAAAATTAATCTGGAATTATACTTTTCCTACATGTTCTGCATATTCTAGTGACAAAAATATCCTGCAATACTTAGATTTCAGATATTTCTGAAGTAGTGATAGCTAGTATGGCACAGCTTTTCAAAATAACTTTGGAAAAAAATTATTTCTGCTGAATAGTAACTGATGTATAAATGCCTGCCTAAGACAAAAGAAACACTGCCATATTATACATTTAGAAAGAGATTAGTTAATCCTTCTTTAGATTATTATATCTCAGATTGAACACACAAAAACCATACATTTCCTGGCAAAACCCACCATTTTTTGGTCACTTCCAACCATGTCTGAGAAATGTCTAGGATTTCCCAGTACCTTCCAAAGTCAAGACCATGTTTTGTTCAGTTGATCCTAAAGTAGAACAACAATTACATATCAACAGAAGAGGAAGAGAAAAAAATGCTTTGGATGATAAAAGTGTAGTATAACACCTGGAAAAAAAGCAAATTTACTTTTTCAGATACTTGAACAGTTCTTCACCTGATTACAGGTAAAGCACAGAATTTAGGAAAAGCAGTACTTCATTGCAAACACAGATGGGCCTTCTGTCTTCTCTGTCAGCTGTACTGGAATACCCCCAAAATACTCCAATCAGTATTATTGGTATGTTCTGGCTAAGATCTAGACAGATAGGGCTTCTGCTCAAAAGCAGAGACTGCTCAAACTTCTACCCTACCCTGTGCTTTGGATGTGACAGATATGACTAATAAAATATTATGATTCTTGAATTACCATTCATTATTATTTAACCCAAATGAATCAAGCCCCACAATTCAATTTTAAAATTATATTTATAATCTACAAATAGATGCCCTTATAATGGAAAACCTCAGAAGTTCCAAAAACTTACATTTTTTTTTAATCCTTCTATTTTTTTCCTTTCTTCTAGTCTAGTTCTCCATCCTTTAAATCTGTTCCCAGGAAAGCCTCCTACTCTAGAGACAAAACCCCGAAAATTTAATTCTTAGTTGTTGGCATGAGAGGGTTTCACATTCCTCTGTAGGGCCAGACAAATAGTTACAGTCAGATACATCAATGAGTTGAATTATTCCATGCCATAGAAATCCAGAGTCCGACCAATGCGCCTTTTTACATGGGATGTGAGGCAATCTGCATCAGAATAGTTGGCAAATTCTCAGTAATTTTTGAAAATTACCATTTACTGAAATGTTACTGGAGGTTGAGAGAGATGAAGTTCAGTCTGGCTCAGCTCAACAGACCAAGATGCATTACAGTTGGAGTCATATCTGCAACTCCTGCCAAATCATTAATGGTATTGTACAAAGCCCACTACTGTGCCTGACTGCATGGGAAGTGGTAATGACAGCTGGTTTTCTGCCTGACTCTGTGTGAGGGCCATTTTATGTTCTAGAGCATTAAACAGTAGATGTAGTCTTATATATGTTAGATTTTCTTCGAGGTATAGAGGCCTAAAGCTGACCTCTCATGCACTATACGCTGGAGTGCATGAATTCCAGCTATGACCTGTCTCAGCCAACTGAGTCAGATCTAGGCTTTTCTGGAAAACCAGAATTTTGAAAAGATGGGACTGCTAGGTTTCTCTTCATTTGTTCAAGGGGAAAGGTGGTATACAACTTTGTTTGGAAAAGTATATTTTTGGGTAAGGCTATCTTTCTTTTCCATTTTGCTTCACTAGTTCATGCAGTACTGTTATTGAACAGAACCCAGATTCTCCCTTCATTTGTATATGTGCATGCTTTCACAGCAAGTAGCCAGCCCCAGGTTGCCTTAGTTAATTGTAAGTCAGTAGTGAATTTGGCCAAGTTCTTTTAATTCATAAAGACAATTGTCAATTATCGTAAACTTGACTGAGTTACTTGTGATTTTAGTTCTGGAATACCACAAAAGTATTGCCTTCTAGCTCAAAGCAAATACAGTACAAGAAATCTTGTAAATTATTTCAACAGGCCACTCAAACTCTGTCTGGCCAAGGAGCACAGCAGACCAAACTATGCAGTTCAGGAAAACTTTGGTTTTACTGGCACTTGGGCAAAAGAGACAATGCAAGCCTTCACTTCTGACCTTTGAAGCTGTCTGTATCATATTAATCCCTTTTACATTTCTGAAATGCAAATAATAAAGGCTTGCTCTTACATCCTTACTAAAGGGAAGTTTAACAGAGTCTGAGTGGGAGAAAAAAAAAGGTGATATGATTCTGGGTCTGGTCATCATCTTTCTTGGTGCGTATCATAATTCCACCAAATGCAAACTGACTTAAAACATAAGAGAATTTCAGAATCAAGGTTATTAATGAAAAATCACAATCATTACGAATAACTGGTAGTAATTCGATATCAAAACTCTCCTATTCTAAGCAACTTTATTAGTGTATCTGTATTAAGGGAAACCCTTAATATATTGTAATTTTATTAGAAAGGCAACTAATAGGCAACCTAGTAAGGGAATAATATCAGGTGTATGGACTTGTACCAGCCCAGTCACACCAGCTAAACAGAATAAAACAACTCTAGGCCTGGATGACATGTTGTGATGACACTGTCCATTTTCTGGCAGGACTGACACAAATCAAACATATTTGAGATGTTCATGACTGAATCCTGAAATAAAGCATGTAAATAAATTCGGACACTGCTGTGGCTGCTATGGGACTGTACAAAGTGCTTGTTTCATAAAGCTCTCCCTGTTAATCATCTTGCATTTCCAATGAATGGGGTTTTGACAGTGTTTAACAGTGTGATGGATGAGCCTAAGAAGTTTCCAAAAAAGATAAGAATGACCTATGCTAACACAAGCTTAAACCAGCCTGTGTTTTTCCAACAAGCTTGTTTCTAAGTATTAACACTTTCTATTCAATGCACTCAGAGATAAACTCCCAATGATAAAGGAAAGCAAGAGAGCGCTTTCCCTACCATATGAATAGGGAAAGCTTTCCCTACTACATGAATAAAACTCACCATGCATGGTGTGGTTAGGCAAAAACTGAGGAAATTGCCTCTAGGAAAAAGACAACACATAAGAAAGTGGACATCAGGCAATATCAGTAACAAACAACAAGCTATTATTCTGTTCAAGTGCAAATGTCACCTCATGACTGGGTCAGTCACAGATCTACACAGACATCCATGGCAGAAAGCTCACGATAGAAAGAGACATTACTCAGTCTCCTTTGTTGGAATCTACTTTACTGACTCAGAGGATCATTAGGGCCTGAAAAGTTTGAATAACATCCAGATACAGGATTTTGGCAGGGGCCTCTGAACATACACTTGGAGAACAGCTCCAGTTTTCAAGCCCTTCAGAGAAAGTTTACTGGACACATGCCGTTTCCCAGAAATATCCCGGGTTTTCAATGGGAAATGGCATCCATGACTTCAGACTGTCTCACAATCCTAAAAAACCATCTATTTTTCATTCAGCTAGAGGGTTTCTGTGTAGTTCCAGGCTGAAACATGGATTCCCTATTTGTGAGGGCCCAGGTTCCATCCTGCTCATACATTGTGTAACAAAGAGGAAATGCACTTTCTCTTAGAGCTCCAGACACACAACACTTCACCTGGGGATTTTAACTCTTCAAGGATGTAAAAACATAGAGAGAAATAGGCAGAGGAAGACTCTTCACAGCAATCTGAAAAGAAATGGAGACAGAAGACTAACTAAAATAGGTGTACTTACACATGTCCTTTACTCTGCATTAGTTTTCCCACTAATCCAGATATATTTGGGCTCTAATCAGAGCGAAGATGCCTAGGATTCCTCTGGCCCTTTCTTGTACTTTTCATTATGACTCTTCTATTCAGAGTTTACATGCTTTCATTTACCTTCCTTGATTTTATAGCTAAACTTTCCTTCCTCCTGCCATTATAATTAATCTTCCCATGTCCAAGCTACCTTATATTCCAAGACATATGCACACACATATTCTCCTAGAATTTTACAGACAAGGAGCAACGTATTGCTCTTATGTTGTTTCAGACTTTTCCACCTGAAAAAAAATTAAGGTTCTGTTCCTCACATCTTTAGTCATTACATCATCCCAATGTAATTCTGTCAAAGCAGTCCTCTGTCAAGGTTTTACCCATGATCCTTTTCTTCATCCAGCAGAGGTGTGCAGCAGCCAAAGTTAACAAATGACTGACCCTAAATTTTCATATCCTTGAACTAGACTATGTCAAAAAAGAATGATTGGCGGAACTACAATGACAGTCATACCACCTGCTTCTTTCTAGGCAGCTTTCTATGGAGTGATCTCACTTCCTTTCAGTGTGGGCTATTGTGAGGAGGAGAGAGATGGGTGCATTTCGTGGTTTACTTTAATCGCCTGTATCAGGTTTGCACGGCAAAGTTTTGGTAGTGGGAGGGCTGCAGTGGTGGCTTCTATGAGAAGTTGCTGGAAACTTCCCCTATATGACACATGGAGCCAATGCCAACCATCTCCAAGATGGACCTGCTGCTGAGCCCCTCAGAAATGCTGCTTGTGCCTCTGGGATAACATATTTAAGAAGGGGAGCCTGCTGGAACAGGTATCTGGAAGAAACTGTGAATCTGTTGGGTGAGGAGCTCAAGCTGCAGCAGAATTTCTGGCAGGATTCATGACCCCTAGGGGGGACCCACACTGGAGCAGTTCGTGAGGAACTACAGCCTCATGTTAAGCCCCATGGGAGGACTCCTGTTAAGAAGTTCATGGAAGATCGTTTCCCATGGGAGGGACCCCACACTGGAGCAGGGGAAGAGTGTGAGGAGGAAGATAATGAGTGATGAACTGACCTCAACCCCCACAGTCTGTCCCTCTGTGCCACTGCAGGGGAGGCAGTATAGAAATTATGATTGAAGTTGAGCCCAGGAAGAAGGGAGGAGTGGAGGGAAGGTGTGGAAGGAAAGTGTTTGAAATGCTGGCTTTTATTATCTCATTACTCTACTCTTGTTTGATTGGCAATAAATTAAATTAATCTTCCCCTACTTCAGCCAGTTTTGCCTGTGACAATAACTGGTGAGTGATCTCTCAATATCCTTATCTCAACCCAGAAGGCTTTTACTATATTTTTCTCCACTGTGCACTTGATGAGGGAAGAAATAGGCTTTGGTGAGTGCCTGGGATCTCGCCAGGGTCAATCTGTCACATTCTCTTTTTTCTTTTTTACTGACATGAAGGGACAGTTAACTAGCCTAAAGCAGTCAGAAATGGATTTCAGAGGAAAAATAAACATAGCATGATTTCTATTATATTCTAGAGTCTATGATTTAAGAAGTAGAAATTAAAAAAAAAACAACCAAACGAAAATATTTCTTTAACTAACAAGCCCTTGAGCAAGAAATCCAAAAATATCTTCAGTAATCAATCAGAAAAAATAGTTTCAATACAGTAGGAGTGACAGCAGCAGACTTCCCAAGAAAAGAAGGGTGAAAGGGTAGAAACTACCTCCCACAAAGGAAAGAGACCATAGTTCTTTTCTAACCAATACTTAAAGAATCAAGGAAGGTCACACCATGGTGCAGCACAATTTGTACTTTTAAGGACAGGACTGTGAACAGTGTTCACTGCTGCAGAATCCTTTCTCTTAATATGATTTATTTGAACAAATAGAATAAAATGTCTTTCTCTATTGATTACTGAAACTGAACAAAAATCAGAGCAGCTATAGCACTACCAAGAAATCATCTTCAGGATAAGACTTGTAAGAAACATCTGACTGCTAATTTTTACTGATGTTGATGGACTTGTTCCAAATTAAATCAGAATGCTCACTCAGTCTCTCTTCTTCTGATGGGAGAAGGATATGAGCTTTCAGTTGAGTTCTTCTGTAAGTAAGGGAAAGAGATTTTTAAGAGAAAGTTTGGAATCCTAAAAAATTTACATACATTAATATCTGCATGTTCCTTGTTAATGAAAATGCAGAGCAGGTTAATTAGTTGATTTTAATTTTATTCTTAATGAATCCATAATGGCTAGAAGTATTAAAGAAAAAAATTTCTAAAAGGAAGCCATTTCCATGCTGGGAGTTTATACTGATATTCACTTATAAACTCTTAATCTTTTTTAAATCTCTGAGCAAATGTTTCAAAAATTTTGTGCTGAAATTATAAATAGAATTCAATGTCATAAAACTCATGAATAAAATTGTGATAGTAAACCAGTCTGCATGAGCAATGCAACAGAAGAAATATTTGGTCCTGCATGTATTTCTGTTCAAAGCATCCAGGAAGATTTTACAAAGAGACTCTACAAATTGTTAGCATATTTTCTAAGTAGAATAGGAACTGTCAAGGAATTTCTCATAATATTTCTAGTTATGCATTCCTAAGATACAAATAAAAATTCTTCTGCACATCACTCAATTCATTATGAATGTTTCCCATTGAAGGCAGGGATAGTTTTGGCCTTTTATGGACAGATAAAAGCTGCACCTGCGTTATTCTGCTTTATATCATAAAAGCACATTAAAACCTTTTTCCTGCAGTGAAACAGGAACAGCCCATTTTTAAGGTCTTGAATGACAACTAAAAGTCCAAGCTTGTCGTCTGTTTCTGTATTTGCTTTTTTGGCATTTGTTTTGTAAAATAACCTACTACTAACAAAATACAGTAGCAAATTTATGTCTGTTAACCAAAAAAAGGAAAATTGTCTAAAGCAGTGATTGTTAGCTAAATGCATTTCATCTGTAAAAGTACTGCTGTTTCTACTAGTCAGTAGACCCAGTTTTTTGCTCACTTACATCAGCTATGCCATTCAAGCAAGTTTTCTGAAGACCTTGTTTGAATCTCTGGTACAGTATTATTCCTGTGTAACATATTCCTAACAAATGCTATCAAAATATAATTTGCCACATTTGATGAAGACAGCAAGAAGACTGAGACCACCAAAGTCAAGACTTTGGAGAATAACATTTTTGTACTTAAGCCAATGCACCAAAGCAGCATGCTTCTACCCCAGTAATTAACAGCATTCCTTGTAAGAAAAAAGAAGCATTTCAGTATTTCCTAGAGGAAGGATTTTAATCTTGGATAATAATAACAATAACAATACACTTTGGTTTGGGGTTATACTGAGGATGGCATTAAGTGAATAAGCCATCCTATTTACTCCTCTCTCCACAAAGTGGCGTGGGAGGCAGCAAAGACTGAAGGATACTCTCAATAACCCAGTGAGTTCTGAATGTTGTTCTTTGTCCTCCACTGCATTTCAGACATCTGGCATACCTCAGGCGAAACGGCTCTGCTGCACAACTAATCCCTTCCATTGCCTCTTCAGTTGCTCAGTGTTTGTGGAAGGCCATAACACCCTCTCACATTGCTTTCATTAGCCTTTAACTTTAGCTTTAGCAGTCTCTTACCTTTCCCTTTCTCTATTTACAGCTCTCAGTCCTTTAGAAAAATCAGTCAGATTCTGGACACCATTAGTGGAGTAAGAGTGTTTTTGAAAACAGAGTGAACATAGTCAACTGGAAAAATGCACAGTTTGGGTACATTGTTTGGAGACAAGATTTCCCAAAGAAATCAGAACTACAAAAGTGCTGGTCTACCACCTATGCCTAAAGCTACCAGTGTATGGACATTTTTCTGACTAAATTAGTTCACAGCACAACAGAATGTCTCTTTGCATTTGTGGCCCTGTACCAGGCAGCAACAAGCAACAAGCTGTTTGGGCTGTTTTGGAGTGTGAGGCAGGTAGAGATAGAATAAGATGAGTCTGTGTCAGTTTTAAACAGATATGTGCCCTTCTGTATAAAGAGTTATGAAACATAGCTGTGACCAACCTGTACACACATACTTCCCTTCAGCAACAGTGGGCAGTACTCATTTGGACTAATTGGTTGAACACCAAGAATTTTCTCCTTTCTTCTTGGAAGATATGAATGATCAGTCTATCAGCATTCAAGCTTTCCTAATTCACAGAAAAGTGAGCTGTACAAGATGCAATTCAAGAAAGAAGGATCCAGGGGTTGGAGAAGAAAGGGAAGTACAGAGTCATGCTACCCAGGGATAAGAGGAAAATGAGAGAGACTGGAAGCATTAATTTCCATACTTCTGGTTCTGTGACTGCAAGGAATCATCAGAGCAAAAGTAACTCACAGAAAATCTGAAGTTTCAGGCTTCAACTTCCAGAGTTTTTTCCAATGGAGAAGGAATTATGATCTAATTTTCAACAAATATAATTTAATTTATTTTTTCTGAACTTCATACGTACTGTAAGGTTATACTAGCAAACTATTTGTGACACTTTTTATAAAAGGGAGAGAGGCAAGTCCAAGTATGGCCATCCAGTGTTTATAGGGCTATATTGTTTTAAACAATTTTTGGAAAATGCGTTATAGCCAGCATTTCAAACAAGTCTCATGCTCAGTGTAAAAGAGGCTTTCCTGTATTAATTCAAAGCATTCTGAAGCCCAGACACAACAGTCAGCAGCTCATAAATTTGTCAATGGATGAATTTAGCTTAAGAAAAATAAGCTGCATGTATTATAGGTGTGGCAAGGAGCACCACCTATATTCTTCCAGTTGCTTTGACCCGTTCCAGTTGGTTGTAACTTGTTATAACTTTGCCAAATTCTAACTTCCAGTTCAGTTTTTTTTTTTCTAATTATAGTTACAAGCCTTCAATGCAGTTATCTGCTATTTGAGCTATTTGGGGAACTTTCAGTCAAAACAGCTCAGCAATTTCTGAGGGCAAGTGAGGGGAGAAAATCGAAAAAGCTTTTCATGTCCAAAGCGATAAATTCGTTTGCTATTTAAGAGGCTGAATTGATGCAGGATGTCCCATTCCTAACTCTGTTCAAAATACATACCTTGTCCAAATGACAAAAATTTCAGAAGGCACAATTAGTACACAAAACTGAAGTAGATATTTGCTGGTTGGAAAATGTTTCCTAAAAGCTCTGCCTACACTGAATGTGCAGCAGCTGTGGACTGAAAAAATGTTAGCCTTTTAAATGGGGTTCCCATGACACACCTATGGGGAAATCCGTGCTGCTGGGATGCAGTGGGGTCCAGCAGCTCCGCGGGGGCAGGAGCTGGGGGTGCTGGGGCTCCCCAAGGCAAGGCCCAAGGCAGGGCTGGGTCCAAGGTGGTCTCAGGCCTAGCACAGGGCACCTCTCTGGGGCTGTGCCAGGACGTGGGGCTGTGCATGGGGGCAGCTTGGGGCCCATGGCCCGGCAGAACAGCACCATGGGGAGCTGGAGATCGGACCTGCTGCAGCATCCTTGTGGCAGGGTCTGATGAGTGATGAATGGGCTGACACGGGGCCCTGGGCCGTGGGCAGGGAAAGCAGGGCGTGCTGGTGCCCTCAGGGCTGGCAAACGCAGGGACAAGGAAGGGCAGCCTCGCCTGTAGACCCCGGCTACAGCTGGAGTAGGTGTGAGCTGATAAGAAAGGGGAGACTTTATGAAAAGACATTCTCAAGGATGAAGGTGAGAAGGATAAGCATTAGGAAAATAGCTGAGTCAGAGAAAGGAAAATGGGGAAGTGGGACAATAAGTTGGAGACAGAAATGGGTCTGTGACACAACCCGCTGGACAGGCAGGACATAAGAGAGCTCAGCCAGCTCATGTTTCTTTGCAAGAAAATGGAAAGAATAAAAAATTGCTGAACCTAAAGATGTTTTGACTGCCAATAAATGCATGTAGAATTCACACCTCAACTGCGACTGTACAACTGCAATGATATCCTAGTACTTCAATCCGGCACTCATTATTTGAGTGGTGGAGTTCTACATAGTGAATCTAAATCCTCCATCCTGACAGCAATCAGGAGGTCTCAGGATGATACCACACAAAAAGTTTCTGGCTGTTTCAGTGTCCCCTTTCAAATGCCTGGTATTAGTGTAGCAGGGTAGGAGATAGTCTGTTTGTGTGGTCCTGGATTCCTTCAAAGCCCTCTGCTCATCCTGAGTACAACAAGCCCACCTTGGGATTCAAACAAAGCTTTGTCTGTGCTGCTAATAGACTTCAGAAGATTATACATTTTGCAGATTACTCACATCAATTTAAAAATGCCATTCTGTCAAAGTCATACTGAGAAGTTTAGTATTAATACCTGAGGTGTGGCCACCATACTAATAGCTCAAAATGTGGCTCTGAAAATGAATGGCCAATGAAAGGAAATAAAGCCACAACAAAATTCTGAGGTATATGATCCAAAGTCATTAACAGCAATGAACTTAATGAAAAAAACAACTGAATATTGGAATCAAATATGTAATAGGTTCCTCAGAAATTGCAAGATAATAAAAAGACAGCTGTATTCGGGCCTTTTTTGAGCACTCAAAATGCAGTCAACATTAATTTTAAATTGGTTTATTTTTCTTTTATTGCTATGTCTATGTGGGGCTGTAATTCAAAAAGATTCAGAAGTATTTTGAAGTGATGAAATTCAGTTTCACCTGAAATACTGCCACTTTTGGCGCAAAAAGACCCTCCCAAATAGGTTTTCCACAACAAAGAAATTCTGTAATTAAATTAAAAAGGAAGTGAAGAATAACTTTTGCCAATTGAAAACATGTAAGTAATTTAGTTGGGCTAAATGCAATGACCAGAACTGGAATTTTTAAGGCAAACAAAGATTAAACACTGTGCTGCTACCAAACATTCCTTGGATTCTTTTGAAGCCACAAGGGACAGATCGTCAGTTTTCCATCTCCTCTGTTTTACTGGGTCATGTCTAGAAGGGGACTTGTTGCCTCCATGACAGGAAGGACCCAAAAGCTTAACAACTTTTTTCAGCTATAAATGACAGTAGTTTGGTTCTCAGTTATTAGCCAGCATTTCTTCCTTTGGCACCTATGATTTTCTGGATGTCTCTTCTCCATCATTCTCAATGATCCACTCTGAGAGTATGCCTCACACTTTCAGACTTATCATCAGTTTCCTGCCATTTATTCACTCTGTTTGAAATACAAGGATTTCTCATAGTGAATCAGCCCTTCAGATCTCATAAACAGAGTTAGACTGATTTACTAGAGAAGAAAGATTACTTTTGACTTCACTCATTCAAATTGGAAAAATGTTTCCTGATTTTGGGCAATGCATCTGGACTAAAACCTCTCACTTATATTTCACTAAGTTTTAAGTTTAAGAAAAGTCAAACATTCTTAGGTCAGAATATTAAAATTTCTAAGAAAACTATTACAGGAATATAATCACAGATAGAATTCCATATTTTGTAACTGAAAAATATAAACATGCAAAAATTTCCATCATAAGACAATGGTTCAGTTTTATGGACTGTGTAGAAATGGAAAACTGGTAAGAAGGAGGAGTTACCCATCAACTGGTATGGTCAAATGTGTTATTCCATTAAACTATACTGCAAAGTGTGATACTCTCTTCTTTCTTGCATTGCCTGATTGTTAAATGATGTTTTTCATAGCAGCTCTCACTCTTTTTTCCCAGGATTTTTTGATCTGTAATGTTCAAAGTAGCTCACCAGTTGCAGTGATTCATAGATGAATGAATATGTTTATTGTCTGTGTAGCTTGGTTATACCCAAACTGTCCATGTAGTTCTCAATTAGTTTTTGATGCCACTTAAAGGTTTTACTCCTTCTATAAAATCAATGAGCAGGAAAGTATCAAGGCAAAATGTGGGAATTCAAGTATAATTAACAGAAAGAGTGCAACAACATCAGTCTTTTCCCAGACATATTGTGCATCTTAATGTCCAATACAGGTTCCTATTGCTTCTGCTGGTACTGGCTCCTGATTATTCCTCATACCATTCATCTGATTCATGGAGCAAATTGTTCAGAACTCATTTTTCATCTAAGTGCTACCATTTTTCCTTCCACTTTCACAACTGAACAACTAAAATTTTCAGTTAGGGAAAACGGAAGGAACAAAGTGTTTCATGGATGTTAGAACAAATAAGATCCTAACACTCAGACCTCCTGATCATTATCACACAATTTTGTTACATTAAACTGAACAAATTAAGTAGGCAGAATGAAATTTTCAAATTAAAAAAAGGAATATTATCCTAGAAAGCTCAATATATCTACATGTATATGTGGTGAAGAGCTGTGATTCCTATATTCTGAATGTCGCATTGAGTACAAATGAAGTGAAATACTTATATGAAGCATCTGAGTGGTCCACATGTTAATATCTGTTAATAAAGTTCTCCCACAGTGGCTTTTTCAGAAACAGAAAATCAAAATTGCACATATGCTTGCACGCATGTATGCATTCATGTCACAAAAATAGGATATACTCTCATAAATATACAAACGTGTGTATTATGTATAAATTGCACGCATTCATTATATTTTTGGTTGGATTTTTTAATGCATATGATAGCAAAAACATTCCTTCAGGCTGTACTGCTATGCTAGTAGGCACTGTGTCAAAACCAAACAAAGAGCCAGTTTAGTAGGTTTGCTCTATAAGCTGGAGTGTACAGAAGTTTCCCCATTTTCCTCCACAGGTGAATTTTGTAGATCTACCCTCCCTCTGCGTTCTGTGGGTCCTTATTAGTTACAGAATTGAGGACTCTCTCTTAAATTATTGCCATTTTACCCTAGGAGATCATGGAAAACTGGCAGTGAGAGGCTTGGCTAGCTGCGCCACAGAAAAAACATACTGCTATGTTTTAGAAACTCGGTGTTATAATACAGCAACTATATCATAGGGCTTTTTTTCACATCTTTCCAAATTCTACACTGTGTTTAACATTGGCATGATAAATATGTCTGAAAAGGCAAGGTTTGAAAAGTCCTTTCCCGGTGCCAATTTACTGTTTGAAGGATGCACAGACCACCTCAGAAGGGGTAGAAACACTTAATGCCCTTCATTTTCGCTCCTTTCATTCAGCAAATGGGTGTCCCTCTAATTAGTTATAGTTCAGAAACTGTTTCAGCTGCATTCAGCCAAAAACATGTTCAAGAATGTCTTGACCAGGATTTGATCAGGTAGCAAGGCCATGTCTTCAGACATACAGTCCTCTAGAGACAACCCTTGGAATAGCAATATGTTTCCATCCTATGTTTCACAGAATAATTATAATGACATATCCCAAAAGAAATTTCAGAGATGGTTCCACAATGCTGACTACCATACTTAATGACTACTTATTCTTCTTGGTCTTTCTGCTTGAGTGTAAAATACTCTTTTCATTTTGTGGTTAGGCAGAACAGGAACTGGACCTGTCTGGGGGACTGTCTGGCTACAACAAATGAATAGTTGCCATTCTCCATATATTGTCCACTCATTGAACAAATACTTAATCTGCTTGCTAATTTCATTAATATTTAACTGACCAAAGTTCATGTAAGATACTTGAAATTGTAAAGTAATTATTTCATCTGTCACTCTACCTGATCGTTTATAAATAACATATTAGAAATTGTCTTTCATATGTCACTTTTTTTGCTGGGTTTGGACTAGTCCTGTGTTACATTCCTCCAAAGCCTCTTTGTTGAAAGTGTTGGTGGGTATTTTCCTTGTTTAGGCAGCAGTATACAGAGAAGAGGCTGTTGAGTAGCTGCTGATTTTTTCAGTACGGCCACTTCCTATTTCACAAACACAAAGTAGCCCTGTTTGCAGCAGGGCATTTCTGGTGGACCAGATGATGGCTCTAACAGACTTAGCTTTTGGCAGTAAGAGAATATTATTCCTAATACCTGCTCTTCTTTCAAATGGCAATCATACATATAAATATGTATGTATTTCAAACAGAATTTCTACATGTGGACGAAGCTCTTGGGGGATTTATTTTAAATATCTAAATAAAGCATATTTTAAAGTGCAAATATCTTGCTTTAAAATCTAAATTTCAGAGAACTCCACAAAGCTGTCAAAGTACTTTCATCTTCATTTCAAAATCCAGTGTCTAAGCCATCATTTTCTCCAAAATCAGATACTTTAACTTTTATTTATGCATGAGATATCAACGCAAATAATTCAGATACAGTTGAATCTGAAGGTCTACTTCAGTAAAGCATTCAAGTGCTAGTATTCAGTAGAATACTTAAAGACATGACTAACTGTGAGGTTTAGAGTTAGCCAGGTGCTTACACCCCATTATTAAAGAAAAATGCTTTGCTTTTTGAGCAACATCTCAGAATGGTCAATCCAGCTGGTATAAAATAAACTGAATTGAGTTGGTTCCTGTTGGAATTGTAAATTGTTTGTGACAGAGGATCTTTTTTCTATATAAATCTATAAAGTAATTAAAACATTATTAGTTCTCTAAAAAGAGGGACTGTCATACTTATGAACAATCATAGTGCCAATTTTTATGAATATGTTATCAGAACATGTTCACTAGACATCACAACTGAGCATGTATGTGCTTAAAGTTTTGATAAATAGTCTCTGAAAACTTACCCAACAGCACTTACTTATATTCTAAACACTGATTATTTTTCTCCATGGTTCAGACGTTTTTGGTTTCTGGGACATCTTAGACTCCCATTAGACCTGATCCTGATTGAAACTGAAAGAATACAATTAACATTAACAATGCTTTTCTTGATATATTCCTGCTGAGATCTGAAAGGGAGATGACAAACCACATGCAACAAAAATTATTCTCGTGCTGTTGGAAGTACAGTTTTACTGTCATGCTGTTTAATGCACATTTTCTTGGTCTCCTGTAATCACATAGCAGAAACTTCGCAACACAAAACTGAAGGAGACTTGTGCACCACTGCTGCTGGCCACACACATCAACAGACAATTTGTAGTATTTAAGTAGAAAAGTTACGTACTGGTCACAGTCTTTTATTATTCTTTTCCATAACAGGAGCAGTGACTTTTAAAATTACTAGCAGCAGTAGTAGTAGTAGTAGTAGTAGTAGTAGTAGTAGTAGTAGTAGTGTTCTTCATATTATTAGTATTAGGATCACAGATTGAAAGTCCAGCTAATTTCTACTTCAGTAACTGTTACATTTACAGAGAGACCAGCTGGCATAACTAGGGATCTACTCTGCCTGCAGTAAAAGAGGCAGGGCTGACCACAGTTTCCTAGGCTAACTGATGTCAGGAAATCAATTATTTATTTGCATGCATGAGAAAGACTGAGTTTGGATTTTTAAATTCATATACAGCCATGAGGGTGCATGTGATCATATTTTCTTAAGGCCTGCTATTTGTTTTCTTATTATTAGGTAAGATGTTGGACAGCAAAAAGAAGCCCAATAGCAAAGGGGAAATTAAAGAAATCTGTGCAGAATATTCGGCCCTGCCCAGGACAAGTTGCTGAAAGCATTTGTTTTCAGTCTTATACCAGTAGTGTTCTATTTAGCTTTTTAAGTGTTTTCTCCATAATTGTGTATGTCCCTGCCTTCTGTTCAGAGCAAAAGTTATTTTTGCAATTTTTTTCACTCATCTTTATTTTTAATAGACGTGATTAAATTGTGAGTGGCAGAAATAGAATGGATCAGAAAGGATTCATTGTTATAACTTGAGATTTCCTGACATTTAAGTCTCTCTGTTAGTCAGGAATTGTAAACAACATGAAATGCATGGTAACACTTCTATTTTCAGATGGTGCTCAATATCTCCAAGTAAATTTAAAATGAGGACCACAACAGAATTCTTACTACAATTTTTTTCTTTTTTTTTCCCTGGATACTGTCACTGCTTTCATATGTCTATGTCATTATACTAAAATGGTTTTCTTGTTCATAGAAAAATGCTCCATCTTTTTTAGCAAAGTGTATTCATCAAATTGGCTTACTGTAATTTTATATACCTTGATGAAAAGGAAGAAGAAAAGGAAACACAAAGTCTTTTGTAACTTTAAATAAACCTATGCTTTATTGCAGATGTTATCATCAGTACTTAATGATACACAGATCAGAGGTTCAGTATTAAAGCAGAAAAGTTCAAAAGAATTTTGTAGAATAGTTGATAATTTTCAAAATATTTTGTTCCTAGAAAAAGGTAACCCTTTGGAAAAATCTGAAAAAATTCAATTTGAACTACAACATAGGGATTATTTGCAAATCTAGGGGGGAAATATCTTCTGCATTTTTAAAGAAAAGTAAAAATGTTCTACAGATTTTATCTGGTCTGTACTACAGTTTTAAGTGTAGTAAAGCAATAATGAAAAAAAAATCCACCTCTATAATTATGGCTATGTGATACCTGTAGAGTTAAAAAAAAAACATATACCAAATCTGTCACAAGAAACAAGACGAGGTTTTTCATATGTTTCCTCTGTGCCTATCCCTAGCCTTATTTTTATGTTGAATTTTCTTCAATTAATAGCTAAATTAGACAGTAAGCCTTTAGAAGAAGTCATAATTTAGTTCACTGCTGAAGTTTCCAGAATGATTTGTAATCCTGTAGCAACAACAAAGCGTGGGGATAATTTTTGTTTCCTTAAATGTTGTGTGGAAAGTGTGGAAATTTGATGGAAAGAATCCTCTCTGACATTTCTGGAATTCTAAGTTTTAACCAGTTACAGTTATTTTCTATTTTAATTTTTTTTGTCGCTGCTATCATCAAAAACAAAACAAAACAAAACAAAACAAAACAAAACAAAACAAAACAAAACAAAACAAAACAATGGCAGATGAATGAAAATTCTGTAGAGAGCCAAAGTAACCAAGATGTCAGGGTTTTTTATGAACTCTGCTTGAGTTTTGCATTGTTTCAGCTTTCTAATTTTTTTCTTACCACTGTATTTGTAATTACTGGTAAAAAGGAACCATAGTACTGTTTATATACAAGTATTGGATAGATCTGAACAAATTCAATGTGCTTTCTTTTCAACACTTTTTGTCTATGCTCTAGTTTTGGACCACATATATTTTTACCCCCTTGGGCTGACTTTTAGCAAAATCAAACTGCAGTGTCAAATCAGGTTTTATTTGAGTATGCCAAATTTTCACCTAAACTCAAAAAATTCCAACTTTACCACCAAACCATTTTTGACTCAGTTCAGGTTCTCAGAAGTTTACGAAATATACCCAAACCGTAGAAGAACTTGTTCCATTTTTTCAAATTAAGAAATAGCCTTGACTTTGGGCCTTCCTGTTAAAAAATCCTGCCTTAGAGCTTTCTAATTTCAGAGTCCAGTCCTAAACTGGAATCACACTGAGATCAAATGTACAGGTCTTAGTGACTGAGAACATTAACTTTCAGGTTTATGATCTGGCTCAAAATTACAAAAACATAGTCAAGAAGAGAAGGATGTTGTCTTGGGTTGACACAACTAAGACAGATGTGTTACATGCTCCATCTTCTGTGAAAATGTTCTTATTTCTACATTATATTTTCCAGAGCTTTATGGAAGTTCTATTTAAATTACTCAGACAATATGCTTCCTGTTTTCCCTTTGGGAAGCTGTCCCACAGTTTAATATATTGCTGCAATTAAGTGATGTTTTCCTTATAAGCAGTCTAAATTTGTTTGCTTTACTTCATCAAGTAACACTGTTTACTTACCCTGTGAATATACATAGGAATATATCAGCTACAAGGGTCATTATTAAATGTTACCGTTCCTCCCGCCGGTTTACCACATTGTATGTCCACATGCCAAGAATGCCACATGCTACAAACAATGACTACAACAATAGCTGACATTCCCTACATATAAAGCTGGGGTATATGTTCCCACATTATTCTCACAGAAAGCCTTAGCTTTAAATTTTTACTAATGAAAGACAAGGGATTTAGTTCTGCACCTCAGTAATTTTGAAAACAAAACACACCAAAACAAGCAAACAAAACCAAAACAAAACAATAAGAAGCAATCTGTCATGTGTCAGAGTGAGGAATTAGATCTGACCTACTACTTTTACAGCTTCCCACAGGACTGTGTAGAGTCCCCTTATCAAACTTAATTCTCTGTGGCCTATAGCAGCCCTTAAATTAAAGGCGCAGGCTACTTCTGCAACAGGGCTTTTCATCAGACTGCTGTTTATATGGATGGAGTCCAAGGGCGCTCCAGAATATGACATTAGATCATTTTAAGAAATTACTTTCCTCAATTTTTCAGTGTTACTCTCCTGTGCAACCTGCTCCCCTTACAGCAACTGACTTTTTAACCAATTTCAGTGCATCCTTATTTAAAGCACTGCTATCTGACATCACAGCTGGTTCCAGTCAGGTCAACAAATGGTTTATAAATATGTTAGACTTTGGCTAAAGGAAAATTTTATGCATGCAAACAGCAGACTTCAAACAAATACTCTCTCAACATTTGGGAGCAAGTAATATGTCTTGTCAGAGATGCATCCTAGAATTAAATATAGGAGGACTCAGGGGCTAGAATTCTTGACTGTTCAGGTTTGTTAACTATATTAGTATTTACACACCCCTCTCGAATTAACAGAGAATTATGCAGAGAAATACTGCAGGATATTCATTGGCTTTGTCTAACCTTGTTCTGTGTTACTTCTGTGGAAACATTTTTGTCCTTCCACAATGGAAGGTGTAGGTCAAGAGGAAAGGTGTAGCTGTATCAACACATTTAAAGCCTCGGATGCACAGTGAAGTCTAATCTAGTGAAACAGTCTTCACTGAGAGTTAGTCTGGCCCCAAGCAATGAATAAGTACCTTAATAAGTACATTTAATAAGTATCTTATTATTGCAGTGAGACAATAAATACAAATCCCTTTTTTTAAAAGAAAGTATTTTTCTCCCCTAGTCCAGTTTATTTTGCCCAGCATACTTGCAAACAAAAACGAGTGGGTGCAGGTCTATGAGTATATGCAGTGTGAAAAGGTGATTGTCTCTTTAACTCTTGGGAAGTTTCCAAGGGACACTTCATTTTGCAGTGGCCATACTCAGTTATTTCCAATAAATGGTATCAGAGTCAGACACACAGCTGGAGGATAATAATGAAACAATGAAAGGGGGCAAGGAAGCAGCTGCTGACACACTGCAGCATCATTTGTTCAACTTTTGATCCTGGGGATTTGATGAAACTATTAAAGCATCACTCCTAAACCCTTTGTGAAGAAGAATCATACCTTAGACAAGTCCTCTGTCTGACGGAATGTTTTCATCCAGCTCTCAGAAGGCTGAATGGCACCTGTCAATGTCAGCTCAGTGGACAGGAGATGTTTCTCGAGGGAAAAGGCTTCAGCACTCTAGAAATGATAAGAGTTGGGCAGTTGTTCCTCACCAGAAAGAGTTAATGCATATCACAACTCTTTTCCTACACTTCAGATGCAATTGAAGGAATAAACAGAAACAAAGCTGAAGAAGTTGGTTTTGACTTATTCTAGCATTTCCTTTCATACTTTTTGTCTGGTTCAGTTCAATGAAGTTGAAGACTGTGTCCCTTAGTGATCAGCAACAAAATTATATCAAACAAGGGAACAACCATACTAAGTGTGATAAATTTCAATTCAGTATGCAGACAATCATTTCTCATATACTGAAGTTCACCTAAGGCGGAGCTAAGCATAGAGGGAAGGTCCCTTGGAAAGAACATGCTAAAGGCCTTGTACTTGGATTGGCTGACTGCATACAAAAGCTTTGCTGCTCCCATAGTCAGCAGCAGCATGTGGGAACAGAGATGCTAAACTTCCTGCACTATGTCACAGTTGTATAAGGCACAGGCTGAGAATTGTGTCACATTGTAGCTATTGGTTGCCAGAGGACATATAAATTCCTGCCTATTTCACCTTAATGAAGGCAATGACTATAAAGTTTCTGAGATACCTGTGTTCAAATTTCTCTTTGACTGGCATCAAACACAGCATGTGCCCATGCAAAGAAGGCATACCACAAGTACTGCCCATGATCCGTGAGAAATCTGTGAAGCTATCCTGGCCGTATGTTCACTTGTAAAGACGGAAATTAGCTCATTAAGATGCTGGGCCAGAACTGTTAATATACAAAGCTGCAAAAACCTGCAAGTACTATGTCACATAGAAAGCCTAGGTAGAAGAGTGAATGAGTGAAGGAAAGAGAAAAAAAAACAGAGAAGGGTAAATATTTCTCATGGCATAACAACAAAATATTTAGCTGCAGGCCTGAGCCATTGATTGGCCTGAATTTTAAACAAATATCTCTGCCAGCTGAATACTGGCCAAATGGCAAGTGGCAACCTCTCCACAGCCTGATATATACGCAAATGAAAAGGTTTTGGGTGCCAGACACCAGGAAGCCAGTGCTTTTAACACTACCACCCTGTAATTTATAGCATCTTGGTTTGTGCTACTGCAGTTAAGGGTCTGTTAATGTTTGTCTTCTGAATCCTAATTCTCAAGGGCTTATAATTTGGCCATTAACATGCTCTCAGTATCAAAACCTCGGCACACATAATGGCTAGCCAAGAACAGTTTTTAGGTAACTTTTTTTGGAAGAATGTTAGTTGGTTTCCAAAATATGAGAAAGGAAGGAAAGAAGGCAGGAAAGAATGACTAGTTAAAATAGTTAAAGATTATAATTTTGTGTGCTCAATGACTTGAAATGTCTTGCATTTTGAAAGATGAGTTATTGCTATGAGGTGATATTATTTTTCTTGCTTTAAAACTCTTTTAAAATGAAGTCTTTTGCAGTAACCTAACATTTTAAGTGATTTTTAAATGACAATTATTTATAGGAATCTCAGACACTCAAAGGGCTATGGAATCACGAGGATGAAGAAGTACCTGACTGAATCTCACCACTATAATTTTAAAGATGCAATTAGTAAGAACAAGAAAGAAAAATACATACTTAGGAGTGGTTTGTATCCATTTACTGTCCACACTGTTAAAGCACTTTGAGTTCTAAAGAACGTACTTCCTCTGAGTCCTTTTGTGGCTGGATTAAATAAAGGAGTTTTAGCATAGACAGCTCCTGTTCAACTACAATGAAATCACATCCTTCCTGTTTTTGACTAAGATACAGAGCAAAGAACATCTGTGGATACCCAGGAGTGCCATGGTGGCCTGTGCAACCTACTATAAGTCTTTTTGCCTCACTGTACTGTTAGGGATGCAGATGGGAAGTGAGAAATAGAAATCCTAAGCTAAAAATCAAGCAAAAAACTACAGTTGTTCTTTACTTTTTACTTGAGCAAAGCAAAAGCTGCAGGAATGATTTCAACTTCTTGCAATTGGCTTCAAGCTGCTAAGTCTTGATTAGCCATACATTTTAGCAAAAGTTTTGGTTAGGAAGACCCTTAGTATTTCTCAGCATGAAGTCCATACTCCTGAAATCTGAAGCTGTTACTGTCCTTTGAAACAAGGACATGCTGTTTAATTCCTTTTTATTTCTACCATGTCTACCTATGACACTGCCTGCCATGAGGTGCATAGAGCTCCCTAATAAAACTCTATCACATAAATATATACAAGTACTATGTTGTAAATATCAAGTATTTAAAAATGTCCTATATAAGGTAATGACTTATTAGTCTCTAACTGAAGGTTTACACCACTGAACAGAACAAATTAGCACAATAGTTTGCATTCTCTAGCATTGCCTGTTAAGTATGTCTCAATGTACATGTCTAGTTATGATACAAAATGCTTAAAATTCAATTAAATGAGCATAAAATTACAGATAAGCCTGTCAAAAATTCGGGTTTGACGCTACCAAGTTTTGGGGAATTTCAAGCCAAAAGCTGGGTTTGGCTTTTCATTCAGAGTCATTAGATAGACTATAGTGAATAGGCAGTGATTAGAAAACAAGAAGCAATTACAGAATCACAAAATCCTACAAATTCATAGAATGCTTGGGATAGGAAGGGACCTCTAGAGATCTGGTCATTTAAGGTAAATGGTAAAACAAGGTATTCCAAGAGTGGTGACTGTAAAATCTTTATAATTGTTCCGCATCCAGACCATACAAAATTTGCAGATAGACATAATATCTTTTGACAGATAGCTAGAAAATATGGACAAACATGTGTCTCTCTAGTCTGAAGAAGATTTTATATGCTTGAAAGGCTGTTTGCTTTACCCAGCTATAACATTTAATCTAGTAGAAGATTTTACTTTTATCTGCAAACCTGGATCAACCAGCATTCATTGACCATGAACACAAACAAGAGATAGCACCACGACCTCTGGCTCTCAGGAAAGGTCCCAGAGAACCCAAAAGAAAGCACTGTGCCCCATAGAAGCTCTGTGAGACAGATTCACCCCTAAGGACTCAGAAGAAGTCTGCTCCAGTGGTTCATGATTATGTGCAGGAAGGTAAAGAGGGAATGACTGAATCTAGAAGTTTTCTTTGAACAGCAAAAGGTGGGACATAGCTCCAACTATATTTTTCAGGTTATACCCAGTTGCAGAGTCCACAGGCAGTCGACTGCTGTTTAGCTTCACACCAAGTGAACAATACTGATTTAAGGTGTGTAAAGAAATATTCAGGAAGTCAGGCAGAAGATGTGAATAGAAAAAGACTCAAAATGCATGTTTCAATTTAAACAAGAAGGTAATGTATTCTTCATGAGACAAACCACAAGTTTTGACAAAATGTCTTTCTCAGACTGCCTTTCATGGCAGCACTCATTCTGGTTACATGAAATTATTTCTAAGTGAATGCCCAGATGTATGGTTATCATTTTAATTCAAAACCAGACTTCCTTGAAAATGAAAAGATTGTTTTACAGTTAGCTATTTTTTTCTGACCAAACATTGGTAGTAAAGTTTTAAATTACTTTTAAAGGGAAAAAAAGATAATAAAACAATTTACTAAAAGTTTTGATTGCAATGCTTTTACTTTTGGAAGGTACATCTGAATTCTCTGCAAGCTATCATTTTTATAAAGGCTTTATAAAACTTAATTGAAACTCTTTAGGGAAGGTGATTAGCTGGCAAAATAACTGTGTTAGGCAGCCACAAAATGCAAAGACTACGGAACACAACATGCCAGGTGACTATCATGGTCCAACACAATTCTAGTCAGGACTGTGCTGGAGAGCAGATATCTGAAATGTCCAGCCAAAAAGGACACACATTATTCTGCTTTAGCACTGCAGCAGTGGAAACGTAGAACTTTAGTTTCTGTTTACAGCAAGGACTGTACAGAAACAGCTGGCATACATGTGATTTTCTCTCCACAGTATGGATCTCCGATGCACAGGGCTGCTCAGAGAGAGGGAATCTTCTCTTATTGCAGACAACCAGTATTAAGGCCTTGAAGTACTTTTTGCTCTGCAGTCCACTTTTCCAGGCTAAGTACCAAGGTTTGTCCTTTCACATTCCCGAAATACTCTGAAATTATTTTCAATAATAGAGAAAATAAGGATACTTTTAAAGATTATTTGATTTTTTAAAATCATTAGCTTGTTCTCTATCACTGCAGTGATGTCATAACTAGATTTCTATTTAGCAAGCCTGTCCAAACTTTTTGAAAATTCAATATGCTTTTATATTCTACTGATATCTTCACACCATTTTACTAGGAAGCATGAATTTTTCAGCCATATTTATTAAAAGAAATGTATCTATCCACCTGAAATCATACAGAGGAGGATTTTTTTGAGGTTTATTTTGTTTTGGTTAAATTTATAAGTCAAGCCCATAGAAAGGAATAAATCCAGTGCAATATTAGGATGAGAAATAAATGGGACACCTGCTATTCTTTCATATTTTTCTTGTGTTGACTTGACAGCGCTCATAGCTGCTACACTGGAAAAGTAAAGCTCACCTGTTCCACAGGTTATTCAGAGAGCAGACATATTTTTGTTTATTTATTTTCATTACAGTGAGGCCATCTTCTTGTAAATCCTTCTTGTACCTGGTTTAAAATTTCCCAAAGAAAAGGCTGAGAAGACGTGTCAAATGGAACAGAGGTGTCTTGCTGTGGATTTTACAGATGGAGATTCATGCGAAGTCTGCTATGTGTCTTCATACATCACATTATGATGTCTTTCAGCAACAGTACCGAAGAGGCTAATTTCTTCCTATTTCCAATGTATTCAAAGGCCCAGTTAAATATATTTGCCCTGATGTAAGTGTAATGTGTGCAAGGAATCTTCTCTGGAGTATGGCGTGCAAACAATTACCAAAGGAAAGTCTAGCCATACCCAATTTGCCTCAGGGGTGATGATTCTTACACTTATACTGAGAAAACATTGTATCCAAGATATTGAAACATAGATTCAGATCATGTGATGCTGTTTTTACAAAGCTAATTTTTAAGGTTAAAACAAGACTTTAAAACAAAAGACTTCCCCTTTGTGTTGAGTTTCTTAAAAGGAATACAAATTCTGAATAGCAGTATCCATGGGGGGGACATCCGTGCTTAATTGAAAGCTATATGAAACTAATGACACCCATGTGACTAATCTCCAGTAAAAGCAATGAACACTGTAAAATAATTCAGCAAACCTGTAGAGACGCGGGGTGCCACTTTGTTGAATGTACAGATTACATTCCTTGGCACTAGAGTTACAGGAGTGGTTTTTTCATTCCTATGTATTTTATCCTGCTGGGAGATAAATAGAAAACTACACTGTGCAAGAATAATAAATCTATTGGTGAAAAGAAATCTGATGTTTTAAAGCAGTTATAGTTCACTATTGGTTTGAACAAAAGCTGTCTGGAGGGCCTACATCCAGTGAAGGTCTGCCAAATAATATCAATCATGAAACTTAAACCCTTTGGGTTCCAGGCTATTTTCATTTAATTTTTCTATAATAAACTGCAACCACTTCAAGAAAGAGACTCTAGTGCACATCCTTAGGAGATGACAATCACAGACAATTATAGCTGGGTATTAATCTTTCTTCTGTGTACTTCATTCATCTGTTCTTATACGCCTACCAAGTGACTGAACTTTAGCAAGAGCCAACACTTCACATTAGCTAGTAAAATTGTCAGACCTCTTTCAAAGTTATTTCAGCCATAAAGATTTCCTGGAGTGGCACATATTTTTAAAATCCTTTGGGTGAGATCTAAAAACGTCTGACGGAACAGTTCAGTACAAGACAGCACTCCCAAGCAGAGCACAGTGCTGGGAGGGTGTATGTACATACTTGGTACAGCTTCAGCTCCCCACCTTGTTATGCCTTGGGCTCTTCAGAGCACATCTCCTGGTAATAACAGGAGAATCTAGTGAGACATGCGTCACTTTATAAATTTAATTGAGACGTGTCACTTTATAAATTTAATTGTGTCACTCCCACAACAGAAGCACATTATCCAACTGAGTATACAGGATCTGTGTAGTAGATTCAGTACTGTAATACTGAATTCAGTGGTAATCAAGTACTTTAGACCCAGAGTGGAATCTGTATCTAAACATTTCTTTTTATGAAGGTTCAGTACATTTTGCCCATATGAACATTACCACATGATGTGGTAATTTTTTGTCATGTAATTATATATATTGTTCTTTACACATTTTTACTTGATATTCAGGTACACTTCAGAGTAAAATTGTGCATTAAAACAATCTCTTGTAATTGGTATGACTTGTACTGAAAATTTGGTACAGTGTTTCTGTTAAGTTGGTACCGATGGGAAACAAAATTTAGAATAATCTGAAGCCACTTGAAATCACGCAAGATAAGAAGAATGAGGAACTGTTGAATTGGTTGAGATTGAACGAAGCTTTACTCACCCCTTGGACTAAACATTTTTTTCCTGTTTTTTCATCTGTACCTATTTCTGGGACACCAGAAGATGAAAACATCAGAAACCTCTTTTCATTACAACATGAGCTGTTTTTCATTTCCTTATGAAAGCGTAACCTGGAAAGAGCAGCTCATTGCCTAAAGCAATATTTTGAGTCAAAGAAATTAATTCAGAGAAATGAGCTGCTTCTCATGATAAATGCAGACACTAAGGACACAAAT
The DNA here is from genome assembly GCA_013397865.1 of Struthidea cinerea. Classification (NCBI taxonomy): domain Eukaryota; kingdom Metazoa; phylum Chordata; class Aves; order Passeriformes; family Corcoracidae; genus Struthidea; species Struthidea cinerea. Next base: position 903,916 of record VZTI01004803.1, read on the forward strand.
CTTTGCTAAAAGCACCTAAAACTTGTGGTTAAGTGCAATGGGACAGTCACTCCCTGGTGGTGAAGTAGGGATAGCACACTCATCAGGTATTGAGTATTCCTTTGCTGGACCTACTTGACACACCTTTATCGATGAGGGGATTTATTACAATGTATATGACTCCTGGAAGTATCTCTTGGGATTACAGTGTTTGATTTTTCCACCAACGTTTATCAAAATTTGTCTTCTAGTTTTGAGTTGCTTGGATATATCCATGTCTATTTTGCAAAATAGAAGCTGAAGTGAATAACTAAAGACAAAAAATGTCCTCACCTCTGTATTTTTGCTAGTCATCTGCTAAAAGTACAGGTTAGAAAAGTACAGGATGATTTTTTATTCCAATCAAATTTCGAGCATTGTTCCTGGTTTTATTTTGTTTCTTCCATCAAGCGTGTCCAAGTACTGTGAAAATCATAAACAAAGAACATTCTCATTGGTTACCACAAAATTATAGCAAATACATGTCCCATTCTAATTGCAGGGGAAACAGTCGTGATCTCAGATGTTTCATGTGGTAACTGTTGGCAAATGGGAACGTTTAATGGTAACCATAGTATATTTATTTCAAGTCACTTGCCTAAGTATAATGTGCTCTGTGCAGATAAGTTTTGAAGTGAAATTCCAGCTACAAGCTCTTTTAGCATGTAATTTAAATGTATTTTCAGTAAATACTACTTTCGTCTTGCAAACAGAGGCAATATTTTTCTTCCTGTGTTAAAATCTTACTTTCTGTTTGATTTGTAAATTATTTGGCTAATGCTGCAAAATCTAACAGAGAAGTAAGAGACTTTTTCTGTGTTTAAACAGCATATAGGAGTCAAACTCCTCAGAGGAATCCAGATCTTCCCTGAATTAATGCTCTTGTTTTTTAAAACATCTGGGATAACATTTCGCTAGTATAATTAATTGTTTAAGGGTTTTGGGGCCCTGTGATATATTATTATTTTGAATATGCCCAATAATTCACTTGTAAAATGGAGAGTTACTTTCATCCTAATGAGTTCAATTGTCCTATACTATGTTTTCTGGTCTTTGAAAAGTTTGAGCAATTACTGCATGATATAATCTATAGCTAAACTATAATTTGCATGTTACATTGGAAGGAAAAATGAAATTTACTTACTATTTTGAAAAAAACAGCATGTTAAAAACACTACCAAAAAATTTGTTATAGATACACATTGAAACATCTGACAGATATAATATACACATTCAGTGTCAATTACTTGAATGTAGAGTGCCTATAAAATTTTATTGCATATTCATCCAAGTTGTTCTATGGAAATAGAGCAAATGCACCACATAGAGCTGATGACTGTAATTCACTATGCACTAATGTTAAGATGGTCATAACACTTAAAATCTGGACCAACTTTATGGCAGGACTTCCCTTGACTTCAGTGGGATGAAAATTTCTCTCTAGATATAATCTCCAGGTAGTGTCTTGACAACTGCTCCAAAATAAAACTAGCAAGCTAAAAGCTGCAGCCCCAAACCATGGGCAGAATGAGGTATGAAGAATACTGTGTTTTTTTCAAATAAACCTGGAGGGGAATTTTATGAACACAGAATTAGTTTTTCTAAATTAGCTTCTAGGCAATGTATTGAGGTTAATAATGATTTATTTTCAAAAACTAACCACCAGATCTTTATTTGTTTCCACTGATAAAGATACTCACTGTTACCTCTGTATAAATGCAAACCTGCTTGTAGATTCTTTTCCTGATGTGGTCTGCTGAAATATTGGCTTACATTTATTTAGAGGAAAGAGTGCTTGATGCTGAATTACCCAAAATTTCCCTTAGCAACATCGTGTTCAATGGAAGTCCTGCACCTATATCCTCATGTATCTCCATTAGACCTCTCTTAACGTCTTTTCACCATTTCATGAAGACCACGGGGAGAGGAATGAATTGTTGCTGATACAGACACAACTAACCTTCATAGGTGCAAAGCAGCTGCTGGGAAAAGCTGAACTTTACTTTCCATTAACTTCTCTGGAGGAAGGGGGGGATATGCATTCACTACACACTGAGACCGAGCCCTAACTTCTCTTTAACCTTTCACTTTTCTCCTAACAGTCTTTCAGGAGATGATGAAAACAAGCTGAGAGACAGAGTCTAATAATCACATAAAGTTACATGGAATTTCCTCTTGGACAACCACAAGGTTATACTATCCAGGGACCTAGCTGTATTTATGGAATACAGGAAACCTATATCTCCTTTCCTTCAGGTTTTAAAAATAAACAGTCTTACATACAAATACACAACTGCCACACTGTGTCTCACACCATTTTAAGGCATCTTACCTTGCAGTGTCTGCAGCCAAAGACGTTAGCAATGAGGAAGGGAGCCTTCTGTTTCCCTTTATGTATCTCCTCAGGCACTGTCACCTATGGAGCACAGAAGAATTCTGTATGTATGAAGTGTTGAGTGCTGGATTGTGAGACTTTTGGTAATATACAGTGGTTGACTGATCATTTCACAGATTTATTACATAGAAGAAATTTACAAACTACATAAACTTTTTCAGTAACAAGCGCATATGCTTTTTAAAGGTAAATGAAAGGTATCTGAACTAATTCTGGTACAGGTCAGAAGTTACCAGTCAAGACACATGAAATATACAATATCTGTGGAAAAAAAGAATTAAAAAGGATTCTATAAGTCTTATTTTTCTGGAGGAGGAATGTCTCTAAGGGACTGCTTACTCCATTTTTTTTCAGGAGTCAGGAGGCTAAGAGATCATATCAGGATGATTTTGGTTGCATCTGTGAGTGGGAACTAAAATAGGCCTAACTTCATGTATATGCAACCCAAACAGTCTGAGTTTTAAATATCAAACATAAATAATGGACTACTAGAAACCAAGCTAAAGTCAATTATTATTCCAAAATCATATTTGATTATTTTCTTTATGAGAATTGCAAACTGTTCGCTGACAATATAAAAATTATTAATATTAAAGTGCATCTATAAGTTATTTAAGTCATAACAATAAACAGTTTGGAAAAAACCTCACTAGTACTCCAGATTTCAAAGAGGTATGATATAAGAGTGGTCTTCCAGTTACACATCTACCATCATTCCATCTGAGGCATCCTCTGAGACTTACGGTTATTATTAAACATAATAGATACTTCCAATAATAATAATATAAGGATGTCTCTGTCCATTAGGAAATAGGTGATAATCACCATGCAGTTCAATGGGCTGCTAAAAAGTCGAAATACCATAATGCTAAATATTTTGTCCCCAGATAGATGCCTGCCTAAACCGGTTAGAAGTCCATTTACAGTTCTTAGAATAATTCCAATGCATTCAATGGTGCAGGGCCTCACAATGCCTTGGATGCAACATCTGAAGCTAATAGTAAAACTGCAGCAATGAACTTGGGTTTTTTCTTTCTTGACATTTACAGAAAGCAATGTCCTCATAGTTCAGGGACACAAATGAAAACCAAAGACTAAATTCAGGCTGCGGTTTTAGCGCCACCCTGACCACTATGTGGTTCTTTCAAAACCTTTAACTCGCAGGAGGCCACATGATCCTGGGTAAGATTTAGCTTCCAAGAGGTAAGCAAGAATTTCTGACATTCATTGAAAACTATGCTGACTTTTCCAAAACCAAACACCATCACTTGGTATTCTTAAGCCAAAACAGTAAACCTGAAATATCATTACAGACCTGAGGACGATGGATAATGTGCCTTCAGCTCCTGTGGCAATGGGGAAGGCCACATCTACATTACCTACTCCTTCCAATAACAGGGTGGGAAGGTGCAGCAGCAGGACTGCTTTTCTGGTTTTCCTAGGAGCATTCTCTCATTGCCATTACACTGTATTTTCTCCTGCTGGCCACCACCATCTGACCTTCATATCAAGCCATGAACCATGGATTTTTAATCCAGATCTGAAACAGAACCTGCCCAGAATTTCAATAGGGATACCTTCACTGTTTGGCCCTTTCTATACAGGTATATGCCTTTTTCAGTATGCAAAACCTACTTCTTTTTGCTAAGTATTTTAATTGAGGGAGCACACGGGAAGTTTACGGTAAACCTGTATGTAAGTTGCAATGAGTCCACATGCAAGGAATCATAAAGAAAAGAAGTGAGGTGGAGCATAAGAATATACTCAGAGTATAAAACATCCCTTCACTGCTCACAATGATGTTTGACTTCTCTTGAGATCCTAATAATCACATTTCCATAGCGTTCTGCCCATTTTTGCTGCTCTCTATTCCCCACTCCCTTTTTCTATGGTTTTGTGCAAAACAAAGTTGTTAATTCTATTCATATTTTAACCATAGATAACTTAAATGTTATTGCTTGACAGGAAGAGTAAATAAGAAGGAATTGAATTATTGTTTTATGCTTCAGCACAAAGACATTCCAATACATTTAGGGGCAGTATATTAAAGACAATAAGAGATTAAGTTGATGGTCACAGTGCCACTACAGCATTCTTTATGCTTGCATACAGTGTCAAATGTAACAGGGACAGTGTCTGACATCTTGAAAAACAGTCATTGTGATAGGAATACTATGGTGAATAAGTACATTCACCAAAATACTCTATTTTGCCATTTCTTGATATTTCTACACTTACAGGCTTTAAATCCTGGAGCTGAATATTGCCCTGTAAAAGAAGCTTTCTGTTCTCTGTCTGTAAAAACAAATGAAATGCAATGAAAACATAAGCCTAATCTATTCGGTATGTTTTTGAAATGTATTCTTGTTTTTCTTCCTCAGTCATGGTTAGAGAGGTGTCCTTTCAGCCTAAACTCTCCCCTCCAACCAGATCTGCAAACATGCCTCTTAGAAAGCAAAATTTCTGGAATGGAAAGGAAGAAGGTTAAAAACCATCCGTTTTCTGTATCTCATCTCTTCCTCTTCAATGTCAGACATTTGGGGATGTATTTGTGTATACAGCTTGTGTATTTAGTAAACCCCCATTCTCCCACTTTAATGAAATTCCCTTTTAACCAAAGTCTCCAGAATAAATCAGTTCCTCAGTTGTTTAGCATTTGTCCAAACTTCTTTGCAGTTCCTGCAATAATTTAAGAATTTATGGTCATTTTTGAGCACATGCACAATACTTTCATATTAATACACATGTCAGACATGTTTCTTCCCCAAGCTTTTACAAGGCAAGAAGCAACTTTGTATTTTACTTTTGAGCTGCATGAACAATGTGGAGAAATACATTTTTTTCCTATTGTGTTTTTAATATAAATACCTCACAATTATTTAGTGCTTTTTTTTTACCAGCAAAGTGAAATGGAAGACTAAAATTGTCACTGCTCACAGCCAATGTTTCTGATTTATAATAAACTTAATAATTTTGATTAATCTGAGCATTAAGTGCATTTTACCCTGCAAAATAATCCATTACTGGTAACTTGAATATGTAGAATGAGGATAATAAGAAAACATGCTGCATCTCCATTTTGTAATAACTTTAGCCTGTTCGTAATATGGGAATGGATTCTGGACGCATATAGGTGCTCCATGTCTCTTTTTTTTCCAGTATTGCCTTGAAGTTGTTAAAATAAATATAGAAATGAAATAAATTATATATAAAGGAAGACTTTTGTATCAAAGCAAACAGGATAAGGATTAGAAGACTTATTCCAAAGCTCTAAAATCAGTGGGAATGTGGCCACTGGAATGGAAGCTCCTACCCTCTAGGAAGGATAGTTTCAGTGACAGTAGAAGACGGTTGTTTTATAGATTTAAAGTAACTAATTTTCAAAGTCAATATATTTTAAATATAATCTCAATGTCTTCTATGCATTATAAAATCTCTTATATCAGGATTCCTTGAAGCTAAACCAATATCATCATAGCAGAGGCAAGTCCTGGAGGAGATTTCGCAAGGGAATTGTGCAGAAACTAAAAGGTGGTTCACTGAAACATTTAATTCTTTTCCTCTCCTTCTATCTGAGCAACACCAACAATGGGCAAGCTCAAAATAGATCTTTTCTGTCTGCAGATCCCACCTCCGCAAAAATTGAAGTCAAACAGCACCTTTAGACTGTACAAGACCTTCAGATTTGGCCTGTCTTTGACCACCAGTCTCTGATCTCCCCTGAAACAAGAAACAGGGATGCAGACCAGTTCCAGCAAATATTGTCCTTTCCACATTATTGTTATCTGAAGTGACAGGGGAACTTGACTTAGCTAATGTGTCACTAAAAACTTTCATTGTCTCCATGCTCTGTTAACTTTGTACTGTGCTGTTGAAGGTATAGGCTCTACATTCCCCTAAGAAACATCACGCAGTAACCCTTTGCAGTCTAAAAACCTCAGAATTCACAGGGCAACCTTAAAAACCTAGGAAATCTACCACATATATTGCAAACCCAGGATACAGAGATCCTGTGAAATCCAATGGTTACAAATTTATTGCAAGGCTGATAAAGGACTATTCACAGATGATATTTCTGTACTTCACATTCCCCTGATTTCAGTGAGACTACCTCATGAGAGCAAGAAGATTTTACAGGATTCTCTTATTAGTGATTTATGCAATTAATATAATTTATAACTTTATATAATATTTATAATTTCTAACAATTTTCTAAAAGCATCTGTTTTATTAGCTGTAGCAGAATTACTGAAGCATGACAGATGTGCATATATTAAGTTTTATAAAACAAGGTTTACATAAAACAGCAGTTACCTCAGCAGTTTAAACTATGTGCAGCCCATCAACCTCAGTTGTCTGATACAAAAGTCCAAAATATATGTTACCTCTAACATATGATACATGAAATAACCCAAGAGTAAGCAGAGCTGTACCAATGAAGCAAATGGCGGGATCCCTTATTAGCTGGAAACAGGTACATCCTTTAGGCAAGACTGCATTTCCAAGCACATAAATTGGGCTCTATGTTTAGCTGGTGTTTTGAAGTATCTAGGAGAATTGCTATGGCCTCTCTTAGAATCAGTCCAGCACTAAAATCCACAGTCATTCTCTGCTAGAAAGAAATTGAAGAGACAGCATCCCCTTCTGGTGGGGAGCTTCAGGACAGTGTATAGGTAAAATCCCTCACTATTTGAAAAAAAATCATTCAATAAAATCATAATTTTAATAGATATTTTAAATTATTTTGCATCATTCATCTGTGGTTTTGATACTTTCTGTATCTACCTTATTAGAATTTGTAAGATAAAATGATACATGTTTTTTCAAAGAAACTGTCATGGCTGGTAAAATGTCCAAAGTAAATCTTTTTTCTATATTAGCTAGTTTAACAAAGGCAGTGACTTCTCCCTAAAGATCTATTCATTTTTATCAATAGAGACTCATGGTGATGGCAATGGTTTGGTTACTTGTCTCAAAACAAGGATACAGGATTTATTTACAGAAATTATCATCTAATTAAAGAAATGAATGCATTTCTCTATTTCATCATGAATCATACCTTGTAAAGCTCATCTGGTAATCAGGCCATCCGTTTTGAAAATGGTGTACATTTTTGCATGCTGAAGAGAAATTAGTGTAAATTGCTAGGAGGATTCTACAATAAAAGCATAATTTTTGTTCTGCTGATCTAAATTTTAATACTCATGCAAATCACCTATATATGAATGAACTGACTTGAAGGGAAAAAAAAAAGCCACCAAGAAACTCAGGACAAACTGCATTGTTTCAGACTGTCTCAATTAAATATGCAGAACTGAGAGATGCCAGCTTCAAATACCTCAAGCATGTGGCCTCACCTTGAATACTGTCTTCAGTTTTGGTCACAACAGTGTAAGAAAGATATTAAACTATTACAGAACATACAAAGAAGGGACAAAAACATGGTGAAGGGCCTTGAGGAGAAGTTGTGTAAGTAGTGCCTGGGGTCACTTGGTCTGTTCAGCCTGGAGAAGAGGAGATTGAGAGGAGGCCTCATCACAGTCTACAACTTCTTCATGAGGGAAAGAGGAGGGGCAGGCACCGATCTCTTCTCCATGGTAACCATTGACAGGACCTGAGGGAATGTCCTGAGGTTTTGACAATGTGGTTTAGGTTGGATATTAAGAAAAGGATCTTCATCCAGAGGGTGGTTGGGCACTGGAACAGGCTTCCCAGGGAAGCGGTCATATCACCAGCCTGACAGAGTTTAAGAAGTGTTTGGACAACATTCAGGCACATGGTGTGACTCTTGGGCTGTCCTGTGCAGTGCCAGGAGTTGGACTCAATGGTGTCTTTCAACTCAGCATACTCTGTGATTCAGCAATTTATCTTCAATGATTGGAAGGCAATAGTTTTTCTGAAATGGAACCACAAGACTCAGTACTTACATAATGTCATAAAAAAAACACTAATTCAAACATTTCCTGTGGAATATATTCAGACCATATATAATACTACAGAGCACTCAAAATACTTGGGAGGTCAGGCACAAGCAGCGTTAACTGGTTCAGTGATTTGATTTGCCTATGACCACAGCATCACTGACACACACTCCTCACAGCCCCAGCCAAAGGCAGCAGGCAATCCACCTGCTCAGCCCTCATCGTCATGAACAGGAGGAACCCACAGCATAAGAACTAATGAAACTAAATACAATATCTGTACAAAATGTTCTTACACATAAAACAGGCAGATGTGGGTCCCTGTTGGAATCAGTGACTCATCTGGATTTCTAATTTGCTGTGAAATATTCTTGGATAATACCACATACTCAGAAAAGAAATGATAGATGGGAACACGTTTACTTCTCTGTAAATATGAATCAGGAAACCAGAACATAGTTGAGGAATTTTTTGGCTAGCAAATCCAAGTTGAAAGAGAAGGAAAGACGGAGGTCGTGGTTCTTCCCTTGGTTAAAAAATAAATAAATAAATAAATAAATGTCTAGTATTAGGAAAAAGCAATTCCGTGGTTATTGTCATACAGAGGTTGTGTTATCCTCACACATTCCCAAGAATATCAGACTCCATTCATGGAGAGGTATGAATGACTTCATAAAGTCTCAGCCTTATTTCTTGAGTTCTTCAATTTTCATTGCGCTGCATTGCAAAAAGGTCACCACAAATGAAATAAAGGACTCAAGTCACTCACCAGCATTTGTCTTACTACTTGGCAGAATTCATATCCCAAAGCTGAATCCCTGCATGGAGCTGTGGAAGAAATGGGTGCCTCCAGGTGGCATGGGGGAAGCCATTGTGCTGGGATGGTCACTGCGAGATAACCAGTCCCTCTGCAAAGGGACTGAAGTCCCTGACCCATGTAACCAGAATGTATTCCGGCACTGCCAGAACCTACAGGGCTCTGCAGCAGGTGTAGCCACTGGAAATGCTGTATTGGTAGAAATGTAACTGTTGGGGAAATTTATGGTCCTATAATTATAAGCAGCAGCAGCTTGATAGTTTTGTGACCAAAAAAGGTACCTTACTGCTAAATTTACCCTCATACATGTTCTTATGAGTCCAGTTTCTGATGGTTACATTTTCAACCTTTTGGCCCTGAAATAATTTATTAATATCAATGTTGCCAACACAATCCTTCTGGAACTAGTGAATTATGCGTTCTAAGTAAATTCAATTAAACTAAAGCTCCTTTATACCTAACAAGAAATAGCCAAATTCTTGAATAACTGACTGAAGTGGACACTTAAACTAAAAGTTCTCCCAGTCAGTGGGATCATGTGTATATTTCATTTCACGCAATCTACTTTGGCTTCCAAGAAAAGACAAACTACATGCTAAGAAATCCCTTAATTAGGTTAGTTATAGAGAAAGCATCCCCAGTGCATTGCTCTAAGCAGCAATGTGTGAATTTTCTATTCAACACAGCAACAGTAGGCTATTTATTCGATTTATGTGCATAATTAGTAGTAAAATTATGGGGATTTTTTTCTTTTAGCATACAGTAGTTATTCTTTATGGGTCTGGATTCTGAACAAAAATATTTCCTTTAGACTTTGAGTAACACTTTCTTCAGGTGAGCTCTGGCAAATGCCATTAAAAAATATAAATCTGGAAACCTAGGAAGTATAGAAAGCGGAAGGAAATTACTTCAGCTTGGCATGAGGTACAATATTACTTTCTTTATATAAAATGTATCCTCTGTCCTTAGGAACCCCTTACAGGTTAATTTAACATTTCATTGTACTCTGTCACTTGGCCTTGGCTTGCCAGAAACACACCAGGCAGCTGATATTACAGTATCTGGAGTTACAAAGAGCTAAGGTTTACATACACTATTTTTCACTTCTTTACGAATACACAGTTGATTGGCACCTTCCTGATTTATTCATAAATGATTTTTTTTTTACTTACTAAAGAAAAATAGCACATAGTGGCATGTGCATTACTAACAAGACTGTAGGTAAATTTAGAGGGTATCATACACTTGTCACCAAAACTACAGTTTAACTGTCTGTATCACTACACTGGTGACTTTTTTTTGCACTCAGCTATTCTTGTCATAAGATATTCACCTTTCTCTGAACTCCTCACTTCTCTATGTGATTAACAAATTGTCAAAACACTCAAGTGTAAAGTTGATCTGACAAACTCTGTTGAGAGTATGTGTGGTTTAATTTCACTGAATCCTCAGTGCAGGACAGAGAGTTGGCTAAACCCAAAGGTTTATCAAAACATGGTGATAAATCTCAGATGCAATCTCAGCTTTTCATGCTTTCTATTTTGTTAAGGTCTTGAAAACCACTCATGGGATTTTTGTTGGGTGTTTTCTTTTTTCCCTCCCTTCCACAAATTCAAAGTAAATTTGTCTGGCTTCTGGTACCTGGCACAGTAGCATGCTTCCTCTTAACAACTGTAAGCCTGTCTGAAAAACAGAACAACATCTTTGAGATGGGGTGTTTATATGGGCAACATTCAGCAACTGTAGTGAACGTGGCCCCACCTTCAAAGAAACTCCTGAGCACTATTCACCTGATGAAAGCATTGACTGTTTTTAGTTGACTTGATTTACGTGGAAGCAGACAGTTCATTAGCTGAGCTGAACCTGAAGAAGTAAATGTAATGCACATGCAGATGTTTTCCTAGCTACTTGATGTCAAAGTTGCTGCAGCTTTCCTCAGCGTAAGAGTACAAAGGCAGCAGTGATAAGGCTTTGCAGAATCTCCCAGCAGCTGAAGGTGAGCAAGCAGTTGAAAAGATTTTTATCAGGGATACTTAGGTCAAAGAAGTTAAATTAATGTAACCAAATCTAAGTGGTTAATATATGGGATGATACTATGAACTGCACATAGGGCTGCACTATACACTTATTTCACAGAAGCAATAATTTAATATGACCAAGGGGTAAATGGAGGGCCTGGCACTCAAATACCAATCCCTAAGATATCTACACTTTTTTAAAAAGTCTTTTAGGTTTCTAAGCTTTAAGTAAAATTATACCTAATTATTTATATAATTAAAGCATCTCCTCTAGGAGAAGTCTTTCTGACTTTAAACTTGGATAAGCTCAATATCTCTGGTCACTAAAAAAAGAGTTCTTCCTGCTCGGTTGTTTTTCAGACGTTGTTCTTCCCTTGAGTAAGAAGGTTTGAAATAACAGTCTAATGAATATACAAAAAGGTGTTCACAATATGCAAAGAAAATATTTCAACCACAAAATTAAAATACATAAACTTTAATGGGCAATATGGAAAATGTTTCATACTCATCAGTTCTTAAATGTCAAAGCTACTTTCTGCTGTCTTTCACTCACAATCCTAATTAAAATTACACCTCAACATAGTTTCTCAGATAGAAAGCCCAATAGTAGCTCCCTATTATGGTTGCTTTTCTTGGCTTGTTATCAAATCCTCACCACAGTCATAACAGTTACAGATTAATCAACCTGCTTTTCCTCAGTTCATTAATTTACGTACTTTGCTCATATAATCCGTCTGTGTGGAATCTGAGGGTCTTTTATTCCTATTGCCAAAGATCCTGTAATTTGATCCTTAGTTCAGCATACGTTGAGTAGGAGTCTTCACAGACTGTCTGTAACAGAATGCCTCAATTATCACTTAACTTTTGCTTCTTACACTCTTACAGTCTTTGTGCGATTATTTTTTTCGTTCCTAATGAAAAATTTGTCTCATATATTTGGACACTGAAAATACCCACCGTCTTTATTCTCCTCCTTGGCATCTATCTAAACACCTTTTTGTCTGTCTCCTAGATTAGTATTATGTTTATCTTAGATTTTTAAATCCATTTTTCCCACCATTGTACTTTATTGATTTAGAAGACAATAAAGTGAACAAGAAATAAAGTGAAAAAGGCAATGTGAATGGTATTTGTGTATGCTTAAGTATATATAGTAATAACCAAGTATATATAGTAATAACCATGCACAAAAATCAATGGCTTCTCCTTCTGTCTGGAGATCCTTATAGGCCTATTTTCTTACAAAGTTGGAAAGTGAAAGAGAATTTTGCTTACAAAATTCATCCCTTTGCAGAACAATTTCTATCTATGAATATCCAAGATTAATAAAACAAAAATCAGAATGTGTAGATGGTTAAAGAAGGAGATAGCAATCTTGATAAAACAAAGAACAGAGCACGTCTGTGATTTTGGTAAGCAATGTATACCCAAAGGCCTTGTTTTCCCACTGTAGAGACAAGCAGTTTGTCAAAAGTCAATGCTGGTTATTCATTTCCAGTGACAGGAGAATACAGTGCCCAGGTTAAAAAACGATTTAGACCCCAAATTTCAATTCCCAAATTGGCTATTCAACTGTAGCCTTGTAACCACTTTTCAGATTTTACATTCACATTTAGTCAGTGGTCTGATGGTCATAATAGGCTACTGTGCAGCCCTGTGTGAGAAACCATATGCTTTTCCCTGACAAATGCTCTTCCAGTCCTGAATGCTCAACATAAAAATTTTACATTATCAAAGAAAGAAAATTTCATTTTTCAGTGTTCATATATGGTAACTGTGCTATGTCTCTTAGCACCATGGACACTCTTTCATTTCTGGATGACAGCTTATTCAGGGTCTAACCTATGTAGATATATTCTTTGATTTTAGAAAAATAAGTCAATGCATATAGTAAGGTGAATAATCTATCCATGAGCTACTTATTCCAGACAGTAGTAAGAACTACCCATGTCTTCACATTCCAGCTTCAATTTGTAAGCATGTGATTTAATGACCTGTTTCAATGTGTCATGGAATCTTTTGTACCTGAGATCTATAAAGTGAAACCAAAAATAACTTCTTAGGTTATAGTGATTATTATCTTTTGATACTGTGTCTCACAGTATCCTTCTGGACAAAATGCCCAGCCCACAACTGGATAAACACATCCTGTGATGGGTGAGCAACTGACTCACATGTTGGGCACAAAGGGTTATAGTGAATGGGGTCACATCAGTCTGATGACTGGTTACTAGTGGGGTTCCCAGGGCTCCATCTTCATCCCTGTGCTTGTCAGTGTCTTCATAAATTACTTGGATGCAGAACTTGAAGGTGTATTAGGTAAACTTGATGATGATACTAAATTGGGAGGAGCTGTTGACTCCCTCAAAGGCAAGGAGGCCCTGCAGAAAAACCTTGACAAATCAGAGGGCTGTGCAATCACCAACCACGTGAACTTCAACAAGGGAAAGTTCCAGATTCTGCACCTGGGATGGGACAGCCCTGGATGTATGGACAGACTGGGGAATGAGGGGCTGGAAAGCAGCACTGTGGAAAGGGACCTGGGGGCCCTGGTCGATGGCAAGTTGAAAATGAGCCAGCAGTGCCCTGGCAGCCAGGAGGGCCAAGCGTGTCCTGGGGGGCATCAGGCACAGCATCACCAGCCGGGCAAGGGAGGGGATTGTCCCGCTCTGCTCTGCACTGGGGCGGCCTCACCTCGAGTGCTGGGGGCAGTTTTGGTATAAGAAGGACATTGAGCTTTTAGAGAGAGTCCAGAAGAGGGCAATGAAGATGGTGAAGGGTCTTGAGGGGAAGACGTATGTGGAGTGGCTGAGGTCACTTGGTCTGTTCATCCAGGAGGAGACTGAGGGAGGACCTCATAGCTGTCTCCAGCTTCCTCATGAGGGGAAGCAGAGGGGCAGGCACTGATCTCTTCTCTCTGGTGACAGATGAATGGCATGAAGCTGTGTCAGGGTTAGGGATAGGTCTAATATGGATGGAAGAGAGCTACTGTATGTGCACAAACATACTCTGCAGGAGTGTAGAGGATTCCTAGGTTGTATGTACATTTGCTGAAAAGTCTCTCTGCGCCATGTCTCACGGCATTGCAGAAGCAACCAGTTAATGTCTTATGTTGTTTGGCAAGACCAATACTTAGTCTTTGTGTATGGGTACTGACCAAACCAGCCTTCTATTTCTCAGCGTCTGACATAAGAGATGTGGAAACAGAGAATCTCTGGCATATCTCTAGTGTAGAGAAGATCATGTACCTCTTCAAGAAGAGACACAAGGACTTTTTCCAAGGTCATTCAGTCTGGAGTAAAACCAAAGGAATTCTATCTAAATGTGAAGAATATTAAATCTATTATTCTAAATGTTAATGTATTTGCAAAGTTAGCTAAGTCTCTTCCATGTTGCTCCCCTATATCTTATGTCTATCTAACTATTCATGCAAATTAAAAACAAAAATCCAGCTGTATTCTTAATTTTCTTGTTTTTCTGTCATATCAGCATTTATCAGCTCAATCCCCCACATTTCATGATAGATTTGTAAAATAACATTCCAAATTAAGTAATTAGCACAAAGTCAGTTTTTACAAATGTTATTTTGTTGGCTAGTCCAACAGCTGGGAGTGAAACATTTTGTTAAAGATTCTCTAAATACATACTGTTCTGTTCATTCTTTTTTTTTTTTTTTTTTAAGTTGAGGAAAGGAAAGAGTTGGAAAACTTTTAACTGCAAGAAATAAAGGAAGAATGTCAGTTAAGAATAACACATTTTCCTCCATGAAGAGTCTGAATATCTGGGTATGTTGAAAAAACCATATTGAAGAAGCTGTGTATTAAATAGGCTGATCCTGAAAATCTGGAGGATCCTGATTTTCCTTTCCTTCTTATTCACTTTTCTGTGATGAACAGTACCACTGGCCTCCTCTGATTTACCCTACTCTACCTTGGAGGAATATTAGGGCTGAGAAAATGGGGCATGAAAGGAAAGGTGAGGTGACTTTTAAAGCTAAAAGGAAGAAGGAAAGGAAAATCTGAGTGTCTAATGTAAGGGAAAAGTACGTTTAAAGACGATCAGCATGGAAGAAGCAGAACTGCCAGACTATCCTTCTGTCCACCCCTTGGCCAGCTACCTCAACTTCTTCAGCCTATCTGTCCAATCGCCTTTTGAACACACAACAGTTACGGTTGTCTTGCTCTTGGATAACTTTCTGTCACAGAATAGCTCAAGCATGTGTAGGAATTTCACGTTTGTCAGAAAATCTACCCTTTTGCCACAAAGTCTGGCTCCAAAAAGTAAGCTCTTACATACGTGCTACATGCATGCTCACAGTTTTTCTCTTTTTCTCTGACTAATCCTTCCTTCCCATATAGCTGTGGAGGAAAAATATTAAAACTATGAACCAAATGTAAACTGATATGATACTATGTTCAAATATTTAAGATCCCATCTGAAAAAAATATTTTCCAAAAAAATCAGGATGGAAAATTATTTTCCATGGGAAAAAAATCATTATTTCGTCCAGAAAATCACTGGAAAATGGCAATAAAGTTCAAATGAACAAGAGCTACAAAACTAAAAACCCAAACCTCTGCCCTAATTCTGATTCCCAGTATAATTGCATTAATTTTATCCATTTACAGGACTGGATCTAGCATTCATTCATTATCCTGCAAAACCAGGAAAATCCTAGCATTAGTTAGAAACCTTCATTCCTGCTTTACTGAAGGATGCATTTGTAATCACAGTAACAGCTCTGAGACTGACATGATAGTGAGATAATAAATTTTTACATTTAAATGAACAAATAATTATTTTCTAATTCAAATTATGCCAAAAATTTCCTGTATGCTAAATGCCACAGAAAATTAATATGCAACTGAAAGTAGACTATATAGTCACTCTAACCCTTAATTCACTTTCTCCATCATCCCACTTATGTCCTTTCTCATTCACTTCTTATCACCTTACTCACTACTCTAAAGCATTTCATGTCTTTACCCTTTCACTCTCACCTTTTCTTCCTCCTTGAATTTGGACTGGGATCTTGCTTAACACATATAAGTAGTTTAAAATTTCCTTTTTTTTTTTTTTTGTTTAAATTTTCAACATCATGTTGTACCTTTAGAGGCACTGCTCTCAAAGAAGTTATTCATAGAGCTTTCTGTGTTTGGATTTGCAGTCACAGTGCTGGCTGCCTCGCTGTCTCAAAAATGGTATGAACCAGTGGGTCTTGAAACTCTGGACAGTTGACTGTAAAGCATTTGATGGAAGAGCCAACTGTCACCATGAGATTGCATGGCTCCTAACAGAATTGGACTCAAAGTCACTTTAGAACCTTCTTGCTGTTAACATAGCAATACCAGTAATAGAATAAAACCCGACACAATTATTTCAGGAGGCATCCTTTTCTTTTGCTTGAGTATGAGCTGTGTAATGAGGCAATTTTTGTATTTCATTTACTTGCTCACTGTACAGTAGTTTAGCTTGCTGTCCTAGACTATCCAATAGGAAAGCAAAAATACTGAATTTATGGCCACTATATCACCATTTTCAAAAATTAATTTTATTTCTTTGTATGCGCAAAGTAGATATAAGATGCTATAGTAATAATATAAAGAACAGATATGGCTTCTAGATGCAAAAATTAAGAACCAGGTTCCTATCTACATTTAAAGCTGTAAAGGTTGGTTAGACTTGGGGTTTAGTTTAAGCATTATACATGCATTACATAGGTTGGCACTGCACCTATGTATAACAAATTTCAATATTTAAATCCAGAGGTTTCAAAAAGCAGTGTCCGTGGCATAATGAGATCATAAAGGTGGGAAGGGCCATTCTGCACTGCTGGATGTAGGCAGGCCAGAGCTCCTTCAGCAAACGCTGAGCCCAAGACTGGAATTTAGAGGATCACAATGACAAAACACCTGTTCCTACAGGATAAGAGCCACCACAAACCAGGCCTTCAAGCCAGGCTGGCCCTGAATAGCACCCATTTCAATAACCCTACCTGAAAGCCAAACTTGTTAACCTGGGCCCTACAAGAAACCAGCACAGACAGAATGCTGTCTGGACTGCTGCAATGATGTGTTTTTTGCATTCTGGATGTCTAGTAGCTGGAGCCCATCAAAGCAATACCTGTCCCAAATTAGCTGGGACATGCCATGCAGTGACTCAGCGGCAGAACTCAGGTTAGGGCATAACAGTCCTGCCTCAATTTTGTCCATAGGCTGTTTCAGAAAACCATCCTCAACATGCAGGTTCCCATAGCCAATAAAATGAAACAAACTGTGCTTCCCATCTTAATTCTCAGCAATGTGTGCCAACATTATCACTGCAGCATGAAAGGCATTCTTAAGCAAACAAAATGACTTGAACTCAAAACTATGCTTTCAGATAGTAGAAGCTACAGTTGTCACCCCTGGGCTGGTCATTCAGTTTTCACAGCTTGTAGCAGTGAAACTTAATGAAAGTCATCATCTCTTCCATACTGTAACCGCAGGTCCAGGGTAAAAATAAAGTTACATTTGAATGATTAAGATTTCAGAAATAAAATTCAAATTTACATGCGTAGGAAAACATGATTTTGAATATTATATTACATTTCCTGATACCACATTCTTGTTCTAGACGTCGTCTCTGAACTAATGGCAGCTGGAATATACATTATCCACAGGAAGCCACCTCTCTGCAGCCCTCCACCACCATTTCACTACACTGGTAAAACAATATAAAGCAAACAAACATTTTTTTTTTAAAATCCATTTTTTCTCTTTCCCTGTAATTTTCTCAAATTTCCTGATATATCATTAACATTATCATTATAGCAACTTTAGTATGGATTACTAGTCTCTTAATATGTTTCTGATAGATGCTGAAAGGCTCAGACAAACCAAAACTGAAATGCTTTGTCCATGTCCAGAAGCACTTTTTTTTAACCTGGGGATTTAGTAAATTACATAGGTAGCTTGAGAACTATATAAGCAGTGACTAAGTGAAGACCTGGAAATCAATTTCTTGAATTTAATTATTGAATTCTTCTTAAATTCAAATCCCAGTGCCTAAGCTTTTGTATTTACTAAAATGTACTGTGATTAAATACACCACTAAGAATGCAAGATTAATCACAATAAAGTATTGTAAGGAAACAAAAAATAAAAACTAGGAAGACTTGACCATTCTTAAAGCAGAACTTGGTCAAAATTAGTTGTCAATCAGCTACAGAATTAGGTCACTGGAATCTAAATCCTTTTTTGAAACTAGAGGGCCTATGCCTAGTACTATCGTCTGTGTTTTGGTCTGGCATTCAGTAATATTTACAGTGATACTCAATATATTATTGCAAATTAGCAGGACTTAATCTAATGGAGACACACATCCCATTTCCTTCTTTTCTTAGACTATAGTTTTCTACAGTGCCACTTGTTTTTGCTCAGAAGAAACCAAAATAAGTGTAATTTGAAAAAAAGTTGAAGATTTGTGGTAGTAATGGTACTGACTACCTGCCATAAAGCTTTTTAATGAGCTTCACCATCTCCATACCAAGTTCAGCAATGAATACAATTTGATCCCAAAAGAGCCCTTTTCAGAAACCATGTAGCCTTTAAAGGGCCACGTATAATATATTAACTCTATTTTGATGAAAAACAAATCTGCTAGATACTCAACAGACTTCATCCTGAAGTAAAAGCCGGTGTATGATGTTGTTCTTGGCAAAATAATCTCAGCCTCCTTGGAAGCTGTGATTTTCTATTACCACCCCTTTTCAATAATAATGAACATAGGGTAATCAAAAAGGTTACATAGGAAAATACAGTATATACAGGAGTTATGTTATTCTTCTCATGCATGAAGAACAGGTCCCTGTTGACATAAATCAAAGCAGCACCCCTTAAATATATGGAACTATCCCAAGTTATAGCAATTCAGGTCTTGCAACTGCATTCTGTTTCCTAGAACTTGAGACAATTGTGACTGGTTATGGCACATGTTATACCTTATCTTTTTGAACAAGACATTTGTTCAGGTTTGCTCCTCTGATGACCTATGCTTTTACCAAAGGATGAGCCATCATTAACGACGTTGAAACTAAGTAACACTTACATTTCAAAGAGAACACAGAGTCAGGACTGAAAAAGTAAGAGGAAAAAACCCAAGCCACAAAAGCAGAAGACAGGTCTAGATTTCCAGCACCAACATTTCAAAGTTTAGAGGCATTCAGGTTTTTTTTTCAGAGAGAGGTTATTTGAAAAACATAGCCATGCATCTAGTTTTATCTCCATCCACTTCCTTTCCCATAGAGCTTGGGATAGTCAGGTCCAGGCTCAGGGCCATCTTTAGTAGAAACTGTCATCTTGAAAAGCCGTATTCTTACACAATATATTGAATATACTTCATTAAGAACGATTCAGATAGAAGTTAGTAATGACAATAAAAATCATATTTTTTGGTTTCCTTGCTTGGGGCATGGGACATAGCTCTGTGTGCAGTAGCTTTCACTTTTTACAATTAAGTTGCTTCTCTTTGGGATATTTCTTAATCAAAGACCAGATTGTTATTGCATGGAAAAAGCAGCTGGAGAAAGGTAACTTGCCATCCCCATTTCTCAATAAGGAGAGCAGTCTGTATGTAGGATCCCATGCCATTAGAGCACTGTAATTATTTGATGGGCTGCTGTGTGCAGGAAGAGGCTCACTAAGAACATCCCCATGACAATCATTATGGTACAGGACTCCGACATTTCAAGGTGAGTTACAGCTATGCACACCACCTATGCACCTATGCAGACAGTATGACAAACTATGCCTATTGACAGGCTAAGCTGGAATGTTCATTGGACTTTGAGATATTGTAAATCCTTATTTCTTCTATAGCTGAATATCCAACTGTAAGTTTTGATAACTCAATATTATGCACTTTTTGGTGTAAACAGGTCTTGTTCTTCCACAAACCAACTTGTGTCCCTCACACAGCAAGTGTACTGCAGGTAGACATAAACGGTATGAAGGCCTTCATATAGCATGGTCTCTTCTCCTCTTTCCTACATAACAACTCCTAGTTTCTTTTCCCTCAGATACAGATGAATACAAACAAAGCAAGTTTGAATGGACAGTGACCATTGCACCCTTGAACCAAATTTTCCTTTCTGCAAGTCAACCAAATGGAGAATTCCACCTGAAGAGGAGTCAGGTCAAAGAAGAGAATTGCTCACCACAAATATTGTTTAATCAAAACATAAACACTGAACTAGTGGATAAACAATAACAAAATTTGCCTTTTAGACACACATTTTTAAATAGTCCAGCAGTTGGACAAGGGGCAACAGGCACAAATTTAAACACAGCAAGTTCCATCTGAATATGAGGAAGTCTTCTTTTCTTCAAGGGTGACAGAGCACTGGAATAGGCTGCCTGGAGAGGTTGTGGAGACTCCTTCTCTGGAGATATGCAACACCTGCCTGGATGTGATCCTGTGAAAGCTGCTCTGGTTGAACCCGCCTTAGAAGGAAGGTTGGACTGGATGTTCTCCAGAGGTCCCTTCCACCCTCAAACATTCTGTTACTCTGTGTCAGTCTGTGATTCTGAATTGTACACACACCCTTTTTCCTTCATTCCCGCATCTCTCATTCTTGGAGCTTGTCACACCCAGCTTCCATTTTGAGCTTTTCTTCTCCCACTCTCACATTGTCCCTGCTGGCTTCCATCTGACATGTTCCTTTTCCCCTTTATTTTTTAGGTGACTCAAGCTCTCTCTCTGCTCATGCAACCAAAACTTTTTGCACATTTTTGTTGATTTACAGGGGCCACCTCAGGTCACTACCTCTCATGCCTATAAAAACATTTCTCTTTCTTGCACCCCCATTTTGAGTGTAGGTCTCCACACATCCCCAGAGGGCCACCAGAGTGTGTGGAGAGGTCCAAACTGACAGAAGAGATCCCAGAAAAGCACTCACTCTCAGGTTCAAGTCTCCAGCAAATACCTCACTGTATTTCTGAAGTTTAGTTTTAACATGGAATTTATAATAACAGGAAAGAGAAATATACAGACTTTCAGTACTTGGAATGGCAATATGTCATGTGGCTAGGAAAGGTATGTCTGGGAGTATCATATAGCTGTTACTCAGCCTAGAGACAGAGGAGCTTTGTGTGGTGTGCTGAGGCTTCTTGAGCAAGTCAGACCAAAATACAGACACATGGCTGAGGCTCTTCTGGCTCAGACTGACACAGACAAGTTTCCCACCCAAAAATAAGTAGCTCTTTTTTCTTATGACAACAAAAATTTGTAAAGGTAAAAAATTAAGTCCCAGTATTAGACCCATCTGACTCCATTTTCACAACAGGACAACCTCTCACTCCCTGCAATCCTCATTCAGTCAAGGACCAGAATAGTTTCATTTCAAAGCAAACTAAAGAGGAGACTTATCAATCAGGCTCCATCAAGCAGAGGACAGTTACTCTCTCTGGAGACCTTTCAAGGGGAGAAGCTTGCTTCTTTGTCTTGAAAATCAGCCATTCTGAATTACTCAAGAAATTTCTGTATTTTATTAGCTTTCTAGTCACTAATAATTAGATTAAAAAGTTGCAACCACTCATATCCCCAGTAACATAGGAATAAAATATTTAGAAAAAGCAAAAAATGTTTGTTTCTGAGGGTTTTTTAATACCCCACCTTCCAGTGTTCTAAAAGATAAAACAGGGAAGTGGAATTTTTCTCTTCAAAACTATAAATTATGGAGGGTCCATTTGGAGTAGGACACTCTAGGATTTGGTCATGCATAAAAAAAATAAGGACAATTTATAGGGGTGGGAGAGGAGTGCTTGTTAGTGAATACCTGCATGTTTAATAAAGGGCATTTGATATTGTCATTGAAAAGGAACAGATGGAAAGATCTCAATCATAAAGATTAATATAGGACTTCCTGTAAGTTGCCTCAGTAGAAGTTAGGAATTTTCAAAGCCAACTTGGCAACAGTGTGCTTATTTGGTGAAATTTATGGTCAGAAAACAGCACTCTAGAGGAAGGAAATGGGCCAGTTTCTTCTTTCCATGCAGCACAGAAAAACCCCACAAGTCATCAGTGGCATACGTCCCTTTGATGTATGTTTAGGCAAAAAACAGTTGCAACTGGATACACAAGCAGCATATAAAACATATTTCTGGCAGCAGAAAACACAGTGTCTTACAGAAATTACATGTACATCAAAGAGTTTGAGGAAGAGATCTTTGTGATGATGAGAATGTATCCCATATGATACAGTCATTTCATGTTGCACAACGAAGCTAAAGCAAAAAATAGTGTGCCACACGCAGTGAAATTGGATATTCCACAAAAAAGCCACCCCAAATCCAAGTCAATTTATACTAGAAGTTTAATTTTATTACTGGCATACTACTGAGTACATTATACTGTAAGACTCTATAGTGATTTTTCCAGTGCGTGGTAATGTAGGTTAACTACTTACAAATGGCAAAGCAACTGCAGATAGTGGAGCTCAGTGGGCTCAAAATTTGGCTTTTGGAGACAGTATTCAAGAATTCTCTGAATTCAGGCTCTACTCAAGCACAAACATTTACCAAACCATCTGTTAAACAACCAGAACAGTATATGCAATAAAATTTACTGAGCACAACAGCAGATGAGATAAGCAACCCCTACTTCCATTCCCTTAGGAAATTGATGGCTTCTATATATTGTCAATGTCTATGTAGTTCTCAGTTCATAAAAGGTATTTTCTTTCTTTTGCTTCTTCTGGGTGCACGGAGTTACCTCACCACTCATTCTAGGCTTTCAGAGATGTGTGCTCAAACTCAGGATGCATCATGACTCCTGTTATCATACCCAACTATTCCTCTCTTCACCAAAAGGAAATTAACACTTTCATTAGGTACATCTTCTGAGAAAATCTGGATACCCTGAAGGAGCTGCAAGTAGGTTCTATGGGGCAAATAACTATGGGAAACAATAAAGAGTGAACAAAAATATGTAAATAAAAAAAATCCACCAAGACCTGGTTGATTTGAAATATTAGGGAGATCAGATTTTCTGTTTCTTCTTGTCCAGAAATCCTCTGTTTTAGTCAAGTTTTGCACTAATTACATTCTTTCAAAATTCATCATCTGTCGCATTGCTGCAGAGCCACCAAATTGGTTCAAATACAATAGTGACCTTGTGAGCATAGACTTGAAAAGAAATTAGTCCACAATCATTCACTAATTTGATAGTGGCCAACCAGCAATATCACCTACAACTACTGTTTAATATAAGATCAAAGGTCTGAACAAGGACCTGGGAAGTTGGTGTACCAATATTTTGTGCCTAAGCATTTGGCATTCTTTATCTGGAAATGGTGTACAAATCGTTTTGTCTAAGACATACTCTGCTTCTGTTATTATTGTATTCTTATTTCCCTCGATTAGCATGTTGATAATAAATTATCCTCTGCTGTCTATATTTTTCTTGAATAACCTCAAGATATCTCTTAAATCACAAAAACACACATTCCAAGAGGAATGTAATCCATTACTTATCTGTAAGTGCATCTAAATATTTTCAAGAAAAATAAATTTGTTATGGAGAAAAAATGTCATTAACACATGAAAATCCTTTAAACATCTCTAGCCTAATTGTTTTGAGAAAATGGTTCTCATAGCCATTTCAGTTTCTCGCAGACCCAAAGCACTAGAGAGTCTTCCATTTATGTAAAGTCATAACTGTTTCAGAACTGACTCCCACTCAGCTCCCACAATAGCTCCAATTCTGACCATGGTGAAGTAACGTTTTAAGGGCTGAAGCAAGTACTGCTGGTTCACAGAGGGGATGCAAACCCCAATGTCACTGGCTGTTCCTGCCTCCTAAGTTTAGAACAGCAGCCTCGAATTAGAGCTTTTTAGAAAAACTCAAAAATTCTCACTGGAAGATTAAATTGAAGCCTTTTGAACCAAAAATCTCTATCTCCCGCCTCCACAACACAAAGAACTTTGCTTATTTTTTACCGCTTCTTATAAATTCTGTATACATATGTACCCACAGACAAGTAAGCAATACTTGCTCTTAGACTCTAGGCAAACCTGATTAAAAAAAAGTAAATAATAACCACACAGACTACAAAAACCTTTTTATCTACTACACTGACAAATCTTAAATACTGCGCAAGTTTTTAGAAATACTTATTTAAGGAACCTGAAGCCCAGATGGCAGAACTGTCTGCAGAGACGTTTTGTTTTCATAGTAATATTCAAGCTGTCAACGTTTTTTTTTTTTTGAAACATTGCCAGAAAGGAATTGGGTGGCAAGAGCCAAACTTTCCTATTCAAAAGGCATCTGCTGACTGTTGAAACTAGGGGCCTGGAAGTCAGAATGCAATTTGTCATCCCGGAGTATCCTGAAACAGGTGGAAGACAACCTGAATAGCATCTGTTGTCATTCCAGCACAACTCCCTAACTACTATTCACAAAAGGAAGCACTTAGGAACATAAGGGCATTAACCTTAGGAAGATAAGGGCATTAACTAGTCATTTTATGTAAGACAAAAAGTCTGTCTAGTTCTGTCTCTTTCAAAGTTCTGTAGCAGAAAATAAAGGAAGTGATTAAGAAAAACAAAGAATGTACAGAACAATATACATATGCATTTACATAATTATCATCTTTCAGTTAAAAAAAATTCAAAAAACCTCAAATATTTTAAAGTTCTTTTTACAGAAAGGTCTACTGATAAATCTTTCTGTCTGCACCAGTTCAAGGACTAAATTTATTGCTGCTTCCAGGAAAAATACTAACAAGTTTCAAAGAAAGGGACAACATCATGTTTCAGACTTGTTAACACTCTTAATTAATATCCAAGCATTAATACTGCATTCTTTTCAGCAGGATATGGTACAGATTTTCCAAGGTCTGGATCAGAATTCTCACCTATAAATATCAAATTAATGAGACTAATTTTTTGTCACAATTACATCATTGCAACTCTGCTGTAACTACAATGCAAGCACAGCAAGATACTATTGTTGTTTATCCCTAGCTAGTCTCACTTATGCAAAAGAGTGACTATGACTAATTTCTAAATCCTATGGCTCTCAGCTCTGCTGTGAACTGCTCAGCTACAGCTGGGATCTGGTTTAATTTCTATTGCGTTTCCTGATACCTGCTCCCCACAACTCCAGCTCAGTCATTGTTAACTTTTTAGTCAAGATTCTCATTAGACCTCCACTAGCAATACAAAAATACAAGGGGAAAAAAAAAAAAGCACACTTGCACATTACTCTGTTTTTTTCTTTTTGAGGCTAACCATTGTGAGATTTGAGACTCTGTTTTAGACTATTGTGATTTTAACTGATCATGTTGAGTCTTACTTCTACCTGTAGTTAAATTTGGCCCATGAACTGAGAAGACCAAAAGAATTAAACTTCAAGGCTCCTGTTTTTCATCAGCTCCCTTTTCTTGACAAGCTAAACCTTCAGAGAATGTTAGCTACAATCACATTTTGCAAAATTAGCTCCCTTCTATTAGTCTTCCTGAGATTCATTGTGGAGGTGTCAATGTCTTCCTACCGCAGCACTCATCATTTAAATTTCACCTGTGTTAATATGCAGCTGTTGGAGTAAACTTCACAAATTTCTTAGGGCATGTTAAATGCCTAGAAGTTAGCTACCAGCTAAAAAAATTAGAAACTAACTTCAAAGACAGCGAAAGAGTTATTGCCAGATTTCTTTGGATGAGCACAAAAATACCATGTGATTCTTGCAGAGAGCTGACCCTCAGTCCCTTCAATCAGCAGAGTGAATACCACTGGCTGGAGACCACTAAACCCAATCTCCTTCGCATGTAACATGAATTATTTGTTAATCAGCTGACGTATGACATCTCTTAGGCAGGAGGCTTTAGAGCTTATCTTGTTGCAAATATATCTATTTACTTATTTATTTATTTACTTGCAAATATGTTTAACTCTGGCAAAGGAATATGCAGATGAGGTATATAAAGCCTGCCATTAACATTTGCATTTACAAGTTTTGGTTTTTTGTGCTGTTGATACCTTTATTCATTTAGTTTAAGTGCTTGCTGGCAAAGATTTTAGGGGGACAGTTTTGTAGGAACTAGAGAATATATTTGCCCTCAAGTCCATTAATATCCAACAACAGACTTTACAAAAATAATTCACTAGACCAGCAAGCACTAGTCACCTATGAAGAAGTCTATGAAAGTCAAAACAAGAAGTTTTCTGTCATACTTGGTTTCCTGATCTCAACAGACAGAAGAATCCCTGACTTGGGATTCTATTGGATTCTCTCAGATGATAAACCAATAAAATTAAAATCTGAATGTCTCCGTAGCTTGTGGAGTATCTTCTTAGAACCCCACTACTTTCATTAGATCTTTATCACATAAAAGTGAAACAAGGTCTGAGAGACTCCTCCATGATGGTTCTGCAAAATCTCAGTAACTTTACGTGTTTCAATTCCCTAACTAACAATAAGTACTTACTGCACCCTCCCAGTCATGATTAGACTTACTGATGTGTTTTCTTTTCTTGTGAACGCAAACCTGTCATTCTTTGTCTGTCTTTCCCAGCCAGCTTCAGTTTGAACATTTTAAGAGATAATGAGTTCATGGAATTTATTGGCTAAAGTCCAATAAACCTTAGTAAAATACAACTGCCCATTTTTCACATATATGTTCCAAGGAAATGAGTGATAAGCAGAGTAGTAAACGTAGCTGAGTCAATGAGTGATCTTCCTGAAGAATGCTTACCCTTGCAGCAGACAGAATGTTTACTAGTGATGAGAAACATTACCAGAGATAATTATAAATGCAGTTTTTATCAGTTACTCTATAAGAGAAATAACTTTCCGATATTTTTCACTATTTATTTTACTCTTCAATTATCCTCATGTTTCCAAGTACCCTTTAAATAATATTGCTTCCAAAGCCAGTCAAAAGTGGCTCTTGGCTCCAAAGAACTCTGGAGAATTTATAAGCTGTTTTTCCTCCTATCCTTGGAGCTACTCCCAGTAGAAGCCAAATCCATAAATCTGCAATGCAACACCAGGAATGACAAGTTAATCTTATCAGTGTTGTCAAGGTCTAAGCCAATGACCTCAGGCATAGGACATCTGGCAGATGCCGAGCCACAATAGCTAATTCTATTTCAATTTCAATGAAAGCTCTTTTAGATTATTGTTTTCTTATGTGTTCTTACACTGAGATATAGTTCCAAAGACACAGTGAGAACTTTCAGTCCAGACTAAAATTCAAGTCCCTGCAAAGCCCCTGGTAAGCATCATAATTCAACCAAATAGGTGGTAGGCAAGTCTTCAGAGATGCAGGGATTTGTTTCAGATA
This sequence comes from Struthidea cinerea, assembly GCA_013397865.1. Taxonomy (NCBI): domain Eukaryota; kingdom Metazoa; phylum Chordata; class Aves; order Passeriformes; family Corcoracidae; genus Struthidea; species Struthidea cinerea. The sequence goes on from VZTI01004803.1 coordinate 931,409, forward strand.
ATCAGAATCCAAAAGCTGAGATGCTGAAGTAATCTGCAAATTCACTCTATAAATACCTCAATTCTAGACACCTTTTTGTAAATTTCTTCTACTGAGGCTAAGGACTATCTAGGAGCCATATTTCATGTAATATATCAGTCCCTCTGCTTCTGGACAGAAACAGGAGATAGCACAGCTAAATTCATTATGAAAGTCAAAGAACAAACTGCCAAACACTTGCAAACCTTGCTGAATGTTCAAGACGCTTCAATCCAATTGGCCAGTCTTGATTGAAATGATTCATATATTTCTACCAAAAACACAGAAGGCAAGTAGGTTCTCAGAAGCATTATGAGGATGAGTGTTTGGTCTCTGGCACACGCTCTCAGACATGCTGCTCCACATAACACATCAAGTATGGGGAAAACCTCAGATCAATCACTGTGGAAGCAAAACAATACTTAATTCTTTCCATGGTGCTGTCTGGAAGAGACTATAAAAGGAGTTTCAGGTTTATGATGTGAAATCCTGGACCTGTTCAAATTAAAGGCCTATCTCCTGCTGACTCTAATAGAGCAAACACTTCATCTATGAAAAGCTGAGAAAGAGCTGGAGAACCTAAGAGGAGGAAGGAGTCAGGCTCTCAGCCTACCTAGTAGGTGTCTACCACGTGTCCTAAATGTGTCTGTGGGTCCTTGCTGCTTATCAAAAAAACATGGGCAGCGGCCTTCTTACCTCTAAAGAAAATTAATAGCTTCTTTGGAAAAAGCTAGCTCTGTCAAGAATCATGGTCCTGATCATGATGAGAAGATATGGCTTGCCTGATCATATGGCAGAAGAGAATCCTTCCATAGTGGCTGCAATACATGAAAGAAAAAAATGCAATTTATTGGTAATCATGTCTTGTTGGGTATACATCAAGAATAGCTCTGGATGGCTGTGACTAAGAATATTGTTACAGCCAAGTACACTGAGACTGCCTTGTTCTCTTGTCTATTGCAAAGTGAATCTCACTCTCCAATGTCTCCCTAGATCCCTTTAATGTTTCAACAGACACAATCTGGTTTTGAGTTATTTCAGTGAAAAATGTAATTGAATGTGAAAGCATATTTCTTACCTTTGAGTAACAGAATCAGAGAATGGCTTGGGCTGAAAGGACCTTTATAGATAACACAGCCAACCCCCCTGTCATGGGCATAATTATGGATACAGTCTTTCCATTATCCATTTTATTTGTTTTTAAATATATTACTGCATATAGTCTTGAAAGTAAACAACTGTAAATTTAATTGTAAATTTGAAGGGTGGGGGGATAAACTTAAGACACAAGTTACAATGGACAAACACAACATTACAGCAAAGTATGTCACTTGCTCAGAAAATTTGCAGAATTATTTTGGAAAACAGAGCAAAGTTTCATTTATTTTCGCCTCTTGATACGTGATTGTATAACATTATCTGGTTTCTAGATGCTATTTATAAAAGTTTAAATAGGTGTAAGTAACTTAGATGTATTACAGAAGACATCTAACAGGAAGAGCAACAGAAGACATCTAACAGGAAGAGCAACAGACATAAATGTATCTGTTTATCCTATTCCTGTCACATTGACTTAATAAGAAAGTTTTGAAGTACCTTGAAATCCCCCAGGGTTCTCAATTCATTGACCTTAGCATTGTAACTTGCCTAGAGTGCACTTGTATATCCAGGGCAGAAATCACTGAGGAGAGAAGACTATTTCTTCCCACCAGAGAACATCTGTGCCTATGCTAGATTTAAAGTGAAGGAATTAATTTTGGTATTTCCGGCATCAGCAAGCAATTGCCATCTAAATAATTGTTTCCTCTTACCACAGTTTCTCATGTCTAACCATTTCAGGAAAAAACATAAAGGTAGCATTTGCATATGTCAATCCTTTATGGAAACTGGCACTTGGTCAGTTTAAAGCAATATGGCTATTCCAGTGCAAAATTGTATCTCATTTACAAGAAAAAAGTCAGGAAAAGAGCAATGACTTTTAAAAGGATGAAGGGAAGAGAAAGGTGCAATGGTGATGGATTAATTTCCTCTGAGCAGAGAGACAATCTACATACTCAGGAAAACAAGAGCAATAAGTTCAGCAGAAGCAGTGGTATGTAAAGCAGAACTGGAACAAAATTGTTTCAAAAAAAGGTCTGCTGCATTCATCTGTCCTGCCAGAGAGATCTTGTATGATCCAGAGATCAATGTGTGTTAAGAGCCCCATTCTGGGCTAGGTTGCTGAGGTGTTACGTTTAGCCAGTGCAAACCTAAACTTCTGACGTTATTCTGCAAGCTAACCAAAAAAGCTATTCTTGCACAGGTTTTTAGCATCTTTTGTTTTCCATACAAAAGGAACAAAAATGTCAGTTGTGGATAAACAACTCTTAATCAAGCATCTACACTGGTGAAAAAGCCATGATGTGGGCAGACAGAATTTTTTAAGTTCATGAGCTGTTCTACCTACATCTTATTTCTTCACAATATCATATTATGTGGGGTGCGACAGAAAGACTGCATATCTGTGTCCTGTTGCAATGCTAAGAAGTCACCAAAAAAATCACTTTTGTTTAATACTAGGCAGTAACTTTAGTATCAGATTTGGAAAAATAAGCTTATCCCTAAATTTAGCCCATCTCTTTCTCTGCTTTTCTGCAGCACTTCAGCTTCTCCAGTTGAGCCAGAAGCCTTCTCCAGTTCTGAGTGAGTAGATAAGCAGCTGTCGTATTTCTTTCTGCCGTTCAGAAGAAACAGGTGCATCCAGAACTGAAGCGGAACCTAAGTGCCAGGTTTTATCTTCCCGTACATATTCATTGTAGTAAAAGTGCCACACACTGCTACTGACTGTGTTTATTACAGTAATGTCTTGACACATCAAGAGGAGCCCTGCATTGTGCTAAGCCCAACTTCCCGTTTGCTACATGTGAGTCAGAATTTTATCAACCCTACTTTTATTGTGATCCCTTGATACTGCACTATTAACAGGAGTTAACAAGTAATGGAAAACTATTATGACCATTAAAGTATGCAGAGGAATAGTAGCCAACTCATGCTTATGCATAAGCCAGAAACCAGAATACACATTTTTTCCAGTTCACAAACACTTGAGAAAGGAATTTTGGCCCTGGCATTCTTGGGAAAAATCAAATGCCTGAAGGACATTTAGTTCCAGCAATGGTGAAGTTTTTTCTTGGTTTGGGAAGGTGTTGGCAAAGATATTTAAAGATGTCATTTTAAAAGTAAATAAAATCAACACATTTTATTAATGTTTTGAAAAACACACACATTTCAGGTAACTTATTTTCAGCCAAACACTGAGGCCATTTTTCTAAACTTGCTCAGGAAAAACTTATTGAAGTCAATAGGAGTTTTGCTCAGTGAGGGCTGCAGGATTTGTTTCTAAGAGTCATCAAAATAGTGTGTTTATTACTGAAGCAGTAGCAAAATAAGCAGTCACTGTGAATCATCCAAAATAACCGTTTCCTTTAAAGACTAGACATTCGGGCAGATGATTCTATCAGATCTTTGTGGATTTGGATAAAGTGGTCTTCAGCAGACATTTGGATAACCTACAAGAAGCATATAGGCATCTTAGAAAAAGAAGAGGCAAAGAATTAATTTCTTGTTTGAGGTAAGACATGTGCTCTGAGTGTGAGGGGATATTAAGGACAGTGGGAAGTTTCTGCCAGGATGAAGGCAGAGTGGATTTCTGGAAGGAAACATGTTTTCACCAAAAGAAAAGGGAAAAAATAAACAAGGTAGAAAAAGAAGCCAACACTTTCCACTGAAAGAAAGAAAAACTATTAAAGGGAAAGAAGAGGTAAAATAAGAGCTGCTTTGCAGACTTGTCACTTCCTATTGCCCTTTTTGTTTGATGGATTCAAAATCATGGATTTACTTTTTACTTCTGTATTTAAAGGTTATATTAATTTGCTCTTCCTTTATTCATGTGCTTACATTTAAATTCTGCTTGCTTTCATGTTTCTATTGCTTTTCCTCCTATTAAAAGAGTATGTATGGATATGGATTTCATATAGAAGAGATCTTAAAACACTTTTTACTTTACAGCCCTCTCAAGAGACTGGGGATAAGGGTGAGTTTTAGAAGAAAACCATATTCTAGCAAATAGTCTATTTTGTCTGATATTTGGTGGCTGACATTTAGCAGTTTAAAGATGCATTTGAGGAAAGCACTGAAACTCCCATTCCTTGACAACTTTCCCAGAGGAAAATGCATTTTCTAATATTTGTTTATTTACCAAAGTTGTTCTTTCCGCTGATTCATTCCTTACACTGAGATGTGTTAGCTTTTCCTCTTCATTTGCTGAGTACCTGATTTATGATTGGGGCTACTAGACTTCATCACCATACAGTACAGATAGTCTGGCAATAATTTGCCCTGTTTCTTGTGTCTCCTACATCCCTTGTTTAGGAAAGCATCAAAATTCTGGCCCACATGTGTTCTATTGTAAACAGGCAAAATTCAAAAACATTCCTTTGCCAATGCCATTTAAAATAAATATATAAATTTTAAAAGATTGGGAAAAACTAACTTATAGAAGTCAAAATAGCTACCAAAATTTAAAAAGCAAATAAACAAAGTATGTTTGTTTTCATAGACACAGCACTTCAGAATCATAGAATCATAGAATATTCTGAGTTGGAAGGGACCCACAATGAACATCAAGTCCAACTCTTGAACTCTCACATTATTTTTTAAATATTATTAAAAGCACCATACATTTCTTCCATAACCTTGTGTGTGATCTCTAAGAGCAATCACGTTTTAAATTATAAATTCAGCAAATGTGTCTGCACTATATTTTCATGAAGAAAGATTCATCAAGTTTCATACACAGAGTCTATCAAACTGTTTTCAATCACAGACATCCAAATGATAGATCTGACACATTCCCAGATTTAATCTGGGCAAGTATTTCTAGAGCTGAGACAAGTGCAGAAGCAAGAACACTGAATTTAAAGCCCCTCTGCTTGAGGACCCAGCTGCCCTTTTAAGTAATATATTAACAGTGTGCATGCTCATTGAAGCATCCCTGAGATAGAAGGTGTATCAAAATATGTAATATTAGATTTCAGACACTCTTGGTACTGTCAAAGTAGTCAGCTTAGGTTACATAGTCCTTCACTAACAAATAAGTGTCATAATTTCAGCGTGTTTTTAAGACAGATATACAGGGTGTTTCTTTGGAAGCCCCATTCTCAGCAATACATTGGTTTTGGAACTTTTCCTACCTGAGCTATAATATCAGTCAGAGGAAACATAGGAAAAAAAGTTCTTGTACGTAGATAATCACCAGGCATTTGGCTAAAGCTGGAGTACCAGTGTAGCTACTCAAGGTTTGTGGCAACTGTGCTTATTATGGGGATATGGCTTCATACCAGTCTGTGCACATGTATCAAGGTACTACACAGTTATCCTTGTGCATTATCTCATGGACACTTACAAAGCTCAGCTTGATGGTCTCTTTGAAACAAAAATTTGTGTTCTGGAAAGAATTATTATTTTCCATTAGACACAGATTTCAGTGATGAATACTATACCTGGTTCAGAAAAGAGATATGGGTCATCAGACAGACACTGACTATGACAGCTTCCTACAAGAAACTCTCAGGGCAGTTATTTCCTGTATAGAATTCCCTACAATTTATCCACATCAAGAAAAACAGTGTAATTTCAAGGTGGTGAATGGGATTTCTGTCCATACAACAACTTTCTTTTTAATAACTATTTTATGATGACCAGTGAGAACCATTCTCAAGCCAAATGTGGGCCTGTTCTTGAGCAAATGGAAGTGTTTGTTTCTTAGATGCAGGATGTAAATCAGACAGTCCTCACACTAGAAACTCCAATTGTTCTGTGACTGCAGCATTCATCTGACACTAAAGTGTTCTGTCCTTGCATCAAATCAGGCAAAGAAGGACTCCACTTCTATTTTCCACTTCCTAGTATTGTCTATTGACTTATTGACTGTTCCAAGATATGTCACTCCTTGGAGCACTTGTAACTTCCATTACACAGAACATTTCCCAAGCAGGTCTTTTCAGAGGACAATACCAGCCCTCAAAAAGACTTAGTTTAAGGCAGAGTGAGTAGAAAATGTTGGTCAATTGAATCAGTTACTCCACAGTGCCACTGTCAGTTCTTCCATATAAAATGAATACAAGTGGACCCAGAAGGGAAGTCAGATCTGCCAAAAAATAGAGGATGCTGAGTCAAGTAGCATCAGTCTCACAACTCTAACTTGTTTACTGGGGGAGCTTGAGGACTGAGCACAAATACTAATTTCTTTCCAAAAGTGCAACACACAAATAACTGAAAAAAAAAATAAGGAGTCCCACTCTGGCCTTCAGACTCCAGACTTGCTCCAAAGAGCATAGAGAGGGAGAGCATTCTCTCCTGGTCCTTCTCTGATGACACCTTTCTAACATCTTTGTTATAGGTGTAAGTTTTGGAAAAATCACCACTGCATAAATGCTCTTGGGCAGAAAATGTTAGGGCAAATGTTTGACAGCTTTATTCCTGCAGTGAATTGTCATTATTACAGTTTCAAATAATAGTTTCAAATCATTCACAAAATTATGTCTTATATAATAATCATGAAAATGTGATTGATTTGGAGCCAATCCTGGGGAATCATAGCCAATCATTTTTAAATGCAATCTGCGTTCCTTGAAGACCACTGGATGTGTAGATCACTGGATTCTTTGACTGAATTAATGCAAGATTGATATTATGTGTATTAAATATTCATAATTCCAAATTAGTGAAGATTTGCTTTAAATTTACTTTAGTTGCAAAATTACTGGTGATATTTCAAGTAGGAGAAATGCCAATGCAAAGGGAGCACAAAACTTTAATTTGAAATGTAAGTTAGAGAACTGTGATATCACTCAGTTACTTCTAGAATCAGAGCTGAGCTACCGTGTCCAAATTCAGATGAGGATTTATAAGTCCAGCATCTGAGAATTTTAAATCAAGCATTTTGGGAATGGTATGTTTTAAAGATTTGGGTCAGTCATTACATAATGAGCTGAATGAGGGTTTTTAAACATGTTCACCAAAAAAAACTCAAACAAACAAAAAAAACCCACCACAAGAAAACCCTAAAATTTTGGGGCCCAGTTATTTTGATTTTGTTTGCACTTTAAATGAAAGCAGTACTTGTTTGCATAAAGTCTTGTGTTCACTCCCTTTAGCATTACATTGTAACATCCGCTGGTAGCACTATACTGATAAAAACCTTCCCTGACACGACCTTATCCCACTTAAATGACAGGCAGTGACCTGGACACCATTTCTCTAAGGAATGTGAGCCAATTTCCTATCATTAAATCCCATGGAAGCTTTTCAAAATACTTCCAAAGAGGTAAATAAATCCCAACTGATTATCACTTCAATTCTACACCTTTAATGTTTTATGTTGCCTATCTGACCTGTAACCAGAGCAAAAGTTCTGGAAGCCATTAAGAGAGTAACTATGCAGCAAATGCACAAAGTATTACGGAGATTTAAGGGCAACTTCTGTCTGCTACTCAGCTGGCTCTCTTGGGACGAGACAGCCAACATGAAGAATGTTCAGTATCATCACTGTCTATTCTGATTTGAGGACACAAAGGCTGTACAATGAGACACCCTCTCCTAACCACTGTTGGGATATATTTATTTACAGCTGGAATGATAATTACATGGATGGTTCTTTTAAGATGAAGTATGATTCCTCCTTTTCACTTAAAAGTAAGGGTCATCATACTAAATCTGTTATTACAGTGGTGTTTTCTTTTTCCTGATACTATATAAGACTGCCAGCCTGCCAGCTCAGCAAAGATATCAACAAGCACTTGTCTTGTTGACCAGATAAATACAAGTGCATTTCAGTTTAAAAACTTCAGCATTTCAAATACATACTTTTCAAGCAAAAGAATACACTATTCCAAAGGAAGCAACACTGCTTGAGTGAGTTCTCATGCACCTTCCTCAACTCCAGAGGATGCTGGAACTGTGTCAGAGGAAAGATCCACTGTCGCAGTGTCCAGTCCAACCTGTGGTCATGTTCTGCGGGGATGGAGCACATGACTCTCTATAAAGTAGCTTTTAAAAAAGTATTCTATAATTTACTACAGGGTCTCAGTGCTATAGGCCTAGATGTACTCTAGAAACCTATTGGTCTCAGTAGAAAAAGTAGTTTTGTTTTTATCTCTAGACATTCATACAAGCATGAAAAAAAAAAAAACAAACAAATCAAACAAACCTTTCTAACCTTTCTATTAATTTTAGAGAATGCTTTGGCCATAAATTTAAAAAAAAAAAATCGTGTCTATATAGAAAAACCCAAAACATCTAAATAAGAAAAGTTCAAATATCTGATATTTGGTAGAGGCCTGGCTGGAAGTCTTACCTTTACTATCTGGCTTTCCAACATTAGTTTCATACACTATTCAATATTCAGGCCTATTAATATCAATCAGGAATTACTTCCATGTGTTTCCATATAAAATATTCTCTCTTCTCATGTTTAATAAATTTCCTGTTTTAAGAGATGTAAACTCCGTGCTTCCCCTTTCCTTTCTTTTTTTTCACTTTCTTTCCTTTCCTATCTTTTCATCCTTTTTTCTCCTTCCTCCTTCTTTCCTTCTTTTTAACTTTCTTTTTATCATCTACTTCTCATTTTCTTCTTTTTACTTTCTTCCATGCTATGCTTTTTTCTCTCTCTTCCATTTTAAAAAAATACTACGCAACGACATAAGTATGGGTATAAAATAAAAATTTAAAAATTTCATTAACAGATTATTTCTGGAGGGTTTTTCCTTTTAGAATTTTTTATTCAGAACATATTGTTGCTGTTCACCATGCTGAGAAGTAAACCTGGAAAAATTTTATTAGCAAAATATAGAGACATGAAGGCTCAAGTTAACATACATACAAACAAACACACACACTAAATAAAATCCTAGTCTATGTAACTCCAAGTTCACTATAAATATTTGCACACTCTTCCTGGAGAATAAATAAAAATTGACATTCAGCAGTGATGAATCTCTACACTTCTTTAAATTTGGGTCTTGAAGATATTTGTATTTCTTATCAGATTTTCTTTTGTCTTATGTCTTGTAGATGTTACCACAGACATCACAGGGAAACTTTGAAGTCAGTTGCTTGAGCACACAAGGCAAAGTGAAAACCTTGGCTACTGAAAAAAACCACTTCAAAACTCACAGTCTTGATATAGAAAAACAACAGAAAAGAAAAAAGTAAAACTCCTTGTAATACATTTTTGTGTAAGTGTATAGACTAATCCTCATGCAGAATTGACTTGAAATAATCTCACAACACTTGATACTCACTCTGGCTAATTAGACAATACAGAGGGACACTAGATTTTGCAAATCTCCAGTTGTATTTGATTTAGCTTGAGAGGCAATTTGCATACAAGCAGTCCTCTGGGTCTTCAGTCCATCTTAACAAGAAAACAGCACACAGCTCTATTTTTAAACAAGGCATTTCCATTCTGAAATTTGAGGAGAAAACAAACCAGCAGTTAGCTACGGTGTGACAGAGTCACTGTTATTTAAATGCTTAAATAGCATCCCGTGGTGCTGCTGGTCAGTAGCATCTGGCTGGCACCCTGCATTGAACCAAGGTCACCTCTGAGAAGGGAAGCATTGTAAGGAGGCACCACCTGTAAAGAACAAATGTTAAATGAAGACATAAAATTCAGCTTCATCTTCCAAGTAAAAAAGGGATATGTCTATATAAGAAAATGGCTCATTTGTAAACTCTATAAACCCTACGGCTGCTCAGGAGTGAATATAGTCACATTCCAGTCCACACCATAAGAAATGCAGGAGCAAGCTGACTTAACTGCTCAATTAAAAGAAAAATACAACATTTAATGTGAAATTAAGATATTGCATGAGATGGCTTCATATTCTAGGACTCTAAAGTATATTATGTGTGTTGCTATTCCTCACTAGAACTTTCTGTCAGTTTTCTTAAGTATTTTCTCCACAAACCTGATATTTAGATTTAATAACAAAAACATAAAAATCCCATGGAATAGCTAGATAATATCCTAAGAATACAAAACTCTTCTTCTTAGGGACATGAAGGAGCTCTCTTTTGTCTGCTGCTCAGATTGAAACTTCAGGATGTGTATTATCACTACATCTCTCCTTTAGGACTCCAGTAATCACTTCAATTTTGTGTCAGACAGGCATATTTAGTGATTTTATAGAATGCTTGCCAGAAGTAAAATAACACAATACACCAAGGTATAGGAAAAAGATATATAAATCCTTTAATTCATAAATAACAGAAATGCAGCCATGTAAAACTTATTGCTATCAAACATCACTTCCATATAGGATCACTCCTTATACATCTTTGGGAAAAATAAGAAATAACACTAAAATGACATGTTTAGAAATTGTCATGGAATCAAACCCACTGTAAAAGAAACATCCCACAGAACCTTCCGAACTTTGTGACCAAATATTGAAAACCAGCTAAACTGTTTTATCCATGAACACAAATAATTTTGCTCATGTTTTTGCCATGTGCAAGTCTGAAGATCAGTCCTATTATACCAGCCTAAACAGAAAGACCCAGAGGGAGACATCAAGCCACCTCTCTACTTCATTGTCTGAGGCCAAACCTGTGCCTGGCCAATTTTTCTGTACAAATTTTAACATCCTGAAGGCTGCTCTAATTTATACCAGTTGTCAAGGTTCCAAATGAGCTGTCTTTGTGGCTATAGCTGACAGGGCCTCAGAAAAGCATCAGTCATGGCTCCATGCTGACACTGGCACCAAGACAGAATACAGCTTTTCCCGGCTCTTTGCTAGAAGGCATCCCACCCACCATTTTAGAAGAATATCAAGTATCAGAGTGGTGAAAAGTATTCCTGATGGCAATATTTCTGGAGTTTTCTATTTTAGCCTGTTTATAAACCTATACAAGCAATTACAGTCTGATTAAATATGTACATTAACATGCAGATAGGTAAAATCTACACTGTTAAAAAAAAAGGCCTGGATCCTCAGACAGGAGAGAGAAAGTTAAAAAATATTTTTGTATTTTTCTTTCACAATGTGCAATATTGAAATTTCAGTTTGCTATTTATTTTATTTTTCTCTATTTTTCATGATCTATCTGTGTCTATGAAAGTGATGTCTACGTACCATTAAATGGATCTTCCTTTTTCCACAGAAATGTAAACATAAGATATAATTATAGGATTTCTTCTGTTGAAAACAGTCATACTTTACACCTTTTTTACTCCTGCCCACTAGGTAGTGATTTTCTCTCTTACCCATGGATTACTCTCTTTCAAATCCATCATTCCCAACTACTCATTTGGTGGAGCACAGAAAGCTTTTTCAATCACTCCTTTTTGCTGACCATGCACATGAGGTTGCGGAACTCAGTCTTGTCATCACAAGAGATGTGTTTTGGTACAGTTTTATTGTAAATTTGAAATAATGCAGTTATGATCTTAAATGCAGATGTTTGGCTTTCAATACCACAAAACATTTTAAAGTTTGTTTGCATCACATGGAAAGAGCTCTAAAGTAAGCAAATGCTTCTTCTCAAATAAAAGTGTTCATGTAGGAGATTACATCCATCCAACATTTCAAATTATTTGTCTCCTGTCCAGACAAAGTCTTAGACAATGACGTGTTCCATGCAGTTATAGAAACAGCATCCACATGACAGGTCTCCATGCTCCTTTAAGTGGTTCAGATCACATGGTTTTCTTTTAAATAGCATGTCTCTATTTTTTTGTCAATTTTTAAAAGGAAATATAACCTTTCAGATGAAATCTTACTATAAGTCATTGAGTCAAATAAATACCTACCTTTATTCCTTTACTCTGTCTAGTCTCTGTTTCTAGGAGGACAGTTAAGGCATCAGCTAAGAACCCTTCAAAAACTTGTTATAAAGACCTGGTAAGCCCCAGACTCTCATAAAATTTATGTAGTAAATAATTTCCCATATTGTGTTTCCCATATGCATGGCACATTCTTTGTATTTTCAGTCATCTAAAGAAGAATAGCATCACATGCCATGGTACTCAGTTAACAGTCCAAAGAGCCACTTCTGCAGAGACTGCACAGACAGGTACTTGGAGAGGAGATTCACACAGTAGAAAATTAAAGAAAAGCTTCCTAGGGGAAAATTCAGGCTACAAAAATTGGATTTTTCTCACTCAACCGGGAAAAGAAGCCACTTGTCCAAAAAGTACAAATTAATTATATCATCTGAAAAAATGAATTTCCTTTGTATTTCAGTGACAGAAATATAACTCAATCACAGAGTCTTGTAAGGAGTGATGGACTGATTATTTTCATGTACATTGAGGAGTCTCGATTAAAAAAACTTTAATTAACTAATTAGATCTGCAAACATTTGCATTATTTTTCTTGATTCATCTAATCCTTGTGCTCTGAACACTACATTTTCTGCTTTTACTTCAATCTATGAAACATAGGGGTGAACAGTGTTAGTTCAAAAGTTCAGAAATGCTCGTATTTGTTTTTAGAGGAAAATTTCAGATAATAAAAGTTAAAGCACTACTAGAAATGCAATTTTAAGTCTAGGAAAAGGTGGATAGCTGCTGCTGACATGAAGGCTAAGCAAGAAAGTACCCATCATTTTTAAGAGTTTAGGTGAGAGTACAGACCAACAGGTTTACATAACATTAAACAACTAGTCAATTAAAAATTTTTTGCTCATCAGGCAACTACAAAATCCTTTTCTTAGAGGTGCCTTTGCTCAGTACTTGAACATTACATGGCCAAATAGAGATACTAAATTACTTTTCAGTACACCTGCAGATCTTCAGAAAGCCTTATTGCTTTTAAATCATACTGCCTCATATAACTGAAAACAGGGTGGAGCAAATGGAAATTGTATATATTCTAAGCAATAGAATTCCACACTGCAATTATAAGCTAACTATCACCTAGTAGACAAGACAGTCTTAGAGTTCAAATTCCTTCATTCCATTTAGAAAATGCCCTGCATTACATTCTTCTAATTTATTTACAACCTTCTACAGGCCAATTCTGTAACACTTTTCATTAAAGGGTATATGGAAAATGATAAAGCAGATAAAAACAGCACTGGAGTGTATTGCTCTGACCCCAAAACCATTAATTACTTAAGGAATCATAGAACATCCTGAGCTGGAAGGGTCCCACAAGGATCGTTGAACTCCACTTCCTGGCCTTTCACAGAACAGCACCAAGAATTACACCACGTGCCCGAGAACCCAAATGTTTCTTGAACTCTGTCAGGCTGGTGCTGTGACCACTTCCTTGGTCACTTCAGTGCCCAACCACCCTCTGGGTGAAGAACCTTTTCCTAATATCCAACCTAAACCTCCCTTGACACAACTTCATGCCGTTCCCTTGGGTCCTGTCACTGGGCACCAAAGAGATCAGTGCCTGCCCCTCTGCTTCCCCTCATGAGGAAGCTGGAGACAGCTATGAGGTCCTCCCTCAGTCTCCTCCTGGATGAACAGACCAAGTGACCTCAGCCACTCCACATATGTCTTCCCCTCAAGACCCTTCACCATCTTCATTGCCCTCTTCTGGACTCTCTCTAAAAGCTCAATGTCCTTCTTATACTTACACCAAAACTGCCCCCAGCACTCGAGGTGAGGCCGCCCCAGTGCAGAGCAGAGTGGGACAATCCCCTCCCTTGCCCGGCTGGTGATGCTGTGCCTGATGCCTCCCAGGACACGCTTGGCCCTCCTGGCTGCCAGAGCACTGCTGGCTCATTTTCAACTTGCCATCGACCAGGGCCCCCAGGTCCCTTTCCACAGTGCTGCTTTCCAGCCCCTCATTCCCCAGTCTGTCCATACATCCAGGGCTGTCCCATCCCAGGTGCAGAATCTGGAACTTTCCCTTGTTGAAGTTCACGTGGTTGGTGATTGCACAGCCCTCTGATTTGTCAAGGTTTTTCTGCAGGGCCTCCTTGCCTTTGAGGGAGTCAACAGCTCCTCCCAATTTAGTATCATCATCAAACATACCTAGTACACATTCCAAGCCTGTGTTCAAAGCATTTCCCCAAAATGGAGCCCTCCAGAACCCCAGAGGAACTAACAACAGGTCGCCAGTCTGTTGTCACCCCATTTTGCATCCAACCCATGAACCAGTTGCTCACCCATCACATGATGTGTTTATCCAGATCTGTATTGGATATTTTAACCAAAAGGATACTGTGAGACACAGTATTGAAAGCTTCACTGAAATCCATAAATACTAGATTAACTGGGTTCCCTTGGTCAGCTAGGTGGGTTACCTTGTCATAAAAGGAAATCAGGCTTGATAAGCAGGACTTTCCCCTCATGAAACTGTGCAGGCTGTGATTGATGACTGTGTTGTCTTTCAGGTGTTTCCCAATAACTCCCAGAATAATCATCTCCATAATTTTACCAGACACTGAAGTATTACTGACAGGCCTGTAGTTTCCAGGATCATTCCTCTCACCCTTAATGAAAATTGGGAAAACATTAAGGCCTTGTTTAAAAAGAAGTTTACAACCTTAATTTTTGTTCAAGAAGAGGAAAGAGCACTTGTCCATGTCTTACAAAATCTACTGTAAGAGAATTTAAAGAATATGTAGGAGTTTGGTCCACAGAATTTACAGGGTTACCAAGGAAAGGATTTTCTTTACACTAACTCTTCACATGCAGCTGGTAATAGGAAGAATCAATGTCCACTGTCTCATATTTCTATATCTATATCTATATCTATATCTATCTATCAATATTCTCTATCTTCCAAGATGTGATTCCTCAGTGATCACTGAACAGCATCATTTAAGGATTATTTAAGTATTACTAAGATTTAATATATTCTAATATTATGTAAACATTTAGGTATGCAGTATTTTTTGTATTGCATTGGTTGGTCAGGGTTACCTCTAGACGCGTAGAAGACAGAAGAAGGTTAACTACACTTATGGAATGATGGTGCCACCCAAGCTGCCCTTTCAGAACTGCAACACCGAGCTGCAATTTCACCACAATCATGCTTAAAAGGAAGAATGTAAATACTGCCCAGGACTTCATTAATAATTAATTAATTAATTAATAAATTTCCATCCCTATTTATCACATCAGATCTTTAACACAGATTTCTCTGATTGAAGAAAAAAACAGTTTGTGGGACATACAGGAAGAGATTGCTCCTCAAGCAGCTCCTGATAGCAGCATTCCTTAAACCCTGAGAGTTTATTCCCAGTCACACAGGCCTCACTCTGAAACCTCCACTTATAAATATCTGATTTAATATCTGGGCAATTCAGGGGAAGCACAATTTAGGTGTTTTGCACTCTATTTCTGATTCATAAGAAGTCTTTGGCAAATTGTTTACATTTTCCCTTTAACTTTCCTGTCTTTATCCCAGAGTAAAAACACTTAATTACTGGAAAGAATTAAGTACTTTCGAGTTCTATATAAATGCCAAGTGTAGTGAGAAGAAAATGGAACCTGGAATGAGACCCTGGAAAAACAATACTACATAGTCAAGAAATGAAAGAGTAGGAAAATTAGGGATAAAAAAGACTTAGGAATACCAAGAAGAAATTAGTTAACATGCAAGACAATTGCTTTTAACTGGGTTGTTTCCCCTAATTTGTCAGTTCCTCTACATCAGGAGAAAGACAGGATAGATATTTGTTGAGTTCAAATTCCATTATGAACCTACCTGGAGGGGAAATAATGAATCACCAAAATGAGAGTCCTCTAGCAGATGAGATATCACACACACAGAAATGCTGATGGAATTGTTTTACTGTCAACAGCTAAATTTAGCAAGATGGCTTTCATCTCTACCACAGAGAAGGCTGCTTTTGTCTCATATTTATGCAAGCTGAGCCCATTGTGACTACAATATTCTAGGAATAGAATAGTATTTCTACAAAGTGGTATTATTGCTGAGAATTTCCACTGATACCTGAAATTTTATTCATGTTTAGGATAAATATCACATCTTTGGCAGTGTTAGCAAATGGGTATCTTGCACCGCAAACAGTGACCAGCATTTCTAAGAAAACATTGTATATCGTTTTGCCACTGAAGTAAAAAGTGTGTGCTCTTAGAAACAGGTCTGGTTTTTTGCACCTTCTGGTTCTCTAAACAGTAAAGAAAAAACCAGTTTCCTTCATTTGCATAAGCAGAATATCTTTTAGCAGCTGATTTTTCCTAGTATAGTGTTCATCTAAGCAAAAATGATCACTAAATAAATTTTGCCTCTTTCCCTTCATCTGCATGTTGCTCCTAAAATGTCTCATTTTTTTACATAATTGATCAGCGTTATTTGGATGAATGTGTTTGCACAGCTTTGGCAAGCCAATGTGTGTTTTCTCTCTTATGTCGGAGGGAACCATTTATTTCAAAGAGTTAAACAGCCAGAGGGACCCTTGAGATGTTCTACATCCTCTAGCTGTGGTATGCACTCTGCTAAGCTTTGAACGATACCCTATGCAGCAGCCCCTTTGAGGATATGGCTATGTAAGCCATTTGGACTCTTTTCCTACCTATACTAAAGGCCTAGTGTCTCCAGGAAAAAAATCGAATGATTCCTGTAATTGGAAAAAATTACTGCTAGAAAGAATCAACAACAGGAAACTACTGAAATGGATAGGTAATCCAAACAGGTGCCTGAAATTCCATCATTCATAATACAATTGGTACAAATATCCTCAACAAAGCTCCACTGTTAGTCACACATACCATTGCTTACATTGTTGTGATACTTAGATTAACACAGATATAACTGTACCTTAAGTCTGGGACATTTGTGGCATGACATTAAGTCAGCCCCCTGTCACACATCTGTTTATCTTGCTGGCTTTTAAAACAGAAGAGCAAATCAGCAACAAAGATGGAGATCCCATATGTCCTGAAGCCCCAGGGCTGCATGGGTTTCTTCTGAAAACTGGGATAAATAAGTGAAAAATGCAGTGAAATAAGCCCTTTAAACACAATAGCCAAATAATTTTCTCAGTCACTAACTGTAGCTCAGGAATCTTTACTCTGGAATCATTCAATTTTCTCAGAAAATAGAAATTAATAACATCCCTTGTATCACTATGTGTGATGGCTCTGTGTAACTTAATCTTCTGATTTCTCCCATTCAGTATATACATGCAGCCACTTAGACACAGCAAAATATTTAGTTAAGTGTGCGCAGGAAAGATCTAATTTGGACAAGGTATATTAAATGTCACACTTCCATAACTGATTTACATAGCATTTCACTTCTGAAAATGAGGACTTGTCAGGCCAGCTGATCTTTGCTTCTTCATTTAAAGACAGACAACATTTCATGACCCCACTTCACTAACTACAACATATCAGATCATTTTACTCACTTCTAAAAGGCTCCATGGAAAGTTATCAGCTTTATCTTGACAGACAAAGGGCATTTTTAAATCCTCCAGTTCAGACTCCTTTCTTAACAGTCATTTGGTTCACTGTAAGTTCTGATACCCATTTTTGTTGTGCACGTAAGTATTATATCACTGTAACAGAGTGGGGATGGAGAAAAAGTGAGTCAGAGAAGGAAAACCAATCAAGGATGAAGGTAAACAGCATGGGAAAAACAGATTCCTAAAAGGTTTTTTCCTGGCAGGAAAATGCAGGCATAGGTTGTGTGAAGGGTATTGGGAATCAAGGAATTGAGGGATCTATCTGCTTCAACTGAAGAAAAGATTTCTGGATGTAAGATATTTGCTGTTATTGGAAGATGAACAGAAGGGACAGAATACAGAACCTCTGTGAAATGAATAGACCCAAAGGAGACTGAAACACAGCATTCCAAATAATTTAGGAAAAACAACAGTGAGGGCAAACATTTCCTTTATATAACTTGGCAGGCCAGTGCTAAAAAATGAAATGTGGATCTCTAGCACTTGGCAACACCAGATGGCCAAAAAAGGCCTTGTGTGAATAATATGCAAAGCAACTGTGAGTTTTAATTCAATTTATCACAAAAGTTATGAAAAGGAAGATCTTCTACTCTGCCAAATTTTAAACTGTTTTACCCATCTGTTTTCTTGGGGGTTTTGTTACTGTTGTCAAATTTTTTAATTTTAGTGAATATTGCATATTAAACATTACCAATTATTTTTCTATTCCAAAATATTATTCAAGAAACATAGAATTAATAGCAAAATGCTCAGAATGTTCCCAAAAGTCTTCCAGCAATTTTGTTAAAAGATAATTTCGTGATAGTGGGACAATCCTGGAGCAGCACAACTTGGAGAAAGTAGTCTATCCATTATAATCAATAAATGCACATTCTTGTCACACAGGCAAAGTTCAGCCAAATGATCTAACTAAGTATCAGGCCACTCAGGTTATCATGTCCTTTTTACCCAATCAAGAAATTTCCTGAGTGTGCTATCTCAACACCAGTTGTGGAGATAATCCTTATGAAAGAAAATTCTTTTGGATACTTAATTTATGCCACTTTTCTATTAATTAAAGCTGTGATCCATTTTCCTAGAGAATGCATCTTTCTGAGGCAAAAATACTGAAGATTTTGAGCAGTCATAAGACCTTCTTGCATGTACCCAAAGGTTTAGCTTTAACACGAAACAACGTGAAATAGAACAGCAGATTAAAATTGGTCCACCTCAATGCCACTGCCAAGAGGATAAGATATTCTCAGCTTCATAGATAACTGGCAAAGTTACAGCTGGCTAAAGCAGTGAATCAGACAAACAGGAACTGGCCTAATTCACCTAATAAATCAAACCATATCTGGAAACTGGGGGAAAGAGTTCTAGGTGGACCAGATCGATTCCATGACACAGATCCTGTTAACAGTTTGACAGGATTGCCTATCATGAGACTTTAGTCCAAGTCTTGACCTTAGCAATGCTTAGCTTCTTAGCTTGTTGTGAGGCGTCAACAGTGACCTAGATAATGTCACCTTCAAATAACTTGTTTATTTATTCTTTGTGATGATAATGCCTTACAAATAACTTGCAAGAACAAAGGAAGATGTCAAATCAAGTTGTCAGAAAAGAAGACGCTGTAGGCTCCCCATTGCTGCAGGGAGAATGGCCAGGCCTTCACAGACAATTTGAAGAGTAGGCAACAGTGGACCTGAGGCAGGAGAAGACTAGGTTTTGGGGCATGTGGGTTGCCTCTATCAAAAAACAAGAGTGACTGTTTTTTCCGTTTTCAGGAGTTTTCTAATCACTTTATGTTGTAGAACCTAATTTTGATTTCAAAATATTGTAGTTATTCTATTATAATAACAATCCCAAAGACAGGATAAATCAGTATTTTCTCTTTCAGCAGTAAGCAGAACACAGTACTAGAATACTACCACACATTTTACCTGCATGTTCTGAATTTTTCCATTTCATTCTCTGTCATATATGAATTAGATTTTACAGAAATCAATAACCTCATGCCGTAATATGGACAGTCATGGCATGATTATGTTTTTTTGCAGAAAGAGTACATCATTCTATTCTTTTCCTTGAAGTTCATCATGAGCTAAATACACTAAAAAAACAACAGTTAAGGAAAAAGGTTACTATTAAGGTTTGATATAGACAGTCAAAAGCACATTTTGAAGGAAATACCTTAATGTCCAGCAAAGAGCAACGCAAAATTTATAATATGCAATCTTTTCTTCTTTGTTTGGGCTTTTCTTAGTAAAAGAGAAGTTTGTAAAAGATCAAAAAAGGGAATTATTTGAGAAATTACTGGAGAAGAAAATGACATGTTGAACAAACTTCTTCATTAATTGCTGAGAAAACCTCTAATTTCTTTTTCATCACATTTATTTCTCCAAAATATTCATCCCAATTTTTAGTTTAGTCAAAGGAACTGTACAAGGTTTTTGATTTTTGATGATGAAAAAATGTGAAAGAGGGATGAGTCAAAGATGCTATTTCTGCCTCTGTTCTGAAAGGCATTTTATTTAAAAATCCTCTTTTCAGCTGCAAGGGTTATTCAATTATGAAAGCTAAAGACAGATTTCAACAGAGCTAGAAATTGGCAGACTTTATGATCCGGGACATGCATGTTTCTGAATAATCAATTTTCATTACAAGATCTAGGAATTTGTGTTGTCCTATTAGGCTTAATTGCTTCATCATCCAATGAAAAAACCTCTTGTTTAATCTGTGTTCCCTTCACCATTCCATTAGACCAGATGATTGCGTTGAAGC
Source organism: Struthidea cinerea (assembly GCA_013397865.1). Classification (NCBI taxonomy): domain Eukaryota; kingdom Metazoa; phylum Chordata; class Aves; order Passeriformes; family Corcoracidae; genus Struthidea; species Struthidea cinerea. Next base: position 951,629 of record VZTI01004803.1, read on the forward strand.
TCTCAAGATTTATCAGCTACAGGTAGCAAATCCTGACAAATGATAAACCTAAAGAAAGTTTGATAGGAAATTCTGGCTTTTGCAACTCAAAGGAAAGAAACTAAAAGAACACAGGCTGAAAAGAATTGGAAGTGTGTCAAGTCACCAAAATAAGGCCACTTTTAGGACCTAATGTTCAGGAAACTAGACTTATTCCTGCAGCTTTTCACCAGTTGTGGGGAAAGCCTTGGAAAAGAGCAAATGGAAGAACAGTCAGTAAACCATATCTTGAATCAAGGATAGCCAACATGGTCTCAGGAAGGGAAGGGCATGTCTCACTTGCTGGAATTGTTTGAGCCTGTGGCTGCCAATACAAACATGGAGAATGCTGTGGATACTGTGCATCTGGATTTTCAGAAAACACTTGCCAGAATTCTTAACTGAGATTACTGTGTAATGTGCAAAGCCATAGCCTAATTAAAAAAGGGCAAAGGGGCTCTCACAGAAGTAAAAGGCTGCCCCTTGGGCAGGAAACAAGACAAGCCCCTCTAAATTGCAGGGAGGTTTCTGGTTTTAGGACTTGGCCTTACTAATAAATGCTCCATGAGATGAAATTAATCTGTACCTACATTTGGAGAGAATGAGTTATGATGCATCTTGAGGCACAAATAGAACGTCATGTTATTTAACATGAAGGCTTATTAATAACAAAATTGTAATTTTGCTAATTGTATAAAAGCAAAAAGTAAATTTCAGCATTAAATAATATCACCACAAGGGACACAGCTGTAATATCACACACAAAGCCACTACAAAACTTGCTAGAAATATACGCTTGAACACCGCAACAAAGTTTTAAGCCCAAGAGCCTCTGGGAAAAAAAAATGCCAGGAGTAACTGTGAAGCTGTAGATAAATAAATGGTCAATTTAGCTACAGAATTGAACAGAAAAATCCAAATTTGGGTTGATCTGAAATGAAAGTGCAAAAAAAACTTTAAGGTGCAAAAAATATTGAGGACTAGAAAAATGAACTGGCTCAATTCTTCCTGAATGTTGCGTTTCCAAATACTAGTAAAAAAAGTGAGGGCACAAAGTTATGAAATAATAAATTGGCAAATTTTTTTTTTTACTGACTGGGCAATTGAAAGCACTCACTCAGAATAAAGAAAACACAAATCCCCTGCCATCTTCCTAGTCCCCAGGAGTCTGACTTGAACAAATGCACTAGAAGGATTTTTTTCTAAACCACTGAACATATTTTTTCTTCCATTGAAACTATTCTCCCTGAAAAAATGCATTTATATATTTATTTAGTTGGAGGCGGGGTAAAAAAGTATTTCCTAATCAGTAGAGAAACATTCCAGTCCCTGATTCAATCATTATTTTATACCAAGCAAATTTAGTTAATTTAACACTGACACCTTTAGATTGGACTAGAAGTCTTTCTTTCAACTAGAAAAATGTGAGGATTCTGAGCAAACCTCTTCAACAGAGAGGATATTCTGTGGCCTAGTGAACATCAGCCTTGGAGCACTCAGCGTTTTAAGTAACCCCTACTGGATAAAGACTGCTGTCCACCTAAATTCCAGGCAAACTTGGGGAATCACTTCACAGCGAATCACTTCACAGACTTCATCTGTCTGGTTATCATAAAGATCTACTCTCATTTACCCAGTACAGAGAATACGAAATGGAAAGTGTAAACTACTAGTATTTTAACAGACTGGTCTCAAGGTATTTAAAGATGAATCACAGAAGTCATTGCTTGGTTTTTGCAAAATCATACAAAACTTTTGTTTTATCAATCTGTAAAATGAAGAAAAAAGACTAGTCATGGTATCATAATGATAGCCAGAGACAATTGTATAAGAAATGAAATAACTTTTATTCTGTAATACTTTTGGAGATCATTAATTGGGTTGTCCTGTACTCCTTTTTGTAGGTTAAAACATCTCTTTGATTCATCAAAGAAACAAAATACTTTCGTTTCTCAAATGAAGTCCTTTCTTAAAAAATCCCCAACAACACTTGTAAGGCTTGATCCTGTATGAATAAGTAGAGGTAACACAGGGGAGACACAGCCCTCCTTGGATTAGGAGGATTATGCTGCCATCCAGTAGGACTTCTTTACAAGGTAGGAACACTTCCACTCCAGCTGTCACTACTAAAAAGCAAAGAAAGTACCCACATTTCACCAAACCTGCAGCCTGATAATGAGATACTGCAAATTATCAGACAGAGGAAGGAACTCTGTGGCACGTGATTCAGTGTTTTGAGAGTTCTGTTCAGCAGCAACTCAGTTCTTCACATTTACACAATGGGATTAAAAGAAATGGGAGTTTGTATCAGTGATTCATTTGCACGTTGAGGATTTCCTTGAAATCCTTCTCTCTCCTGGTCACATCCAGCCCTCTGTTTCAATGTCTGCAGAAAGAAATAAAGCATTGCCACAAGAGCTTGTGGCTTACTTCTCAATGCAGTTTGCACAAATTCAATACCACCTTTATCATGCCAAACCCACAAAACTAGGATGGGGTAAATCAGCAGTAGGTGTGTTGAAAAAAAAGCAAATATCATGTGTTGCACGTTTATACTACTACTTTTTTTCACATGCAATCAACTACATGGGAATGAAACTTAACATTAAAATAACTTTTTGCAACATCAGGATATTTTTTTTAGGTTGGGACTGCTGCTGCCTCAAATTACAATGAATGGATTAAATGAATGAATGAAGTTGATTTTCTGTACTCCATAGAAAATACCAGTAACAATGCAATGGTATTTTGCAGAACAGAGAAATGCAGTTACACATACATCACAAAGTGATACAGTGTTTACTATTAGTTCATCATAAATCATGGATTAATGTAATTTTGCACCATAATTACAGTACTGTGCTTTAGAAAGGCATGATACTGTGATAAATCAGACACTACTTGAAGTAGTGGCAAACTATAATTTTAGAGCATCAGGTCAACAAAAGCAAAAATGGCAAAAGATGATTTTAAGAAAGGTTTTGAAAAACCTCAGTGGAATAGCTGTGAATCCAGATTTCATTACTACAAACCACTAAAGCCTGAGTAGAGAGGGAGTTCCTCAGGATGGCCCTGGTTCTGGCACGGCACTTGGCGTTTGAACAAGACAGTTGGAATATGTGTTTTCCTGTAACAAAAACTAAATTGGCATAAATTTTGAAGACAGAAGAAAAACAGACACCACATTCAGGGTCTGTATCTCAACGGCTGGGATAATGGAATTAGACAAGTGATCATTGTTTGAATCAATCTTTACAGTACAAGACAAACTGTGCCTGCGCATGAACGAATAAAGCACAGTTAATAAAAACATCTGCTTGCTAAAATCTTGGATATTTTGTTCTTCCTTTTAGATGTATTTATCATTTAAAAGGTTCCTTTTGGCCATGTCATGTGGATGTAGATGGAGAAGGAAAGCAAGCAATCTTATTTTGTTGGGGTAAAACAACTCTAAGAGTATGTCTGCTTCAAAAGCTAATGTCACTTTTGGTAAGATTACTAACTATGGTAAGGTGCCTTGGATTTATATGAGGAACACAGCACTGGAATCAGCAATATTTCCAAAAGTACATAATACTTTTTAGAGATGCTCCATACAACTCCAGTTCAAGAACCACTGGATTACAAAACCTGAGTATTCACTATGTTTGGCATTCAAAATACTAAGCACAAGCCTCCCAAGAAGATCCAGTGTCACACTTGCTCACAGATTTTATTGCTAAAAGTTTTTTTAAAAAGCAATGAATTAATAATACCATTATGGAGCATTCAGTGTGTATCTTGTAGTTTGAAAGGATAGGAAAAGGTCAACAGTTTTTAAAAAATCATAAATTTTCTACAAAATTAGCAACTTAATTTAGAATCAGAGAACAAATAACTGAATTACAGAAAAACACATAACAGCTAAAAGTCATAAATAATAAAAATAAAATGCAAAGTCATAAAAGTCATAAAATCCATAGGACTTGAGGGAATGCCACGAAGCCGTGTCAGGGGAGATTTAGATTGGGTATTAGGAAAATGTTCTTCACCCAGAGGGTGGCTGGGCACTGGAACAGTCCCCCAAGGGAAGACGTCACAGCACCAGCCTGACAGAGCTCAAGAAGCATTTGGAGAATGCTCTCAGGCACAGGGTGTGATTCTTGGGGGTCTCCTATGCAGGGCCAGAAGCTGGACTCAATGATCCTTGTGGATCCCTTCCAAATCAGGATATTCTGTGACTGTATTCTGTGACTCTTTCTGTCAGAATTAAGACAGAAATCCTATCTTGAAGTTAAATACACATATATGGATTATATGTGATATGGATAGGACATGATCTGACCTCATTATTTATCCCTTATTTCAGAGCTAACTACTTAGTACCTCTGAAAGTGTCTTCATAAAAGTGCAGTTGTTTGGACGGCCTTCTTAAAGGCCAGATGCAGGGAGCCAACATCCAGCAACAGAACTGCTCTGAGAGGCCTATAGTCTCAAAATTACTCTTTCAACTCAGCAAATCCAACGGTCTAGATATGTCCCATCTCTGTTTTCCATTTCATGCAGTAAATGATCCCAGTTCTTACTGTGCTTGAGACAGGGAGTACACTACATCTGAAATACCTTCCAAATACAGTCATCACCTCTTTGCAAAGAGAATTGTTCAGCTTCTGAGACAACTAAAATGCCTTGAATTATCTTCTCTGCCACCCTTGGTAAGAATAAGTAGCATTGACACAAAAAAACTCTGCTGGGCATTAATCCCCTGTTGACAGAACTGTCATACTCAGTCAAGTACATTTGATACAGATAACGATTCAGGCTCTGTAAAATACCAGTGTTGATAGTTACAATTTTTAGCAGTCAGATATATTCCTCTACCAGCAATCTGTTTTCTACTAAAAATGTTAACTGTTTCTCTGAACTATAAAGAGAAAAAGTGAAACAGGAAGATACCGTGGACAAAGCTGTAATTACAGAAGGTCCTGGTGACAACAGCAAACTCTGGAACCTTGTTCTTCTGGTTAATTACGATGTCATCATCTGCTCAATGCTCAGGGTTTATAGGGCTTTACTTCGGGGCCTATCATTTATTCTATATACTAACATCTAGAACTATAACCCTGATATAACCTAGTCATACAAAAAGGCCACAAACCCTGCTATGGTATGTCTCAATGCCAGTGCTGCAGCTTTACTGCATCTGAGACAGAACCACAGAAAACACATGGGTTTTAAAACTGAGGAAAGTCAGAAAAGCACTGCTAACTGGAGGTGTTTTTAAGTAACTGATAGCTCTGCACTTCTTGTGCTGTGCACTTTAAAAAGTGTCTGCAAAGGATGTTAATTAACTAACACATATCCACTCCACAGCAGGCAAGTCAGTCCTAGTGGAGATATATCTCATTTAGAATATTAAAATGTATGGACTGAGGCTTAGATGTTTGGTTTTGGTTCCTTTTTTGCCCATGTGCAAAACCAGAAACAGATGTGGAATATCTGTTTATGATTTCTACTGCAGTGTATAGATCAGGAGGAGCTCCACTGAGTAAAGTCAGATTACATATAAATTATTTGCCTTGTAAATATTGCAGAGGATGTGGAATTAGAGCCCTGGAAGTTGTTTCAGACCACAAGATCTCCCTCTCTCTCTAATGTCTCAATAACAAACCTCTCATATCTCTATTTCCAAAACGGAAGACATTATTCCCAGTCAGAACTAACTCTGCCCAGAAGCAAACAAATGTTTTTAAAGCTTAAAAACCATTGTTTTTTTTTTCTCCAAAGTCTCTCAAAACTGTGTTATCTAGCCCATTACTAGAAAAAAATGGTATTTAAAAAGAAAAGTATAGTATCAGAAACTCAAGTTCTTGCATTTGACAGAATATTTGCTACTGCCCTTGAGATTCTTTCACTTCAGATGCAAGATCTTGAAGGTGTCATATTGTGATATGCTCTACACTATAAATTAGCAAATCTCTAAATAAAGCAGTATTTTAGCACTAGTAAATACACAGGAAAACCTCTCAACACCAATAGATATGTTCTTCATATACAGGCTGATATGGGTACCATTTTTAAAGGTCTAGGTATACTCTTAAATTAATGTATCAATGCACAACCATTTTGCTGCCTGGATCCTCCTGTGCACAGACAGGTCATTTTTTTTCCTCCTACTTTTTGAAATTTACACTTGAAATATTTTAAAACTACTGTGTCAGGAGTGAGGACCTGAAAAGGTGGTTTCCCCTCAGGTGTTTCCCATTTGATACTCGGCCGGGCAGCCAGAGGAAAGATGCTCAGGCTGCCTTGTACAGACCTCTGCGTGTTACCTGTGTTGAGAGCCACCCCTGGGGGGGTTCCACAGGCGGAGTGTCTTAACGCAAACTGAGGCCGCCGGGCAAGCGGAACCCGCTGGCCGAACGGACCCTCGGCCGGCGCTGCTCCCGCACCCGGAGAGGGCGCTGTGGGGCAGCGGGGATTCCAGGGGCTGTGGGGGCTGCGGGGGTTCCGAGGATGCGGGAGCTGCGGGACTTCCGCGGGCCGCGGGTGCTCGGCGCGGC
>VZTI01004803.1:958234-1012550 GCA_013397865.1 Struthidea cinerea
CGGAGCTGCGGCTCCGCGCAGGGCCCCGGGGCAACGAGACCCGGCACACGGGTGGGAAGGCGCGGCACGGGCCAGCCAAGAGGTGGGCCTTCGGGGGAGTCGGGAGTTGTCAAACAAAGGCTACCAGGACCTACCAGAAAAAATACATATTTTTCTCTTCAAATTAAAGGGTAAAGCTGTTGTAAATAAGGGGTGAGAGTGCCACTGCAATGTTAAAAAAATGCATGGGCGCACCGATGCGCACGGACGCCCTTCTGCCCGCTCAGCGGTAGCGCCAGGGCGGCCCCCCAGCCCCGGAGCTGCAGCGGGCGCGGGCAGCGAGCGCGGCCCCGCCGGGCAGCGGCACGGCTGTCTCTGCTCTCTTACCTTGCAGGTGAGTGCATCAGCCTTAAAACATGAAATTCAAGTAGTAAAAATATTCAAGCAATCGGGTCTTCTTGGTCTTCTTCCGTACCAGAAAGCAGCCTAAGGGAATACAGGACACCACATTTCGTCTTAGCCGGGCCAAACCAAACCCGGGCTGGCAGTGCAGCTCCTGCACGTCCCTGACTGCCAGAGAGACGCTGGCTTTCTCTCTGCCCTTGGTCCGGCAAGTCATCCGGGGCAACTGCCAGGACTCGAGTTCGGGCAGTCTGTTGTTTTGATGTTTTCTTGCTTTCTTAATCTTGATAAAGGGACCAGACAAGCAGAATGCTTATGGTAAATAAATTTTTATAACTCTGTTCACTTCAGTGAGGTGGAGATAGTAGGTGGACAGTATCCTGTGCTAAATGAGTATAGAATGAAAATAAACAGCCTACAACCTTCAATCCTGTTTTAAGAACAACAATATTTATGACACTATGACATTTATGAACTTCAAGAATATTTATGATATTAACCAAAATCAACTGCAGGTCACTTTAGGAAGGCTATATCTGGGTAGTGAAAATCCTGGAACTTTTGAAAAAGAGAACCAAATTCTTTCATTGCATCAATTGTCTTAAGTAAACAGTGTACCAAAATGAGGATTCATATTAAACACCATCATTTTAATGGTTTTCAACAGAAGGAAATGGAAAACATTGGTGAAATTAACCTGACAGATGAGGTAGCAGAGCTGCAATTTTAAAAGTAATATCCTTCCACAAGATCCAAGAAAAATGAAACAGTCCTGTGTTTTGCTGTAGGCTCCTTATTTTATTTTCTGCTGCTTTGACTGGCAAGCCCAAATATTTTAACATGAATTTTATTACTGAGGAAAACAACATGATTATTTAATGCAGATTACATTGGGGATGCATCTCATACCTCTAATAGCATAATATTAACTTGAGGAAAAAGTTTATCCAGCTGTTCTTATTAAAAGCTCAGTAGATCAACAAGAAAATTATACCTATGTTTTTTCCCCGTGTTTTTTTTTGAAATTAGATTCACAGAAATTAGAATTTCTGCAAAGTATTTTACCTTTACTAAATCTAAAATTTCTGACAAAGATTCCAGTGAAAAAATGTAGACACTAGTCAGAAATACATTCTATTTCAACTATATCTGTGTCACTATTTTACCATTTTCCCTGTTGATGGTTATTGTGATGTGAAATGTCATTGGACCCCATGAACAAATACTGATGACAAAAAGGAAAGGAAATTACATAAATGTGTATTTCTGGTTCATTTGGGGTTTTGAAAATATTTTCCTCCTGAATTTACTGTGTGAATTCACACACTTGTTCATTACACTCCAAGTATCTTTACTTACTTTTCAGTCTACCAGAAGGACTGAATTGCAAATTTAGTCCAAACCTCTGAATGACTCTTTTTAAAATACCAATCTGCTAAACTGTGTCACAGACTTGCCTGGAGGTTGCCATCAAGGATGGCAAATCTCTTGGGAAGCCTGAAATGCAGGACACTTGCCAGACTAAATACTATTTACAATTCTTCTGATTTGTGTAAATGTAATTATCATTAGAGCAGTTTCAGGGATAGTTATTAAAAAAGAAGGAGTGAGCACTAAGAGGACCCTACTTGTTCCCTGACAGCTTTAGCTAGAGTTACCTAAACAACAGACTGTGGTTCCATCAATAACTTGATTGTTACAGACAGGAAGAAAAAAGACTTGTTTTTCTTTCCTATGTAATCATAGCATAGAAAGGAACTTGATTATTTCTTCATAGTGGCTGCAGTCCTTTATCCCTACTAAAACTAGCAATGCAATGTTTTCTACAATAGGTAATGTGTTATGGGGTTTTACAATAGCTTCCCTCTTCTAACTTGACAGAAACAAAATTATTATAATCCCATGTAAACAGTCTTTCAGCCATATGTCATATTCTAGTTAAGTCTGACCAGTACAGAATTTGATGTGTGAGAAGAGTCCAGTGTAACTAGCAGAATTGTCTCAAGAAGAATCAATAAGGGTTTACGCTGAAAAATAAATGAGGTAGATGTCATCTGCTGGGAATCACAACTGAGAAAAAGTAAGAACAGGAAATACCTGAACTGCAGGTCCCATGGGACAAAAGAGCAACATTACATAATGTTTTTCTTGGCCTTCACTAAACAGATGCTTTCTCTAAAAGATGTTCCTTAATTAAAAGAAAAATACCAGTATTCCCTTGATTTAAAAGAAAATAAATCATAACTGATGCACTATAGACTACTTGTTTTCAGGTTTGAATCATCTACTTCACACATGTAGATTATATAATCCTCTTAACCAGTATCATAAAGCTCCTTAGCATTGAGAATATGGCATCAAAGAGCAACTTCAGTAACCTTAGAGGGTTTTTGGTCCATGTTTCTGATTTAGGCTGAAGTTGTTTAGTGAAGATTGAAATTTTGTGGGCTCTGCTCAAAGAGAACATAACATTATGTATCCCACACACAGGGATTCATGCAAAAATAGATATGGTTTCTTCAAACTGCAAGGAATATAAATACTTCCATTCCAAACATAAGAGAACAAATTAAGTACTTGTGCTCACACTTTCAATAGGAAAAGAAGAAATAATCACAGTTTACAGGAGGGTCTCTTTGCACCTGCAGTTCAGTTGCTGCAGTCCATCATCTCCATTACCTTTGAAAGTACACTATTTAAAAAATGTTCTGCCACACTTACGAAGAACTCTGAGAGCTTCCTGTGCTGTCTCCTTGCCTCAGTCTCAACCAGGGCTGGAATCTAATAACTCGGAACTAGTGATTTCCTGGCAGAATATTATATTTCAGCTTACAATCATTCTTTCTGGGAATTGAGGTAGTGCTGTGGAGAGCGCTGGATCCTTAACTGTGCAGGCTGGATTAGATTTCCTCTAATCCAATGTTTAAAAACAATATTTACCTTACTTTAGTGGAATTTTAGCCATTTCCTTTATTACCTTGATAATACTTTAGAGATAGTTCTAAACCTGGATGGGAAGGAAGAAAAAAAGTCCCAGGGAAAATTAGAGAAGTCTATATAAACATGACTTTTTCCAGCATTCTGATATATGCATGTTTATATTTATATATGTATATAATATATAATCTATTATGAAGAAATAATTTACTGCAAATATTTATAGAAATATTTGTCTCCAGGGATTGCATACTATTTGATATATTCTGATTTCATTATTGAAAAAGTATTGGTGCTTTTCTAATGTACTGTTGATAAGAAGGCAACCACAAGGTTAATCTTCCAGGGTTTAGCACTCCAAATCTCCTTCACAAGAAACAACACAAAATGCATTCATATTTTTGTATTCTTATAATAGATCGATAGATATGTAAGCAAGCACCAACTTATTTTCTCCAGTCCTGAAACTGTTTGACTGGATGCAGCTTGGAGATTTATGAATACCACTGTAAGGATCAAAGTTTGTTGTCACCATGTCTGGTTAACACAGGCAATTATTAAAAGGAAAGAGAAAACTATTTGTGCCAGAACTTGGACCCTTTAATAACTCAGAGTTCTATGTTTAGAACAGAACAAGGAATTACAACACACAATATTTTGAGGCTTTATTTCCAGTCATTTCATTCCATTCAGGATTTCAAATAGAAATCCTAAGCTGCCACAGGTTTTGTTTTTGTGTGAACAGTTCTTCCACAAACAGGGCAGAAATTACTTTCAGACAGGAATCATTATTTAAACAACACACGATTCCACCGAGTTACAAATACACTGTCAGAGCAAGAAAATTAAATTGGGGGGGGAAAGGCTTGGCATATTTCATCAGTTCAAAGAATTATGAAATAAAGTTCTAGAGGATCTGCAAACCCAAAACACCACAAAGGTCGCTTATCCATAGCTATTTATTCTGCTATGCTTAATGACAAGTTTTGCAAGCAAACCATTTGGTAAGAGTTTCATCCTGAAGAAATGAAAATAACAATAGTAAAACTTAGCAGTTATATAAAATCATATATGTTTGAAGAGGCATGCAATTTAAGTGATGAGGTTTTTCCTCAAAGAAAAAACCCTTCTAATTGCTACTGAATGGAAAAGAGAGGCTGCTCAAAGTACTTGGGGTGATTCAAGTTCCCACCTTTCTCAAGGATAAAACAGAGTTCACAGTCATTCCTCAAAATACAGAGAATAATATAATCAGTCTTAGGTCTCTGTCCAACCTGGGATTCATTTATTCTTGGCTCCTTGTTTTCAGGATGCTCACTTCTCTTCTGCAAGAGGGAAAATTAGATCCGTCTTCATCCCTGTAATGCTTACTGGCCTGAATCCCCACATTGTCCCTTTGATCTCACACTTAAAGCCTCTTTGAGGCAGTTCCCAGCCTATCCATGTATTTTTTTGGACAATATTCTTTCATAACACCTGCTTTTGGCAAATGCCTTGAATAAAGTTGAGGACATAATTAGGTACTCCATGGACCCTGATATGCAGGAGATCTACATACCCCCTTACCAGGATGGAAGAGTAATTCTGAAATTAAAATAATAATGGTCTCTGGGGTTTTAGAAAATGTGGACTTCGCCTAAACTTTCTATTTGGCCACAACTTTCACAAGACATTAAGTAGCAGTGGATCCATTAAAAGCAAGTTTATATCTTCTACAGAAAGAAGTGAAGACCTTCAGAAGACCTCTGAAGTGAAAGTAGGAAGACTTCACTCATTAAAATTCTTTCCAGTTAAGAAGTTTTATTCTTATACAGACTTCAGCATTACCAATACTAGAGAGCTCTAGAAAATACAGGGATTAAGGAATACCGTCAAGGAACTAAAGCCGTACTTCTCAGCTCTTGATGATTTGTAATAAATCTTAACAGTATTAAAGCTCAGGGGAAATGATATTTACTTTCCTTTTGTTCACTATCTTTTTTTTTAGGATTCCATGGAAAGTTATGGGAGACTCATCCCAACTTTTGGAGATCCAGCATTCAGCATTTCCTGAGACCATCAGAGACCACAGGTGGAATGTTGAAATAAAGCAAGAAGGAGTTTTATACTGATGAGATGTCCAGACAGATGTGACTAAAGAGATGAGCAGCTATCCACCTAGGTGTGAGGTGCCATTGTTATATTACCCAGCACAGGGGAAGTTCATCCAATTTGTTTAATTAATTTTAGTACTTACATTTCATGCTAATTATTTTTCCCCACCTCAATATATTGTGACCTGAGGATTTTTTTAAGAGAAAAGAATCATTAGAATACTCTCAGTAATATTCTAGGGAAAAAAAGGAAAAAAAATAATAAAATTGAGAAACAAGTCCTATATTGTTTCACTATATTGTTTCGCCAACATTCCTTTTTCTTTTACCTTTTGGACATTAGGCACTGTCTTTATTTTAAATTAATTCCATTTAACTATCAGCTAAGAGTAATTGTAACCACATTGTATCGTCTGTGTATTGCCCATAAGAGAGTGGAACAACAGGGTGAAGGGATGGGTCAGTCAGCCTTCCTTGACCAAACCATCTACCCAAACATTAAAACTAGCCTTCTTCATATTGAGGGTGGCAGAGCACTGAAACAGGCTGCTCAGGGAGGTTGTGGAGTCTCCCTGTCTGGAGACATACAAAACCCACCTGGACATGTTCCTGTGTCACCTGCTCTAGGTGACCCTGCCTTGGCAGGGGGATTGGACTTGATCATCTTCAGAGGTCCCTTCCAAACCTGACTGCTCTATGATTATGCAGTATCTGAAATACAAGTGTACATTTTTTTCTGTCTTACAGGTTTTTCTCCCTTAGTTCCCATAGTGCAAATATGTCTTTCAAAGGATCTGGAAGGCTGAGAAACAGCTGACAAAGTGAGTTTTCTTTTCTGCATAAAATATTTAAGAAAAACTGATTTAGTTTCCATTTACTTCCTTCATGCAAAACAAAGATAGATAACCATCCTTCAGAAAAATTCCATCTGTGTTAGTTTGAAGGTCATCTTTTGAAAACTATGTGTAGTATGTATCTTGTATGCTTCTATACACAATTATTATTTTCCTTGGTTTTGTTAGCATGTCCTAACTATCAACCGCAACTCCTGTTTTGCTTGGCAAGCCTCCCAACAGCCAACAGATGTTTTCTCCCTCCTATTTCTGCCCTGAGCAAATGACTTCCAAATGATATCATCTCTCCTTGAGCATAGGGTGCCTCCTTTCGTTCCGGGGTTCTCTTCTGAGCCCTGGTGTTTAGCAACTTGGTAAACAAAAAGGACCCTTTTTCAGAGACCATGAAAACTTTGTGTCTACAAAATTATACTATGGACCACCAAGGCCAACAGATGGTATAGCCAGCCAGGCTTACCTCTAGTGTTGGAAGACAAGTGTCTTAGTTATGTAAATCTGCAATTCATAATGGGTTTGCATGGCATGCTTCTCTGCCCAATAAAATAGATTCAGTTTACCTCCTGGAAAGCTTTATTTGGTAAGTGATTTGGTGCTTGCCACATATAGTCTTACAATTGCCAGTAAGAGCCACTAGGATTCAAAGAATATGCATAGACCATCTGATGCTACTCCCTTTCGTAATTTCTTTAGTAGAGGCAACATATGAGATGGAAAGAAAATCAAGAATTCTCAGGCTTGGGCTGAGTTGAAATATCACAGTTAAGTCATTTAGCTTTTTCATGCTAAAGGTCTAAAAATAAAACAGGAATTTTTCAGAATTAACCTTCTAGACCAGACAAAAAAATCAAGAGAGGGTATTTTTCAGTTAGCACTTATTACTGCTAAGGATCCTGGACATCTTTTAAGACTCAACTGAGCTCTCTTTATTCACCTGGAAATCTCAGTTAGTTAAAAGTATAATTTTGCAATTGCTGTGTTTGAAATATGTTTGATAAAGTACAGTAGATACATTTTCAAGACAGGACATATTTATCAGCATTTGAGAAGCACATATTTCAATGTACATTTGAACAATAAACTTTTCAGTTGGGTAGGGCATATGATCCCCATATGGGCTATTTGCTTAAGAGTTGGACTCAGTGATCCCTCTGGGTCCCTTCCAACTCAGGATATTCTGTGAGTTCTGTGATTTCTGTGACTTCTCTCTCTCCAAGCAATTTGCAGTTCTGAAAATGTGATCTGAAAAATGAGCACACAGGAGGAAGGAATTCATGAAGAAAGAAGGGTTCTGTATAACTTATATCTTACTCCTAGTTTTCAGCACAGAGAGTTATGGCTGTTCAAACCAGAGTACTCCATCCTCTTACATAAACTTACTCTTCCAGGCCGTCTGGTGTTAGCAGGACTTCTTATAACCCTTCTCAGAACTGGCCTCTCCCTGTGCAACATGCATCTTCTGGCCTGGAGGTCCAAGTGTTCAACATAAAGCTTAGACAAGATGAGGAGAAATCCTTCTTCAGGGATTTTTTCCGTTGCTTAAGATTGTCTGCAACAGTACAATGCTACAATTTCAACTGACAGGGTCTTTCTGTCTCCGAAGAGTTGCTGTTCGCTGAATACAAAACCAGTCTCTAGCAGGTACACTCTGTGACATTATATTTGACTTTATTTTTCAAACCCTTTACTGACATTGGCAAATCTTAGCCACAGTCCTGTGAGTGATTGACATATTATGAAACCAGAAAAAGGTGCAGAAAAATTTAAAAATTACTTATCCAGACCACTGAGACAGACAGCATTTCAGATTTAAAATAAGAAGCAGAAATTCCTGGATGTCAACTGCATAATCAACTACAGATTCTCTTCAAATAATACATACAGAATCCAAAGGCAAAAGTAAACTTTTTAAAAATGTGTGTTATTATAATGTATTCAGTGGGCATCTATATGTTTCCATTTTTCACAGGGGGATTTTTGATGTTGGTAAAAATTCAGTCCATCCAGATGAAATCCTGTATCTGCAGGAGCAAATATAAAAATACATGTCATCTATCAGAGAGTAATCTGCTCACTGATAATTTTTGGCCTTAAGAAATGTAGTCATTTCTGAGAGCAGGTAAAGTTCTGACACATAAGTATGTTCAAGGAGAATCTGATAGGAAAGTGAGCTTCCTACAGGAAGTATTCTGTAATCAGAAAGTGAAGAGCTGAGAAGCAATTAAGTAATTCAGATTTCATCCACTTGATAACTGACTGTATCAGATCAATAGAGACTTACTGTAAGCTCAGGAACAGCAGAAGGTTTTCTACGACAGCAAACTCTGGGTTGTTATCAGTAACCTTGGCCTGGTTGCTTTCTTTACCCACACCTAAGGTGGGGAAAACCAGTCTGGCAGCTTCCAAACTGGTGTGGGTTTGGCATAAGATCATTCTGTGGTGTGGAGTGGTCCTCACAAAGAGCAGCTGTCTGACCATCCTTCTCATGGCAGTGGGAGCAGCGATCCCTACTCTCCAAGGTCTTTCCCTGTAACAGACTTCCTGGACATCTGTCCCCCACACTTCCTGTGGCAGGACCTTCCCCTAAGACAGCAAAATTCATGTTTTTCTACATGGCTGAGAAGCATTGGGCCAGTTCTGGTTGGGAATCACAATTTTTAATGACCAGTAGGTGGTTACTTTAAAATTCGTTACTATTATGAAGGGCCTATATTTTTAATCCCAGGGATGGAATGGCACAAATGTAAGGAAAACCACAAGGTGCCAAGGGTTAGTAGCTAATAAGCTGATCAGCTTGACTGTCTCCACCTTTCACTATGACTAAAATCTTAGACTCCAGCTTTACTGCTCTTCAGGGATCTCTGACACATCTTTGAGATCTATGTCAAAATAAAACAAAAATTTTGTCAGCATGGACCACCTACACAGAGTTAAACCATTTGAAATTAAGTACTTCTCCGATGATGCAGTGCTGAAATCCTTACTGTTAATACAGTTTAGCTTCTTCTGGGTTGCAAATTCTCAATTTTATTTAGCATATAAAGCTAAAGCCCAGCATCAGTCTAGCCATTTTTCACTATAAGCAATAGTTCTTCCATTTGATATACACTAGGAATCATCTCTCGGCAAGATTCCCCCCCATCATTAGGTTTTGTTCTCATAACAGAACTGTTGGATTTGAAACAAAAATGTGGTTCTCTAACCACAAAAATCCAACAAGGAGCACAAAGTAAAAGAATCCTTAAAAGGCTCCTGTTTTTCGTTTTCATTTTAAATATAGTATTAGTAAAGTACTTTTAAAATTAGGTATGTCAGAAATCTACAAACAGAGCACCTAATATAAATGGAATGCAGCCTCAAATCACAAGTCTTCATATTCAGGCTTCATATGCAGCTACTTTAAAAGTATATTTTGAACTTCAAAAATACAAGGATGAGGAGAAAAGTTATATATCCCTATTCCTTCCCATCTCCTCTTTGTAGAAAGTGCTGGCATAATCCGTCAAAGCTTTGGTGTATTCTGAAGAATTTATTACCTTCATATCCATTAAATGAACTGCAAATTTTACTAAAGTTCTGAGCTAATGCATTTAATAAAATAATGGATCTCAATAAAGTGATATTACCATCCTTTTAAAGATACATTATATATTTTATTGTGACTGATCCAGAATTAAAGTAAAACACCCCTGCACATTAGTTTTTAAATATGAGTTTAGGTCTCCTGTGGTGCTTCCTCAACTGTTTGCTATGAACATGAAATGTTACCACCTTCTCAATCATTAAATCACATGGAAATTGCCATTGTGCTTGGTAATCTATTGGCATATGTTTCATTATGTTATATTCTAGAAGAAAATAGGTTACTGAGAAAGACACAATGTTTTCTACAAATGCGTGTTTGATGAATGTTTTTTGGCAAATCAAATGAAAATCCCAAGAATTTTGATAGCTTCTTTTCATTCCATGACATTCAAGGATTGCTTTCTAATCATCTGGGACATTTCCAAAAAGTGCATAGTCACAAAAAATCCGTATTTCTGAGCTCACTGACTTTAATAGAGCTATACAAAAGAAAAAGAAAAAAGGCCTCTTTTTGCTAATAAAATGCTAGCAGATAAAAGAAGGAGTCATATGAAGTCAAAAAATCACTGATTCAAACTGTACCCCACAGTCTGAATTTGTCCTCTGCAGTGTTTTCCTGATCCACTTGGCCAACAAGTATGAAATAGTGAAAGACTTGTGGGACAGTCCTGACTACATCTCAACACCCCCATTCCACTCAGAAAATGCATCTCATTCATAGAAGAAAACCACGAAGGTAGCTAGGCTCAGAATTTGCTATGTATAACCATCAAAAATGGTCCTGAAAGAAGCATTGATAATTGTGACAAAAAATATTTAAATGTATAATTGGTGTTGTACCAGATACATGCTCCATTTAGTTTTTTCCCAGACAGAGGTTTTCTTAGTTGGAAGATTTCATTGCCCAGATAACTGCTTTATTTCTTCCAATTTCTGCCTCTCATAGGCTATCTAAAATGCAGAGCAATGGCACTCTGCCATGCATCTCATCTTATCACTTCTCCATCTGTCCAAATCAGGTACCTGTCCAGACTGAAGTGCTTTTCTCTGTTGCACATCTAGACTTAATTCTGAAGGAACTCCAAGGCTGTGGATAATGGGATGTGCAACTTCATCTGACTGCAATACAGAATCAAAATGCTGCTTGGGCATGTGTCCATCACCAACTTAATGTGTGGCAGGAAGTCCTGGACCTCTTTCATAGTGCCTCTGTAACTGCTGTCTGTTACAGAGGCCTCTTGGAGAGGTCAGACAGATCCTGTCAGATCCTGTTCTGGAGACCATTTGTCACAATCCCGTAAGATCTTGTCAAGAATATAAATTCAATTACCACTCATGGTGCCATTAATTGCCCTATTTCTTAACAAAACCAAGCATTGAGCTTTCTCTTTAATAAGTAGTCTTGGCTATTGAATCAAGTTCACCATGATTGAACCAGTTCTAAATAATCTTCCACCACGTTCTCACTGCAGACAAATGCTGTTTCTTGTCTGATTAAGATGCCCAAATTAGACTTTACCTTTGCGGATGACTAGAATTTTTGCAGTTTAATATCTACTATCAGAAATTAATAAGTCTTTCCTTTTTTCTGGATCTGGAATTGTTCTGCTTCCAAATGATTTATAGGTTACTTAATCTATTCATTCATTCTCTGAAAAAAACATTTTTGCTTTGTTCACAAATGTACCAGCAATTTCATTGTGTGCCCCATAGTTCTCAAATTGTGAGATATATAGTAAAAAATAATTCTGTTGTTAAGAATATAGTACAACCAAACAACACCACTCCTGAACTGTCCTAGATTTTTTTAATCAGAAATTTATTATGATTTTTTCAGTGAGACTTGGAACTCTCTTTCCTGGCCAGTCTGTTCTTGAATCTTGCACTGTTCACCTATAGGCTTTGAAATCTCACAAAATGCATCTGTTTATATCCGATGCCATGTCTTACATTTTTCATAATAATTTCTCATTTCATGTCACCATCATCACTTCTGCTATAGGAACAACTGGAGGAACAACTAAGCAAGGTTAGAAAATATTTAAGTAAACAGTCTGATGTACACTTTAACTAGACACACTACCCTAGAAAAGGGAACAAAATTAGAGAGTTATACCCATACAGGTCAGCAAAACCAAAAGACACCAAGGACAGAGGCAGACTTAAGCACAGCTTTCTGTGTCTATTCCCATACTCCGTCTACTTCCATGAGCACTTCCAGGACAGAACTTCAATGTCTACAGAAACTGCAAATTTGGAAATATGCAGTGATAGTCTCTACAACAGAATCATCTAGGTCAGGGCCAAACAGCTCAGCCTGAGTCTTAGTCCAAAATGAAATCTTTGACCCCTTCCACACAAGCATACACATATACAGCTGTCAAGATTATTATCTAATCTCTTTACCTTTCTACATTTCACAGTTTTAGGACACATTTGGTTTCTTGGAAAGGATCTTACTGAATATCTGTATCATAAACAAACGTGAAGAAAATGTAAGGCTTAATTTTTATTTTAGGGATAGCCAATAGAAAGCATACAAATATGCTTTCTTCAATATTTAGACGGGTGCCTAAACTCAGGGAATAAAAAGTGTAAGAAATTTTCCAGATGGACTAAAACACCCTGTTACTTGTTTAGAATCTCACAACACAAACACTTCGGATCTAACAGCTGCCAGAATGGGTGTGTTTATGTGTGGTGCACACATATGTGCGTGTATCTCTCTCTTTTTCTTGCTCTGTCTTTTCCTATTTTTGTAGAGTCTACTCTCTGGCTTTACTTTTTTACAGCAGTTTTTGCCAATCCAAAATATGTAGACACTAAGTTAAATCACTCATTTTGTTTATGTGGCAACAAGTTCAGACTTCTTTCCGAAAAATGTTCTTGGCTTTGGACAAAGCAGGCTTTGAGATGCTTCCATCTGTTTTGAATACACCACAAATCGTAGTATGGAAACCATTGCCCTCAACTGGTAGCCAATTTGCTGAATAAACCTATATTAAAAAAAATAAGTATGATTCAACTGCAGACTGTTTTAATATTTTTATATCATTTAATTTCAAAGGAATCCAATCCTTATATGGAAGAACTTTAAATACTTGTGAATTTTCTTACTGAGAAGAGGGTCAAGTAAGTAACAAAAATCAGTTCTTTTAAATTCATGAATTGGTATTATCAGTGAGGGGAAAAGATTTAGGCTCTTAAAATTATTATATAGTACTTTTCATAACAGGGCCTGAGAATTGTTGCAAAGGTAATCTTTCAATCTCTCAGCAATTTTAAATCTTTGTATGTTCTACTACTGCTTGAAGAATTTGAGAGAATTTGTGTATACACAGTCTTGGAGAAAGGAAGACATTCTCTGCTTTGCCTTTTGTCTGTTGTGGCAATCTCAGCACATCTTTTTACTCTTCCTCATCTCTCACTTCCATTTTGACTTCCACTGCTAGTTTTGGAAAGGGACAAGAGTTTCTTTAACAACATGCAGACAGCACCAGCAATAAGGACTCTCAAAAAAAATTGTTTTCAAACACAGCTCCTTTGGACTCCAGAAGATCATAATCACAGAATCATAGAATATCTCAAGTTGGAAGGGTGTAAGGATCATCAAGTCCAATTCTCTGTTCCTCACAGGGAGTTCTATCTTTCAAGACAGTCAGCAAAATGTGATTTGTGTATGCTTGTGTGTGATTTTACATGAAAACTAACTACAGGATTTACTCAAAAGATCAGAGTAGACACTGGAGTAAAACCCTGAGCAATCTTTTCAAATATATCTTGCAACCCACAGCACTGGTGCCCACATTCTGCTTCTAAAATCAAGCATAGCATGGGAATGTACTCTAATTTATCTACATTATGCAAAACTGAGTCTTTCTGATAGGTGTTTCTGTCTTGTGTTCCCTTCCAGGCATGGTCTCTTTTCAGAGCTACAGCAAACCAAAAATACACAAAGTCCAGAAGTCAAGAACCAGGAGCAAGAGATTCCATGACTGTTTTGATAAATTGCCTGTGATCAAATGTTACAGGTCATGGCTGCGTTCCAAATTTATTGCAGGAGAACCAGTGATGGAGAAGGCACTTCATACTGCAGCATCTAGTAGTAATTCCTAATTTTACTCCAGGGCATGTGTGATATGAATGATTCAGCTGAGCTTGAGAATGTCCTGAAGTTTGACCCTATCAATACAGCCAACTGCATTATTGAAAAAACCAAGCTGCAAGCAAAGGCTGACATGTAACAGAGCTGTTAATAAGTACAAAACATTGGTTTCTCTATGCAATATTTAAAATATACCAGGAGAAAAGAACTGGAACAAGAATCTTTAATATAGGCTTGCAGTCATTATCAGTCAGCTCCATCAGACTTCATGTTATCCTCCATCCTTTTACACTTAGCCGAAATTTAGCATTATGTGAGGACTGTGTGTATTCAGTAAAGAGAAAACAAAATCCTATTCCTTCATTTGAAACAATTTTTACATGTTTTAATTCAAAGATTCCCTCATTCTATCTACATTTTTTATGTTTTGATGTTGTAGAGTATAACCTCAGATGATGCAGAAGTAATATCTAAAGGTATGCAAAATCAAATCTTTGAGGTTCTAATGCTAACAATTGACCTGTGATGCTAGCTTCTACTCTTTTCTATGTTTCTACTTCATCATGTCTCCTAGTGTTGCCTGAACAAAAACTCTGAGAAGCAAGAGGCAGCTTTGCTCTGCACCTCGGCTAGAGCTGCTCCTCCCCTCAGCAGAGTGCATGACAGAAGGATGCTGCTGCATATGCGGAACAAGCGGCAATCTGTGGTGCTGCAAGGAGCACGAGGTAGGTACGGGCTGCCTATTCTAAAGACAGAAAGGAGAAATGATCTCATTTCCTTTACCATGTGCGTGCCAAGATACCCTTGAAAGAACAGACCCAAGGAATGTTAGGATAACAATTCAATGCCATTCACAAACCCTCATCATATCTTTCACCCTTTGGGCAAAATATTTGTTAGTATTCAACACTTGTTGATCCTTTCAGCTATCAATATTATTACAAATTTAACTGATGAGATCTTTCATTGTTAATCTGCCAGTGCTATTACAGTTTGCTCCCTGGGTGGGGACTTGGCTCTCTTCAACTTTCCAATAAAATACACTTTTTAAAAAATATTTTTTGTAATTTCTTCCAAGGACAACAGCTCATACCTTAATAGCACCCAAACCATGAAGAAAGGAACTAGTAATTAAACCATTAAATCCTCTCACTTCTCTAAATTTGAATAGTATGGGTTAGAGAGACCAGAAAGTATTCTCATACAATGAACTGATTCATTGACTCACTTATTTTGGGCCATGAACATCACATACATAAAATTTACACAGTTTTAAGCATAGCTCAAACCCTTTTGCCTCTGTTAGTATTGGTACAAAATGACCTTACATCAGTAACTTCTCAGCACAGTAAATCTCTCATGCCATAAAAAGAGACTTTCAAATGACTTCTCAATATGCTGCAATTTACACTTCATCATCTCTGACTATTCCTCAACAGACATCACTGCTTAAAACTCCAATTAGATATATCAAAGAAGGCATCTTTCTGCTATATTCCTTGATTTTTATTAACTTGATGAAATCCTTGGAATCTCTAACTTTACTGAGTAATTGCTCTGGTTTGGCAGCGTCAGCTGGATCTAGCAGTCTGATCTGGGAGCAGGTTGAGGCTCTGGTGTTTACAATTATATCCTTATAAGGCATCTTGGTTCGCTTCCAATCATTGCTTTTTCTATAAAGCTTTCATATTTCAGTGAATTATTTTTGCCATCAAACCAAGAGCTCTCGATGCTGATAGTATCACAATGTTATTAGGTAAGAAATAACATCTGAGATCTCGACTTCTATGTGCCACCACAGAGTGAGAAGTGAAGAATCCCTCTGTTCTTCCCCATAAGCAGATAGCTGGAATACTAATGACAGTATAGGCTGAGCACAATGTACAAGGAAAGCCTAGCCCCTGGGCTTTCAGTAAGTTGTCAGCTTGTGCTCACTCACAGTGCCCCTCCACAAACCTCTTTTACAACACATATCCTTCACCCAAACATGATGAACATCAGAAGGCAACAGTTTTTTATTCTGAAGTTCTGAACTGTAGTATAAATGAGGGAGGAGAAAACTTGAAAGAAAAAGCCCAGGTTAAAAGAGGGCCTGTCCTCCCACTGGCTGGAGCAGAGCATGCTCTCACATCAAGTAACACTTGGCATAAGCATGGTTGTGACTTTTCCCCTCCTTGTTAAGCCAAACACACTTCCACCAGTCTCCTAGCAATCCCTCTAACCATTCCTAGATCAAAAATTTAACAAATGTGCTTATTTTTCTCCTATGGTCTGCTGGTGCTCTGGCACTGCAGTGGTAATCTCCGTACCTCAAGTACCTTAGACCAGGGCGAACACGGCTTTTTATGTGTGTACACTGTGTGCACATGGAGTTTTCTCTGATCAGGGTCTAGAACCACTGCAACACAAATGACTTATATCAGCATATTGGAAAGTGATAGCATCACCCAGCCATATCTATTTGCTAACCCAACGTGCCAAATGAGTACCTACAGTGACTTTCTGAGCTTTGCCAGTAGCATCTGCTATCTAGACACAAGAATAAGCTGTGCACCGTATTTACTTAATATAAATCCTACCTTTTGTTCTGATCTGTCCACATCTTCAGGTTGAAATACTAGCCAGCCAGTGGTGTTTAGAAGTGCATCTATGTCTACGATTCAGTTTTCATGCAGACAGAATATTAATATGAATTTCAGTGAGAGGCGGAAGGTTTAATTTTGAGTGGTAATTTTATAATCAGACAAAATATTCAAAATGCTAAACTATACAACTGTTTTTAACAAGCAAATTCATCAGAACTGACTGAGAAAAGGTGATAATGTCAAATTTTAAATTAGAAAAAAATGTCAATAGGGTTTTTTCAAGTAGTTCTAAGCAAAGCATTCTGGCTGCCCTTTTTCTTTGCTAATGTGCCGTTCCTGTGGATTCAGTTTGCTTTGCGTGCTTTGTTCTCTTTTCCTACAGCAACACCTACTGTTAAAAATACAACTGGAATTTTCAACAAGTCTACAAGGTTATTTTTAAGTAACCACTAGCAGCTCAAACTTTCAAAGTGATCCTAATCCTGTTATACAATGTGTTTTGTTTCCCCAACAACTTTTTTAGGAAGCGATCTCCTATCTAAACTGCTCTCTGAGTGCAACAGACATGAATTAGAGATTTTTAAGACAACTCTGAACCTGATTGAAATATCTGAACTGACATTCCACCCTGTGGTAGGTCAGTGACAAAACTCAGATGTGGACTAAGAGTTTTTAAATCCAGCACCCAACCTGACTTGAAATCAAAATACTGAAATAAAAAGCAGCAGATATTCAAACAAACTAAATTTAACAAAAAAGAAACCCATCTTATAAAATTTGATCTGGTTTTAATTTAGGATTTAAGTTTCAGGGGAGTTTGATCCCAGCTTTTGGATGCAATTCTATCCTTAATTTCACCTATGCTGTGAGGTAAAAGTTTAGTTTTCTAATTTAGTGTTCATGCTCCGAAGAAAAATTATATGGAACAGAAAATGGAGGCCTACAGAAAGTCCAAGTACAGTGCCCATTTTCATAAAAAGTTAAGTGAATATTTAAAATAGAATAACAAAAAACATGCACTCGGTGGCTTATTAGGAGTTTGTTTTGACAGAAGGTTGGTTCACAGCTTCTGTTCCCAGATTTATAGAAACTGACAGCAGAGCTACCAGTATTTCTTGTTTTGAGAAAATGTATTCTATGTTTCTCTGTGACTAAGGTCACTGTGTGTCATCATGTTCCCTAGAGCATGCTGCGAGCAAAGTTCAGCTCCAAGAAGCCCGTTAGCAGACTGTTTTTCTGAAGTCATGTTCTATGTCTGTCTTTTATACCTAGAAGAATTTAAAACAACTTTATATACAGAAAAACTCTGTGACTATGTCATACTTTGTCTGAATTTGAATTACTCATATATTCAAAAGATAAGCTGTTTAAATGAAACACATCGTTTGATTTGAGCCAGCTGCAAAAAACAAAGAATCTTTTATTCTCAGAATTTCCTACAATGGATTTTTGCTAATCTTTAAAGATAAAAAAAATCTTTTAAATTCTCACAAATACTTCAGAAAAGAAAAGCATTTTTCATTGCCCTCCTCAGTCCTCCTTGATCCTTTGGATATGAATCTGTATTTCTTTATACATTGCCCTGACAGGTCATGAAGTTGTGAATTTCCAGACACAGTGAGAAAGACTGAATAACAGGATTGGTGAATAGATGGTAGCCCAGTAACACCACGAGCTGTCTGGGTCAGCCAACAGCTCTCAACACTTTCTGTTAACTTTCCCGTGTCTGAACTGCCATAGATGCACTGATCTTCATATTCAAGCAATCTGTGTTTACCCATTCAGTCATCGGAGAGAAGGATATGTATTACACACATTCGAACAGGTTGCCCTGAGGAGCTGTGGGTGCCGTGTCCCTGGAAGTGTTCAAGGCCAGGTTGGATGGGGCTTTGAGCAGCATGGCCTAGTGGAAAATGTCCCTGGCCTTGGAAAGTGGGGTGGAACTAGATTGTCTTTAAATGTCTCTTCCAACTCAAACCATTCTATGATTATACTATTTGTTGACTTACAGTGTCAGTTCTCAGCAATCCCATCTAGTAATAATGTCCTCACTATTCGAAACTTGGCTTTTGTCACCTTCATGTAGCAAAATACTCATGGCTCAAACTGGAAAACCCCCTAAACTTTCAAGTTCCCTAAAGAGAAATGTAAGAAATACACATCACAGGACTGTACAGAGGCTGCTTTTCACTATTGTATGAAGCAATTTCCTTGTTCAAATTGCCATACCAAACCAGACTCAACAAAAATATAGAGGAGAGATAGGAGCTGAACTGCAGGACATACCCTACCCTAACCATTTACATTGTTTTCCCTTGTACAGTAGACTTGAAAAAAATCTTTATAAAAGAAATTGTCTGGTTACTAATCTGTATGTCCTTTGAAGCCAACTCAAACCATTCTTTCTAAGCAGGAGAATTAGTGCATATAAAGAGGAATTTTCATCTCTATGAAGTAGTTTAGGTTATTATATATATATATATATATATATATATATATAGACAAACCTTTATACATGACTAAGATATATTTNTATATATATATATATATAAATAGGCTTATTCTACAGGGAATGCAAATTTCATAAGATTTTATCTACATAAAGTGTGCAATATTCACCACTATTTTACTGCAGCATAATAATGAATAATCACGTCATGAGGCTGGGTCTGGCACATATCAGTGTGCTATGAGCTTATGACTTAAGGAGTTACTTCTTAAACTTAACTGCTCAAGGTGGAGTTAGAACCTTAATTGAAAGAAAGCCTGCTGCAGCCCATGTGAAAATTTCCACTGACTCCAGTATGCTTTAGTAGAAGCCTTTTCAGCTGAGCGTCTCCAGTGGAGTTCAACTGATGAAAGCACATTTGTATGTGGATGTGATTTGCTATGTAAACATATGATGGAATATGCTTTATGTGGATTCTTTGGCTGGCAACAAAGAATCTGGTAAACATTCACCCCCTTCAGACTGCAGTTTCAGCAACTGAAAGTTTTGTTTTTTCTGAGAACTGTGTGAACAGAAGCTAAAGTTCATAATAGCTCTCTAAACACTGCTGTCTGGTTTCTGTTAACATTTCCATTACCACGGCTTCTCAGATAGTTTCACAACAATGCTAAATTCCCAGGGATGCATTAGGAAAAGATGCAAGTTCCCAGTGAGTGTTTTTACTACATAGCTCAAGTGTCACAGTGAAGATAGATTTTTACTTAGACACTCACCTAGGAAGAGCAGAATCACCTAGGGAGCCAAGTCTGGCCAGAAATAAGCATGCAATACACTTGAAGGAAGAACAAAGGCTGTGTGCCTAGCTATTGTTCTCAAGATACAGTCTTGAGACAGTGGTGCATGGCTTATCAGAAAGGAATGTTATGAGAACTGTTTGTGTACTTGAGTTTGCACAGATACACAGATAAATCTATTTACCTGGTGTGCCTTGGTAGACATAACTAAACTCTCTAGTGTCAAGAATCTTAATTTTTAAATGTTATACATATAAAATATTTCTTTAATACTTTTAGTTAGAATAAAAAGCTTCATTATTTTCAGCCAATCACTTCAAAAAACCTGTTACAACTAGTATAAAAGAATTTCTCTTGCATTTTGACCAAAATTATTGAGTAAAGCTTATTTGCACTCAGTGAAGATATACACAAGCAACTCGGGTAGCATTAAGCTTTATCTTAAGGAAAACTTGACTTTTCTCTATTTCAGATAGACATAGTAGAGAGGCATTTCTAGCAATTATAATTCCACTGATTTTGTGGATGCACTGCCTTTGCACAAGTGAATTTACATGGAGAAAAATTACCCCATTTATAAATCAGGCTGCAAGATGCAACTTGGAAAAGATTAAAGAATACCTCTTTCATACACACCTGTACGAAGCCAACAAAACTGAGAAAGCTATCTATAGGGAATGAGTCTCTCCCTGGCTGATAAAGAAAAGCTTCTGATAATTTTGACATTGCCTTCAGTTTAAATTACATTCTAACTATTAAAGAGTAGATATAGGTGCAAGTGATATTATTTCACATACCTGTTCTTCACTGGCACTGACAAGCTCTTCAGTTGAAATAAAAGTCTGCTTTCAGGTACAACAGCAGATTGCAGTTCCAATATCTTGCTTCCCCAGCATGCACAGAATTGATCTCGGCATCTGACAGAAGCATCAAGAATGATCTCTGAAGGAACTAAAAAGCAGAATCTATGAAGTAAATGTAAATGAACCACAGATCATAAGTAATGTTGTGCCAAATGAAAGAAGAATCTCCAAAAACTTCCAAGGACATGTCTGCTTCACAGATCAGGCCAATGTTTTGCACTGCAGCAAGATGCAAAGTGCACATGCATTCATGTGCTATATAAAATATGTGTTACGTGACTGTTCTAAGTATAATTAATCTTGTGCTCTCAAAACTAACCACTCTGTCTTATTCTACTTCTATAGATATTCTTAAAAGTCTTAGTGAGGCTGCAGATTCAGCAGAAAAGGAGAGGACCTAAACCTTGTAATGCACTTTGAGATTTACTATAAGGACAGATGGCAAATATGTTTCTATTGCTTATACAGATATAAAAACAAAAATACGCATTTGTGCGTGCACACAAGCACACACATATAGAAAAAAATTCACAAATGGCTAGTCCCTGTCCTTAGGTGACCATGTGGCCAACTGACAAATACATGAAGGTTAGGGAAAGGATATAAATATTTTTTTGTATAGTTTGTCAGAGAGAAATATTCTCACTTATCTGAAATATTTTCTATAAAGTTGATTATTTAATATTAGTCAAAAAATCATAAATTGATCCTCATGCTTTCACTGCCAGGTACATTAAAGGAAGCTTTGCAGGCAGTTCAGAGTCTAGGAAGTGAAAAATTCTGCTGCCCAAATGAAGCATAAAAATGCCAGTTTCACAAAATAAGCTCTGCTAAAGTGATCAGACTGCAGACTGAAAAATTTAGTTTAGAAGTCAAAAATGTAATACCAAACCAGGCAGTACAGACTAGATAGAACATTTTCAGCACCAGACAAAGAGCACAAATTGGCTCAGCAACTGTCTTGAAGGAAATACTTTACTGGTCTGTAGTATCTCTGAGCTAAAGCACAACTGTTGGAAATTGACAGAAGCTTCAGCTGCCTTCCAAAAGGTGTGTTCAGAAGGCCCTATGTCCCACAAAATCCATACACGGGTTGCTGCCAGAGCTATTTTTAGTTTTGCCTTCTTTTGTGTCTTTCTACTTCAGAGGTTCAAATCTCTTCGATTTTGTTTCTTCCAAACTATGGTTAAGTTCTCTTCCAGTCCAGGATATTCTTAAAGTCTCTTTTTTTAAAAGATTATGTTTTTTAAATGTCAGTATTTAAGAAATATAATAAAGTTATACATTTCCTGTAATTTCTTTAAGAATAAGCATAGTTTCTTACATATATCTTTCAAAACATTCTTTGCCAAAACAGTGACGTTGAGGGTATGAGTCTCATCTATTCATGGAAATGTTTTCTTTTCAGCTGAAAATAAGGATTCTGTGGTTTCATGTTGCATTGCAACCTTCCAGCCGAAGACCATCTAAGTCAAAACAGAAGGAACAGAAAGCCTCCTTTATCTAAGGCAGCAACTTCTTGCAGGTGAAAACTGAAGGAGATATCTTCCCTCTATTACAATGGCATGGCTTGTTACAAGCTCGACAGAGCAAAATATAAACAAACAAATGCACAATTACTTTTGTTTGTGGAGACAAGCAAAAACTATCAAAAATGTAGCATACTCAGCTGGCATTACTTGTAGACTGGCTGGCAGCCTCTGCAGAGACAACAAGAAATACTAAAATACATTCAAAGGTGCTATTTCCAGGGCACTTTACAGATGTGCTAGCCAGGCAATGTGGGAAATGGGCCTTCCACAAGTCTGCGACACCCCTACCAGATTTAGAAGATAAAGTAAAAGGACTAGTAGAGTTTCAGCTAAAGTGCTTATTGTTGTAGATGTACTGGCACAATTTTTCTTTGAAAATAAAAATATATGGACTCATCCCCAAGACTCAAAAAATGAAGACTTGCACCATTTTGGATTGTCCTGCAGTGCTAAGCTACATGTTTCTGCTCTGTTGGGCAAGGGTAACAGCAGAAAATAAATAGACAGCATCTTCTGCAGGAGTTAAAGGAAAAGCTATACTGCAGTAAAGCTAAGGCATAATACTTTGTCTAATTCTACACCACAATTTCAATTTTTTGCCATTATTAGTCCCAGTAGAACTGGGCTGTAGACATCAAAGGCTCTGAATTTTGTCAGTCTTGAGGTATCGTAAAAGCTACAGTCTTGCAATTCATCTTTAATGAGTTGTTTACATGGAAATCAAACAGCCATGGAAATTCTTGAAAATAGCCGAGGATCGTTCCTATCTTGTGTCCAGCACTCTGTCTCTTAAAAACAACTTCTGTGGCCATACATCAACTATCACTGAGTGAGATTCATAGCTGTAATAAAGCTGTTTACTGCTTCATTCTGAACAGTTTTCTTATTTATGTGCCCCAGCCCGTAATTTCTAAAATATAAACCATCTCTTATTGCTGTGACCTGGAATTTACTAAAAGTGTCACTAATAAATCACAAGAAACTACTCTCACTTTTTTTCCTCTCTTAAGAATAGGCTGGGAGCCTTTACACACAGCTGTCTGAACTTGGATCATTTTCAGATAAAAGTATTATTTATGCTCTAAAGTGTCCCAGGAGCCTCCTAGACAGAACTGTACACAGTTAGGATCTGCCTATTTTCACATGTGGGGAAACCAGGCAAGATTCATAATGGAAAGTTTCATTCCAGATCTGCATTTAGGTGAGTCTGGACCATGCATATGCACACACAAAGTTCATTCTAGCTACTTGAGAGGTCATTGGACCTTCCACACAATCACTTCAGGAAAATGCTGATATTTTCATTGGTTTTGCTAAATCTGTTCATTCCTATATTCCAGTTTGTTCTTTTCTCAAACATCCCTTCTTGGTGTCACTATCTTTTTTTCCAAAATTATATATTGTTGATTTGTATTTTAGACACCAAGAGTTTTAGCTCAGTTATAAGATATACTGTTCCATATAAGCGCACTTTTACACTGGATACGATCCAGGATGAAATATATAAAACCTGGGCTGTCACATCAAAGGATAGTCAGAAAATTTAGTCCTTTAACCTTATGACTTGCAGCATTTTTAATTATACTTTATGAGTTAGGATCTTTGTGCATTCAGTTTTTAAAGGGATGCTCTATTTGGTGCAGGAGTTAATCCTTCTGTTTTAACTGCACTCACACTCTGCTATCAAAGCTCTCAGTAGCAGCTGCTAAATTCAAGAGCTTGTTGTGTGTATTAATCCAGTTTTTTTTAAGTTCTCTGGGATGAAAGACACTGCAGAAATGCAAACCCCTACCTACTTATTTAATAACAAGCCAGAAAGACTAGCAGGACTTGCACGAGATTTAAATTTGACAATAATATCATTTTGTCCCCCTTTGTTTTGAACTAACATGTGACTTAAAAATAATCTTTAACTTGCCAATCTATGTGTAAAAAGATCCAAATATGTTAAATAAAAATTTCTTGTCTACTCTTTCTCTAGCTCTGTAAAACAGAGAAATACCAGAAAATCTAACATTTAAATTTAGACTTTTTGTGTGCTCAAAGGAGCAAGTAGAGAGAGGTAACTAGAACAAGGTCTAATGTTGTTAAATTACAGTCATACTTTGTAGCAATATAGTTATAATTATTTAAAAATGGCTTATTAGACAAAAATACATGTTCAGTGTTTTTAACTGAAAGTTTATTTAGAATACCTAAATGGGCTTTTTATGAAAGTGAATAAACCTGAAGCCTGTATCCTCAACAGATTGGCATTTTAGTGGGATTTAAATGCAAGGCTTCTATGACAATAAAAAAGGGGTAATTTTCAAATGTAACTTGCAAGCAGCTGGGTAACAGCAGGAGTGTCATATATTAGATAGGTGGGATATTTGCTAGGGCAGAAAGGTAGCTCTTGAAGCTTAGCTTCACAGGTGTGTAAGTGTGATCTTGTCCCATATTCCTGTTATGAGTTTTTTATACTCATTCGCAAAAACTCTAAAGCTTCAGTGAGAGACACAAAGTGATACAGACTGTTGGTTCACCAGCAAAACACAGCTATCATGCAGGAAAACAGGCTGTTCAATATCCATGGGGATAAGCAATTTTAATGAAAGGGAGCAGTGAGGGTAACCTTTTTGGATACAGAGTTCCTTAAGTAAAATGCAAGATTTTCTAGGATAATGGACAGATGCATATCAAGTAGGTAGTGCACTCTGGAAAATAATTGACCTAATATTTGCCAAGCAACCAGACACAACATTTGATTTGAAATGTGGTATAGCTAAATGAAGTTATTTCACTCTGACAGATAAACAATGCAGAGAATAAAAAGGCAGAAACTGGACTGACCTTTTTCCCTAGTAAACCAACAAAGGACAAGAAAGCTTTTCTGAGTTATTCTGTTTACTTTTAGCAGTAGGAACTGACAGGACTCACAGCTACAAAGCAAAAAAGGATGGATCTGTTTCATGAATTAGAATCTACTTTGAAATATTTTATACTTTTCTAAGGAAAACGTTGCCAAAACATGTTTTTAATTACTTTCAGTGTTATTTTTGTTTCCCTTGTCTACAGCTGTCCCTTACTGAATAATTTAAAAAATAAAATGAACTCTTCTAAAAATTATTCTGCTCAGTAGCAGTTTTCGTATATCACATATTCACCATTCCTTGACAGTTTCATTCCTTTGAATATTGGAATGAAAATAACTGCTTCATAACAGAGGTTTTTGTTTCTGCTACTTATTTTCCTGTTTGTACAATAAGTCCTTGGATTTAGAAACATGGTTAGGCCTAAGATATCTCTAAAATTATTTAATAAAGCAATAACATGATAAAAATATAAACCACTGTCAATTGCAAGTGTTCCATTCCCCAAAACAGGCATGGGATAGACTGAGCCAGAGGAAGCGTTGTGTCCTTCTTTTTGTGTGTATAAACACAGCAAAATAATATGTCATTATGAAAGACAGAATATAAAAATTTGGATCTTCTAACAGCTTCCAACAGAAGCTTGAAGAATCAGTATCAAGGAAAGGATTCAGGATAAATTTTTCACGCAGTATTTTGTAGCATCCTTCAAGAATCATGACAGAGGACATAAAGGCTCAACTAGGCTAAAAGCATTCCTGAAGTCATGCTGTTCTTCAGCTGCTGTAAAATTTGTAGCAGAGCCATCTGTATTTCAACATATGTGCAGAGCCATTGGTGCTTCAACAGCATGTAGCGGGAACTGAAGTATTAATTTTGCACCATCTTGGTTGGAGTCTTTAGCTGAAGCACTTCCCGCTGTAAGTAAAAAATGAGTATGAGGAGTATATATTTATAGTGTTAGCAGTTCTACTTCTAAATATTTGTTTACAGAAGAGCTAGCAGAGTGGAAAAGGGATAAGGATATGTAGTTTTCAAATACTACCTTTAACCACAGAACACTCAGCTTCTATTATTAACAGAATCAAATGCAACCTCCACATGAATCAAGCCCACTCTCTATGCAAGTTCTTGAAAAATAAATATACAAATATACAATAATGGACTACTCTTTGAAAAAGAATATAACAAAGAATTTGGTGGAGTTTAACAAGTATCACAGTACAATCATATAATTGTATGGACTATCCCTGCTCACAGTTTTCCACAGTGATCGCTAGAGATTCCAGTTGCTTAACTAGGCCTTAAAAGGTATGTAAATAGCAGGTTTATAGAGGCAAATATGGCATTTCATGACAAACCTCTTTCTTCTTCATTTCTACGGGCACAACAACAGCCAACAGTTCTCTGTATCTCTAGTCATATCGCCTACTTTTAGACAGAGTCTCCTGCAGTCATTAAATGGGACCAGGATTGTATGGAAACTGTACAGAGTCTTTGGTTGTTCTCTTCAGTGCATAGACTAACAGAGTTATGCCAGAAATCATAGTCTTCAAGAGATAGGGCTGGTACAGTGCTGAAGGAAGCCAAAAGAAAAGTCACATGCCTATTGCTGGTTGGTCCCAAAGAAAAACTGCTGTTCGACCAGTTGAAAATAATTTAGTAATAGCTCTATATTCCTACATCAAAATTATAATGCATTAGTCACCTATTCTAAAATTCATATTATTTATTTATATAGCATTTCTAACTTCTGGGGTAGGTATTCTAGAGATACAGTTGCAAATCAATTTGTGTTAGTCTCTTATGCTTCTTTAGAAACTGTCTTCTAAAAGTACCAAAAATTTGGTAATTATTTCATACAGAATTTTAGTAAAAAAAAAGAATATTGTGTCCACCCATCAAAAAAAGCTTGTTTTCTGTACAAGAAAACAGTCCAAAAGGCTGCATGTTGATCTCTAAACTGTCAGACCTATTGTGCTGCAGACTGGCATAAAAATGAGTTTTCAATCTATTTTTCTTAATAGATAGAGACAACAACAGCTTTAGAAGACAGACATTATTTCTCTCACAACCTTATACTATCAGTTGTATGTGAAATTCAACTATGGAACCTTGGCCCGCCTTCAGCAGCAGCCATATTTGTCCTTGGAGAATATTTAGAGTCACAGAGGTGGATTACTGAGAAAAAAAAAAATGTTTGCCACTGTAATGGGAAATCAGTAACACAAATGAACCAGAACACTGCACATAAGTTTGTAATTAGGGGCCTGATTCTGCAATAGCCTGAGTATTTCCTGAATGGTCTAGTGCTGAGTACCTTTAACTCATCAAGTGATGTCATTGGTTTAGTTTGTTCAATAACCAAGCACTGCGGTGAGAGGAATGTACAGAAGGTTATTTAATAGGAGATATGTTTCAATTGCTATTCAAAGACAAAAACTCCAGTGTCAGACAACTGGAACTTTTTGGTTGCGACTGCACACATCCTGTGCCAAGCAAGTCATTGGAGCACCTCACCTGAAGTAGAGAGAAGGCCACTTCATTAATTAAATGCCTGGACACATGCCCAGCAAAGCATATAGACTCGCTTTCACACTCAAAGCACACTCACAGCATTACAATTTGATGTTGTCCTAGCCACAGAGCCACTTTTCTTGGTACTGATTACAGGGATAATGTGCAGCAGTGTTGGTTGGGCTTGAAAACTGTTCAGATTGGCTCTGAGTTTGTTTTGCTTCAGGTGTCTTACATGAAAAAGAAATTTCCCTCATAAATCCATATCTGCAAGCACGCTTCCTTATCAAGCATTATGTGTTTCCCATGAGGAAGAATAACACTGTTCTATTTCCTAGAAAGTCCAGATCAAGAAGTTCATATTAACATTGGAAAAAGTTGGTATGATCATCTCATCCTATATGAAGAAGGAAAGAAACAATCAAATCATAGTGGATTAATTGTATCTGATGAGGCATAAGTTCATCCGCCCAGGAGTTAAACTTTCTTCCTCATTGATTTAAATAGAACTAGTAGGAAAAAGATATTTTACACTTTTAAACTAAGTCTGTGAATTCTATTAAGGAATTTCCAAACTTTCACACCATCCCCTTGTGTCAGAAAAGGATTTTTGGATTCAGTGCATCATCGCTAAAAAGTACTGAAATAGATCTTAGCAAGTGCTGCTTTGTTTGAGAAAGGACCATTTAGAGTTTTAAAAACAAAAAAGGACACTATTTAGTTTTGAAGTCTAACAGTGCTGGAATATCAGGCTTATTTTATAGCATTTAATTATTATAGGAAATAAACTCACAGTGTAAGAATCATATTCCCACAATGACAAATATAGAGTAGTAAAATGTGTTTTCTAATCCTCAATCTTCTAGTCAGTTTGCATTCTGAAATTTCAGAAACTTGGATTGTGAGCTTGCAAATCTGATACTTCAAAGAGTGCTTTTCTACTTATCATCACTATTGCCTAAAGCATCAACTTAACCTAATTTTTCACTTTATTTTGCTGAAGTGGAAAGGCCAGCAAGGGCATACACCTAGGTCTTTTGAGCCCAGGTGAACCTTAAAAGTATACAGAAGTTGTGGAAGGATTACTTAATAACAACTTCCATCTACAAAAAGCAATTTTGGGACATGCAGCTGAGTTCACATTCAAAAATGGTGTCAAATCTTCAAAAGGATATCAAATTTTTACGCCTACTCAGAGTGAACAAGACTTACTGATTTTTTCCTCAAAAATCTTTTCCTATTTCTTCCTCTTTTAACTGAGTGAAGGATGTGAAAATCTACTACATATACACATTTTGTTATGTACATTCTTAGTTTCAGTCCTCTTGCTGAGTTTAATTTCAAAATTGATGTTAATTCAATTTCTTATGGAATAAGACCCAGATTAGATGGGACCAAAAGACTTCTTTTTTTTTTTTCCAATTAAACCAGACCCTTGATTCTGTGGCTATCTAGGTAAGTTAGAATTAAAAAAATTTTATCCATTCCTTTTGCTGAAGTGTAAATTGCCATTACTCTGTTTCATATTATCTATGAAGGCTTTTATAGCCATAAAAACTGAATAAAGAAAATAATTTTCTTGTCAACACTTCACCCAGAAATGATGTTTTGTACTTTATTATTGCTCCATGTGAAGAACTTCTGTAGAAAACCATAGAATCACAGAACAGTTTGGACTGGAAGGGACATTTCAAGGCCATCTAGTCTAACCCTCCTGCAATGAACAAGGATATCTTCAACTACACCATGTTGCTCGAGTTCCTACATGAACTGTTTCCCCTCACATTAATGAAGGCAAATAGTTATTGAAAATTTCATTATGCAGGCATATATGGATCTTCTTTCAGGTACATGCAAGTAACTCTGTAGATGATAAATAGGAAATTTATAGCTTTTGTCCCGTCACAGATACTACATTCTAAGAGAGAAACAAAAGTTGGTGAAGGTGTTCATACTCAAATTTTTAAATAAATTTCAGTTAAATTGCTGTAATGGAAAACTTCTTCTGTGAATTGTTAGAGTAATATACAGAGTAAAATATGTTATTCTTAGTGCATCCAAACTGATTCTTACTCCAATATTCCTGACATTCTCCACTGTCTGAGATTTGTATAGAAAAAAGGGTAAAAAGTTTTCATAAGAATAGCTATCATCAGGAGGATCAGAATTTGGCAAGTATCACAATGGGAAGAAAACACAACAGTAAGACAGTTCACATACCTTTCTTTTGAACCCAAGCCATTACCCTGGATAAATAACATATAAGTAACCAGATATCCAGGAACACTAGCTGTGGTACTGATCAGGATACCTCAGTGAAAGACCATCTGACAAAGTAAGACATATAGACAAGAGTCCAAGCTAGAATGCACTTGCTTGGGCTGTGATCAATACGAAAATGATTTATGATGTTCTAATGGGTATGTTCCTTTCAAGAAAGCAGCAAAAACCCAAGGCATGATCAGCAGAAAATATTGTGCAGGAGTTGAAGTGATAGAAGTGATGACTTTCTTACAAGCTTTCTGCAAAAAAGAGTAGAATTTGTGTAAACAATTCACCAGAGTGCACAGAAGAGATGTGGGGAGAAGTCTATGTTCTTGTGGTCTCAGCATTCATTGACTGTTTCTTGAGAGGGACTTTAATTAATGCTTACTGCTTTTATGCAAGGTATAATGTCCTCTCCTACCTGCCCTAACTGGACAGAGTAAATGGTTTGTGACTGATTTTCAAAGTGTTAGAACAAGTGACATCTGGCATTAGTTTCTTTCTAGTTCTGCAAATCAATTCAATTTATGCAGTCCATACTTGGCTCCCAGAGATGCAATACAAGTGATTTACCAGCTGCAAATTTGTCTAAAAGTGCCACATAGCACGTTGGACATTGCTCTAGAAATGAAACTCAGGTGTCTGATGTTTAAAGGCTAAAAATCACTAGCTTGAATTCCTACATTAACTGCTTCCCCTCACAGTAATGAAGGCAAATAGTTATTGAAAATTTCATTATCCAGGCAAATATGGGCCTTATTTCAGGAAAAGCCAAGTTTTCAATGTGATTAGTTTGACACCACCACCCCCTTCCTCCCCACACAGAAATCTGAAGACAAACACAGCCTATTCAGAGACTGAACTTTAGCTGACTCTTTTTTTTTTTCCCAGTCATCATCCTCCAACTGCTTTGATGTTACAAGAGATTACATTGAGGTATGATTAGAAGGGATGCTGGAATTATGCCCACCTCTCCTCCCAGGATTTTTAAGAGAGATGTGAGTAGGACTTTCAGACTTTGGCTAGAGATGAAAGACTCTAAAAATATGAAGTGTGGAAACATGAAGAACTCACCACGCTCTCTGTAATCAAGTAGAGCCCTCACAATTTTCTTCAGTGCAATACCTCACATGAGAACCTCCTCAAAGGAAACAGAATAGTTAAAAATAATACATTTAGTATCAGATGTCTAGATCTATTTTGCAAATAATCCAGATAGTGAATGTTTCTGTTCAGTTCTTCAACTGAGGCTAAAAATTTTTTAAAAAATTAAAAATACATGTATATTCATAAAAATAGGCTTTGTACATTAGAATCTTAGCTTTGTTTTTGCTACCAAGTGTCTTCTCATAAAATAGCCCCTCTCACCAGTCAATAAGGACAGCACTTGAAATATAGTACCCAGCAGTGTGATGGCATGCATTATCATTATTCCTGAGGAGTAAATTACTCACACACACTCTTCCAGTACCATCCAGGAGCTGGAACAGAACCATGTAAGCTGCAGGTCCCACAACCCCATCAAAAGCCTTTGCAGAAAGCAGCTGCTCTCTTAATCTTTACCCACACCTCACCTCTCACATTTCACAAAGTTAGTAGAAAAAAAACCTTCTGAATGTCTCTACATTCGGAGATGTCATTTGACTAAATATTGCAAACAGCAATAGAATCGCTTAACACACTATTAACTTGCAAATGATTAAGTGCTGCATTTAGGAAATTATTTTTTATATGTAATAAAAGTGCTAAAATTAAACTTTCCTCAGTCTATCAGAAAATTGTTTTATCCAATTATTACATGATAAAATTAATTCTCACTAAGACCTGTTGAGCAAGCAGCATTAATCCTGCATTTTGACCATCAGCCAATGTAAAACTTCGCTCAGATTAACATTATTAATACTGTGGGACCTGTGTTGGGAACAAAATAAAAAAAAAAAAGTATCTAAATGTGATCATCTATTTTTAATTTGACATAATTTTTTCCAGATCACCAACAATGGTAGGATGTCAACAGAAAATATCTCTTCTTCATGTTTTATGAGTGATAAGTACAGACCTGAACACATTGCTGCACAGGGTGCAGAGCTGTCATGCAATTTTTTCCATGACAGACAGAAGTTTTCCTGTTTGATGTCTCAGCACAAATCTCAGACAAAATTTCATAAGAATTTTTTCAAATAATTTCAAAGCAGTCCAGAGACTTTGAACAAAGGATTGAGAGTCAGCTTTCTGAACTTTAAATATCGCTCAACCATTTATTTGCTGCCTGATTTTGGTCACGATCACAGGTATGCATCATGTTACTCACCACAGTTTCAAAGGACCATGCAAAGTAGGGAAGCAAAGACTAATTAAAGAACAAATGTGCTGCTCTTATTACCAAGCCAGTGATGTCTCAACTGTAGGTCACCAGAATATCCAGCATTTCTTATGCCACAGGCAGTAAGAGAGGTTTTGAACAGGAGGTTGGACTAGATGGCCTCTTGAAATCTTTTCCAACTCACTTGATATCGTAAAAAGAGTCACGTTCCAAATGTCATGTCATTTAGTAGTGCTGGTTATAGACCAGAAGTAATAAAAAAAGTAATTAAAAAAAATAAAATGCAACTACTTAGACTTTCACATTTAGTAAAATTTGGCTTATAAATAGTTTTCTTCCATATTCAGGCAAGCAATGTTTTCTAAATTTATGACTGTTCCAAGTGGTGATATTTAGTCTATATTCCTTGAGGAAAAAAACCCCAACCTATCAAATACCTAATATATTAGTGGTGTTTATCAAACTCAAAAGGTGTTCTCTGAGTAGTACACAACTCACAGCAAAATACTTCTAAGTTTGTGCATTTCATTATCACAGTGAGAAATGCCAAAAATTAGCATTTTGAAGAACTAAAACAGCTTCCTCACACTGATTGACAGGGTCATTTAAATATAAATTTGTGTACTTTCATCTGTAAATTAAATAATCTAAGATTTATTCCAGAAGCAAATTGGAAGCTATGAAAAATAAGGCAGTTACATAAACTGTCCTTTGTTCTTAAATGAATGAGAA
Organism: Struthidea cinerea; assembly: GCA_013397865.1. Classification (NCBI taxonomy): domain Eukaryota; kingdom Metazoa; phylum Chordata; class Aves; order Passeriformes; family Corcoracidae; genus Struthidea; species Struthidea cinerea. The sequence continues at coordinate 991,099 of VZTI01004803.1, forward strand.
GGAAACAAATATGCCAAGATTAAGAAAAAATAACGAAAAAAGTGTATTGAAAAAACAGCTTGTCCTGAAATAACTGATCATTTGTCTGAACTTTTGGGTGGGCAGATACTGGAGTGCATGTTAGTGTGATTGGTCCTGACTAAATCAGCTGCAGTGAAAACTAGGCTTGCTGTAAGAAAGATATACATTAAATTATGTACTACTTGCCAGCCACTATCCTCAGCTCCTTATATTATGCTAGAATTCCTGGAGCCAACAGTTACTTCCCCCAAGGCTTGACTCTTCATACATGTATGAAGGCAATGGGTATCCTGCTCTTGACTTCAAGTGGAGAATGACTAAGTTCTGAACTTGATTTACCTAAAGTATGAAAAAACCCTCAGTTGTTTATCACAAACTGAAGTCTTGGATAACATTGTATTGTTATTCTCACTAAAACCCTTGACCTTACTCACCAAGTAACTATAACAACAGTCAAAAGCTCAGAATTTGTTTTTAATAATAGCAGTGAAAATCCAGCCTTCCCTGAATCCAGGAAAGAGGCGTAGATCCTCACCTATGAAATTTCCCGGAGGAGGCTTTAGCAATAAACATCCATAGATCATCCAAAGGAGACTGTCCCCTCCATTACTCTGCATCTGAGCAGAGACTGAATCATCTCAATAGCTGTGACTTCTGACAGCAAGCACTGACTGCTGCAAGACTTTTTCTTGGACAATTAATCTTCAGCAATTCTCAGAATGAAGTTCTGAGAAAGACAAAGTCAATTGAAATCATGATATATTTTTGGAAGATTTTTAGAGGGGAGAAAAAAAAATATTCCTTCACACTCAATATTCATTTGGCTTACTATGATTCTGCCTCTTCTGCCAGAATGGTATCTGCATCACAGCAAATCTTAAAACACCAGTCAAGTATAAGCAAAGTTTGTTTTTGCACTAAATTTCTGAAGGAACTCTGCCTCATAATTTTATTCTAAATTTTCATAGAGAAATAAACTGGTGATATTTGTTTTCCTTCAAAGTGTTTTGTGACCAGTGCTGGGCATTCAAATAGGACTAAATTGCAGTAAGTACATTTGTGATAATCTCGGTCTTGTCTGCTTCTCTGTTCTCTTTTAAGCTATGAGTGAAAGCATGCTTTGAATCAGAAATTCAGCAAACACCCAGCTTGAAGCTGGGTGGCCCTGACTAACCTCTCACAACTTTCTGCACAGCTTCTTCAGGAATGGTAGTGCCCAGGCAAAAATCTCTCACGTACTGATCAGGAAATCCTGCTGGATGTTGGTGTGAGTACCTTCAAGAGCAGTTGAGAATTAAATTCAGAATATGCTCCAGCTACCACTCTCTATTCACAAAAGAAACGATGAGCCCAACTTGTATTTTAAGGAAAAATGACATGAGCAACTAACTCCAGGAGGGAATTTAGTGCTGTAGATCCTGTGTAAGAGGATGTATCCCTGTAGACTGGAGGAAGTAGTCTTAAAAGTTCTTAAAAAACTAGATTTTATGGTGTCAAACTTAATTGAATATAGCTTCTAATTTCTTTTCCTTTTTATTACCAAATAAAAACAACAAACACAAATTATCAGGATATTTCCAGTGTAGAAATAAAGCTGCATTTATTATTACTTAAATCATCTAGAGCAGACTAAGACATACTTCTCTTTCTAAGGTCAGTCTTGATTTCTTTGAATAAAAGGAAGACAAAAGATGAGCAAAATATTTGTAACAAAAAAAATTTAGGTAACCGTTTTTTAAAAGTTATTTAATCTCACAGGTGTAAATTTTTTATTAAAAACTTGTAAAATAAGATAGAAGTCCAGCGATTGAAAAGATGTGACAATGAAAATTCTGTGGCTGCTCCACCCTGTCCTAAATGTTAAAATGAACAGTAGCAGGAAGGCATGTGTGCTCTTAGAACAATTTCTTCTTGTTTACAATTGCAGTAGGATAAAATGAGTCATTGTTCTGTACAAAAAGAGAACTGTGTGCTCACAAAAAATGTTTTGGGACTATCTGAAAAGTTTCAGTAAATTACAATGTCAGAATGATATATTCAATTTCTTTAAATATAAATTTGTGAGTCACAGTGCCAACAAGAATGAAAATATATACAATTTCTTGGAATTCTGTTCCATGCTGATAACCTAGAGGACAATATCTATTTTTATTTGCAATTGTTCAAAGGGCAGGTGTTATAAAACTAAACAAAGATCATTGCAATATTTGTCCCTCAGGAATTTCTGAAATAGAACATCTTCTAGGGTTATAAAAATTATATGTAGCATTTTAGAAAACATTAAAAATTCTTTTCATCATTACTTTCTCCTCATACACATAATAAATACAGAGAGTTTTCATGAAAGGCTCCTATATTAAAACATAAGCTGCAAAGACATAATTTTTAAAAGTTCCCTGTACTAACCATGACCGTGACAGTTTTAGTGATAATTCAAAGGCAGTAGAATAAGACAAGCACTTAGTGCTTGAAAATAACTCAGAAATTAATTGTAGTGTAATTCTGCTCAAGTTACATTTTGGCAGATATTGTAATGTGTATATAAAGACTACATCTTCTCTCAGTTTAATAAAAAAATTTTGTTTTTCTCTTCCTTTTAGAAACTACCATATATTTCAGTAAGTTATCAAATCACTTGGAGAATAATGCATACAATATAAACACAAACTTCAATATATACTACAAAAGATCCACGAAGGATTTAATCTATTCTTCAACTTCAGTGTTGAAACATAAGCTGACTTCAGTTGAAAAAAATGAGGTCAAGGGGTTTTAGACAAAGAATGAACCATGCTACTTGTCTGAAAATTCAGTGAAGTAGATAAAAAGGCTTAAATCTTTGCTTCAGAATGGAAAATCAAACAGAAAGAAGACACGTTCCATCCTGTAAATATTCTCCATGAAACAAGCTACTAGAAAGGGAAATCCCATACACTTTAGCAAATATTCCAGGAAAAAGTATTTGTGTTTTGTGGTAGAGGAAAGCACCAGCATAGAAGAGGGCTTTTGACTTTCTTTGAAGGTCACAAAAGGGGCAGAACAACAAGGACTTTTAAAGAACAATATCCTGTCACATCAAAATCAAATATCAAAACTCACTAGAGAGTACAGAGACAAAAGCATTCACAGCAAGTTTGCCAGTGGTTTCTCTATTGAACCAAAAATTTCCACATAAATGAAAAATTACCTAAACAACCATATCAGGCCAATCGTGAAAGCCATTTGTTACGAATGAAAATACTAACCCAGATCTGTGTGCAACCCCTCTGATGATATTAAAGATGCTCTTGTTTTGCTGTGTTTTACATAATAAGAAAATACACAAAGAAGGAAAATAGTCCTTACCTCTGTGAAAATCAAAATTCAATGTACTGAGGAGCTGTAAAATTGCACCTTTATTTCTCACTATATCTGGACCTATACGCAGGTACAAATTAAGGAAATCAAAATTTTAGCGGAAAGTATGAATGGACAGTTATCAGAGCCTCCTATTTTCAGTAAGATTTATTTACTGAGTAGAAATACTAATATTCCCATAAAACTTGTGTAGAATATCTACTTTAAGAAATTGAATGGGGTCAGAAGTGTTGGCTCTTTCCCTGTGTTTGCTGTCTTTTCTCCACGGATTTGGCAGTGAAGTTCATTAAGTTCGCAATAGAAATTTCTGCTACTTCACAACACATCTCATTATGAAAGGGATTTATAAAACCCATGCTGATTGTAGCAATGGGGGCTGTCTTACAGAAAAAGCAGTAGCTGGACAGGTAAGATTCCTAGAATTTCCGGCAGACTGTAAATGAGAGCAGAATGGGAAAAGACTTGTTAACTTCTCCATAGAAAGTCCCCTTTAGTCACTTTGACCTATCACTGCTTGAAAAATCACATCAAAGATTATTTCAGAGGGCTTTCTACAATTTTAGCCTTAAAAGAGCTGTTCAAACTTTCTGAGGCAAGTCACTAGAGTTTATTTGAACTACAAAACATCAATGAAACCTGCTTGTTTAAGAAAACAAACAATAATCAACTTTCATTGCTATTAAAACACGTCTGTTTTGGCTACATGGAATCCAAATGAAATCCCATGTGAATTAATGTGTAAAACCAGCCAAGTTTAACAAGTGTTTATGACTTCATTTCCAAAGTAAATGTCATAAAAAAGACTTTATCGTTGCTTTGATTTCTGTTCCATACAGAAAAATTCCTTAGGATTTTACAGATTAAATATGAGAAAAGATACAGAATTTAAAACAAAAATTTTAAATGTGGTGTGCACCTCATTGTATCATAGACATGCATTCTACTTTGAAGAAACATCTTATCAATTTATAAGGGCAAGGGTGTGGATAAAATGCAATCCCTTGGCCAAACATCCCAATAACCCACCTTGAAAGAGCTGTTAATTTCAGAGTTACAAGTCAGCACAAAAGGAACAACAGAGAAGAAAAGGAGACAGAAGAGAGAAAGGGAAGAGCTGAAAATCCTTAAATTAAATATTAAATTCTTCTCTCAGAAAGTTAATTATTGATTTTACAACATCAAAAATATAAAAACCTTCTGTTAAAAAACTTAATCTCTCTATTCTGCAAGCCATACTGTTTCTTGAGAACATGTGTATATGTATTGGGCATTGGGGAAGAAAAGGCACAGATTTCTTAAGCAGGAAGCAGGAAGGCTGTATAAATATTACTTCTTTGACCACTATCTGAAAAGCTCCACTCTGATCCTTAAATTTTTCCAGAGCATATGAGGCTAAATCTCCTGCAAACAGTTTTGTGTTAAGGTGTATATAAAACTCTTTGGAAAAAAATATGAGTTTACTTGCACATTATAAATCAATATAATAACCCTTATATTTTTTTAAGTCCCAATTGACTTCCCACCATACAATGTTACATGGATGTCTACTGTCTTTTAAAGAGATACCTGTTATATGGGTTGGACAGGTAATCTTATAAAACACAACTTTTAAGGAAATATCAAACTGACCACAAGCATTTCAGGAGTCCCAGGAATTTTCCAGCTTGTGAATCAAAACAAAAAGGAAAAAAGCAGTAGACTTAAGAGGCTGTTGCCTTGTGGTGTTTTACATTGCTTGAGCAACCGAACCTTTCACCTCTAATAATTCTTAGGAGTGCTTATTCCTCCTATCACTCAAAAGAGATGTCTTCCCCAGGATTTTCTGCTTACCTAAAGCTAGCAGAAAGCTGGCTCACAGGGGACTTATGGGCTGCATCAAAAGACACATGGCCAGCATGACAAGGCAGATCATTCTTTCTGTTCTGCTCCTCTCTGGTGAGACCCTGTGCAGGAAAGACATGGACCCGCTAGGGCAAGTCCAGAGGAGGGCCACAAAGATGATCAGAGGGCTTAAGCACCTCTCCTGTGGAGACAGACTGAGAGAATCGGGGTTGTTCAGCTGGAGAAGGCTCTGGGGAGACCTTATTGTAGCCTTCCAGTATGTAAAGGACACCTATAAGAAAGATGGAGGCACACAGTTTAGCTGGGCCTGTTGAGACAGGACAAGGGGTAGCAGTTTTAAACTAAGAGAGTGTAGATTTAGACTAGATATAAGGAAAACATTTTTTACAAAGTGGGTAGTGACACACTGGAACCAATTGCCTGCGAAGTGGTAGATGCCCCATCCCTGGAACCATTCCAGGTCAGGTTAGATGGGGTTCTGAGCAAGATTACCCATTGAAAATTGCCCATTGCAGGAGTGTTGGACTAGATGGCCTTTAAAGGTCCCTTCCAACCCAAAGTATTCAATGATTCTCTATGTTTCTATTGCTATTGCATATGCCACTGAGCACAGAAATTCCCATCTTCCTTTGAGTCATGGGTTTATGCTGGCATTCTAAGAATGTTCTTCATAGACAACCAGATACATGATTACAGAGAAAATATAAATAGCAATATATAATTATTTTCTTAAGTCACAAGGGGAGAAATGCTAGTGTAAGTATAAAAATGGAGAAGACGGTTAGTAAAGATAAAGGTGGAATTAGTATATACAAGATTTGATCAGTAAAGGTACAAATTGGATCAGCAAATGTGATTGCATAGATAAAGGAATTGTATAAAATAACAAATTATTATATTAACTCTTTTTTGATTTATTATTCTGGCAGGTATACCCATGTAAGACACGTGGCAAGCCAAAAAATGTCTCTGCTCTACCATATCACTCCATGGTAGTACTGCATAGTGGGGTCCTATTTCCCTGTTCTGCTACAAATTTTCACAATACTTGAATAACATTTGATATTCTTAAGACTTCTACGCCTATTGGAAACCTTTAAATTTATCAATAAGTTTAAATGTTACTAAGAGAAATACAAGAAAAAGGACTTGTGCTTCACTGTGATGCCACACTAGGGAGTTTCTGGGGCCTTTGAGCTCTCTTTTCTAAGCTGAGAAATTATCCATAAAAAAAACGCATTAAGAAAGTATTATTTGTGTATAGAATCAAGCACTTAACAATTGGGAACTGCTTGAATTTTCATTGGTTTTGACTGCATTATGATACAGCCTTTAACTACATAGTCTTTTTCTTCAAGCTCATTTTCGTCCCATATCACACTTACGAACTCCTGTGCAATGCTGACAAATCAATTAAACTGAGCGTTTCACAGATTTCCAGTAGAGTATGCTTCTAGATGACAAGCTTATTACCTTCTTGGAAGTCATGTCTAAACATATGAAATGTTTAATGCCAAGTTCAGTGAAGAAACCCTACCATGACTCACAGTACTTCATAGAATTCAGTCTTGGCTTCCTTTTGCTGGCAAAACTGGCAGCCTGGGTCTGAAGAGTGATTGAATTACACCACTAATTGTTATCTTGAATTGAGATCACATGCAGTCCTTTAAATCTGTGTCTCCCCTTCGCTAAACAAGCTAATAATCACTCCTTTTGCAGAGTTGTGGTGAAAACAAGTAATATCTATACACTTCTGAGAAATTATTGAAAGATTGAATAAAAAGGTGGATGAGGGGCTTAATCACTTTCTCTGAAAAGCAGAATTTGAATACTTTGAAATATATGTGGTGCTGGACTGTTTTATTGTCAATGAATGAGAATTATTGTGTTTTTTTATCAAGACCTTTAACAAAATGGGCACTGTTTTAAACTATGCTTCACAAGAACTTTTCGGTAAAAATTCTCTTAAAAACCAACTTTGCAATTTACTAAAATGTAAATTACTATAGTAAATAAACCTTTAGTCATCACTCATTTACATACTTATTCATTTAACAGAATTTAGGATTCACTTTCTTTCTGATACTGCTAAAGTGAAGCTTTAAACTTGTTTCAGAGACTGAGGTCATGGAATTGTGGTTCTGTGAGCATCTGCAAACTTAACTTTGACATAATGACTATGAACCAGTGGCACCCATTAATAGCTCATACTCTTTACACCTTATTTCTCTATTACCAAGGTTGACCTGGAAATTCTCAATACAGAAAAAGGAGCCTCAGACCCAAAACTTGTAACATTTAAATCATCTTACAGATCCTCAAGAATTGTACTTGAAGCAATTGGAACAAAAGTCTGCTCATATGATAAAAAAGTGGTAAGAGAAGAAAAAATTATGAATTAAGATTTTCAAATTGCTTTACATTACAGAGAATACACAAATTCATTAAACAAGAGGAATGAGAGGTGCTTGTATATAGACTTTTGCACCAGCTGATGACCAGACTTCAAAAACATAATATGAAAGATGCCAAGCATGAAATCCTAACCTACTATGGAATAATAACACTGAAAGACTTGTCATTTATTTCACTGTGAATAGTGCTTTATCCAGCTCCCAGCAGGACTCTGATGAACAAAATTGCTAATTTGCTCTGAGATTATCCCACAAGTACCTGGAAAGGGGGATACATTGGGAAGAATCTTGCATGACTGTAGGCTTCTTTCCCGAAAGAAACTGGAATATTTTCATTGTAAGCAGCAGCAGATAGTTTTGCATTCCAACAAAGACCTGGAGAGAAAACTCTACCTCCTTAAAAATTGCTGTCTTGCATGTAAGTTAATTTATGATTTATTACAATGAAACTATTTACAACCTTAATAAGAATATTTACAAGCTTTGACTCAGAGCTCTGCCTCCTCTGTTAGACACTAGTGTGTTCTCTGTTCCTGCTGGAGCTGTGGTGACTCCATGCAGGAAGGAATATAAAACTCACAGGGTGAGAGGGAGCCGAGGCATGTAACACAGAGTTCTGGATCTGGAACACCAGCGACTGGCTACATACAAGGCATAGTGACACCTGCTTTTTGAGGCTTCCAAGTCTTTTACTGTCCTTGGCAACTTGCTGTGGTATCATTTTTTAAAATATATCCTTTCCCTTTTACTTACAGTTTCATGCTTTATGCTTCATTCTCTGTAGTGTCTTCTCTATGCCAAAAAAGGCAGTGTAGGCATTTCTTTTTATCACTATTAATGATTAGTAATTCAGTGAAACCTGTCATTTGCATTCACTTTGACCTTTTAAAATGCTGCATTTATACCCTTATCTTTTGAGGACTCTCAGGCTTTCTTATCCTGGTTGTCTAATTTCAATGTACACCAAGAATTGAATACATTAGCTGTCATGCTTTTAGCTACCTACTTTTAAAAAGTCCACTCATGTAATAGCTGACCCAGGTCTCCAGGCAGTTCTTACATATGAAAATAATTACGTCTTGATAAAGCAAAACCAGAAAAATCTCACTGCTTTATAAGCACCAAATATTTGAATTATAAGATTAGGCTGAATAGTTTTCTGCAATTTTCTCAGTAGAAGAGATAGCCCATGCACTCTGACATTCCAATAACACTGAGAACAGTGACTACTCTGGCTTTCTAAAGTCTGGGACGTGCCTTAAAAGCTTCTTTCCATTCTAATACAAACTCAGTAACTAAGACATTCACTGCAACTGATGCTGTCACAAAATGGGAGAAGGAACCTTGGAAAGACTCTGCCTGGTTGAATGACTTTTTATATATCATACTCTTTTTGCATGTCTCACTTCTTTCTGCATGTCTTTCTGTATGTCTCTGTCTTTCTGTATATTGTATACCACTACACTTCGGGTCCTCATCACAACAACTCACTAGCACACTACAAGTAATATCAGAATTTTCTCCTTAAAGACAGATTATTTCCAACATTGAACTTTAAAAATTAGGTAACAAGAAGAACAATGCAAACAGAATAGTCCAAGTTGAACGATGGCTGTTAAGATGATCTGGTCTAAACTCCTGAAAGCGGGGATCTAGATTAGGTTACCCAGGGCTCTGCCAAGCCAAGTTTTTAGCAATTTCTGTGAGGAACATTCCACCATTTCTCTGAGCACCTATTCCAGAGTTTAGTTGTTCTCATGGTGAAGAAAATCTTTCCTATGTCCAGAGGGATTTTTTTCTAAAGAACTTTTGCCTATTGCCTCTTGTCCTGTCCCTCTGCATGCTTGAGAAGAAAGCACCTCCCTCTCTACAACAGCTGCACTTTCAAGTACTGGAAGACTGCAACTGCATCATCCTAAGTCTCCTCTCCGGGCTGAACAAACTCCATTCCTCTGACTTTCTTCTCAGGGATTTCTTCACATGCTATGTTCCACTATCGCACTGTCTTACTTAGGCATCTGACCTACAGTAATGTATTGAACAACATTGCTTCTGAATGTGCGTATTTAGAAAGTAAAGAAGAATCACTTCAAAGCCTTCAAAAACAAAAGCATGTTCTTCTAACATACTTAACTCCCTGAAGCAACTTTAAATTATTCATTTACTAGGTCACCTTCCTTGCAGAAAACAAAAAATCGAGTCTTCAAAGTAAACAGCTTTAAATCTTGTGAAATCACAAAGGGGTCAGACATGAGCTGTGTGTTAATACACATGCACAGGAGAGATGGGAAGAATGAAAGGCTGGATTCAAAGGGAACTCGCTGCTGCATTATCTTTAAAGATTTACAGTTCATGAAGACACCATGTGGAGTGATGCAGAATAACAGGCTTAGAAGTAAAGTACAATCAAAACTAGAGTTATAGAGGGCCTTTTTTTGACATGTCTGAGGTCACCTGGACTCAGAAATAAGCTTTCTGTACTTTAAAGGAAGTGAGAAACAACCAAATGGTACAGGCACAGGAGAAGAGAGAGTTAGGAGATTGTTAGGGTATGGTACTGCAGTACTGCAGTTAAAATAACATGTCCTTGCCTTGCCCTTTCTTTGCATGCCTGGATACACATTTGTAGCCTAATAGCTGCATACTATTTTTGCTCACTGTTGGATGTGGACTTTGTCAACCACAGCATTTTAGGTTGTATTTCATATTTTAATTCCACATCAGTTTTAAAACAGCTTATGTAATCTATTTGAATCTGATTTTGAGAATTGCTGTTTTACTTAAATCACAGAATGTTGTCTCCTATGAAGTCCAGAGCATCAAGTAGATAACCCTGAAGGGAAACATGCCCCACCTCTTTAACAAGGATTGACAGAAATTATCTGCTTAGAATCTTTATGTTTTTAAATGAACCAGCAAAAACCAGAAATAGTTCTAGAAGTCTCCACAAAGCTTTTCTTCAATCAAGAGCCACAGTATTATGTTCAAAAGAATGAAAGCTTCGCAAAATATGATTACAAGTAAGAACTGAGCTATCATCTGAGATCCCATAATGTGACAATTCATTAATTCCATTGCCTTTAAAGACTCTATAAAACACAATACTAAAATGCAGATGAGGAGCAGGCAGCTCTTTATGTTAAGTGCAGAAAGTTGCAAAGAATCTCAGAGCAACAGACCAAAATAAATGGATGCTTCAAGATGCAGACAATGTCTAGAGGTTCCCCACACAGCCCCTTAGAAGCTTAGCAGCTCTCCCACCCCTATTTGCAGGGAGAATCAGGATGACAGATACAGAGGATCTGGTACACAATAAAATATATATAATAAAATTTAAAAATACAGTAAAAGAGACAGGAAGAAGAATAACTTTTTTTACAGATATTCCAAATCTCTATCTCATGGAAGTGAAGCATATAAAAAACAGAATATGTAGCCTACAACGTGAAGGTACTAAATCAGATTTCTTAAAGACTGATTTCTCTTACTGAAGAAAAAAACTCAGCCTACAAGTTATCTATACAACTTTTTAAAACCCAAAATGGAAAACTGCAGCCCTTTTTACACTCAAAAAGGAAAATATCACAAAATGCAGCTGCAGAAGAATGAACAGACACAGAAAGGATAAAAATGGAGCCAGATTTTAAATTGTAAAAATAGAACGCATTACCTCCTTACCATTTAGTAAAGTGGCAACATGTTCATGTTATAGCCTACACTTGCAGGAAAAAGTAAAGGTTTAAAAACTCATCAAATCCAAACTCCCTGAAGAATTACCAATTTGGGTGGTTTTTTTCTTTACAGGCATCAACAAAGATAGTAAGAAGATGGTATTTAACCAACATGAAAGAGCTGTGAAGATGGGGCTATGATCATGCAAGATTAAGCTGCAGAATAGACACAGAGGATTCTGCATGCTAAGGTACTGTAGCTTATATTTACTGAAAAGATAAAAATATCACAGAACCTGTTGTTTGCTTAAGGAGTTACTCTTGATTAACATCAAGAAGCAGGTCTAAAATGAAGAAAACAGGTTGATGCCGATTTGTAAAATTTCGATATCCACGGACAAAAGACTCTCTAACTAATTAAAGTTTAAAAGTGGTATGTTTGTTCAGGCACCAGCAGGCGGCATGGGAGTACCTTCCTAAAGACATGCCAGCAAAGTACAAAGTTCTTTGTTCTCTATTTATTACTCAAAGTTTTACATCTTCTACATATGTATCACCCCAGCACCTCCCATTCCCTGCTCTGTATTAAAATGAGATCATTAGTCCTTCACGCATGCGCAGTTTGTCTCTTGAATTGGGTCGGTGGTCTCGAATTGGGTCAGTGGTCCTGAAAGATGAAGTCAGGAATGTCTTCCTCACAGTGACCTTCTAGCTTCTTACCATTGGCAGGCCTTCATGACGTCTTGGCGCAGCCCAAGATCTCCTACTTTTGATTAATTATTATGAAACCCAGGTGCTGTTCTTGGTTCTATTAGTTTTAATTTGTTTTGATGACAGTTCATTTATTCTGTTTCCTTCTAAAAACAAAACTTAAAACAAGAATATAATGGCAAATAATACATCACTTAGCTCTAGCTTAGGCATCTAATAATCATTAACTTATCTTTTGTTTTTCTACTTTGTATCTGAATCAATACAAATTGCTTCTAACTCTTAGTTAAAATTTTAACCTTTTAAAACCTTGACTCAATGCTTTGTTGCTCTAATAATGGCGGACTACTGATGCTCATTGTGCATAAGGACTATATGATTATTACTAAAAGGCTGCGGGGATTCAATACTGATTATTGTGAACAAGTATGGCTGGTCCTTAAACTGATTTATTTCACTTACAGCTTTTCTTCACAGCTGTAATAATTTCATGCAAGCAACAGCAAGCTCAAAGATATTGCAGTCACCATGAATTCTCTTAAATAGTCAAGCAATGTAGTGCCCAGGGTATTTTCAGTAAATACACAGTACTTTTATCAGCAGTGAAACATGCTAAAGGAAAGAGGAAAATAATGGGTCTGGCAGCAGTATTAAGATGGTGTCATTTTTGTCAAATTCCGACCAATTAAAATCTTTTTCCTTAAATTTTAAGTATTTGCAATATTTTTACTTTCTCTTTTAAACTTTTAACCGTTCTCTTTTATGTTCTATCATATCATATTGTGCTATTTGTCTCCATAACATCCTGCAGAGGAGAACACAACTGCACAGTTAATCTGATATAGACATTTGCTTGGTCCACATGCACAAAGACTGTCCGTGTCCCAAAACATCCCTATTTTTCCAAGAGCGTTAGCTGTATTAACTCTACTTACACATTTTGACACAGCATCTGCATTTTAAGTGCTGCTTTATAGTGTCTTTAATCATCTAATTGTATTGAGGAATATAAGAAATGCGTGCTGGGTATTGTGTCTTTCTCAATGCTCCTCATTAATTAGTAAGCTTTGGCATGAGATAGCTCTGCTCTCATTGACTCTACTGGGGGGAAATCTGAAATTACATGTCCGCTTCACAAATTGTACCGTACAAGTCTTTTCAATCTCTCTTCCCCAGAAATAAATTTTCTCCCACATCCTATATCTTATCATGATTGTACCTACAATTATGTCCTTCTTGGTGTGGAATGGGAAAGTGAGTTTAGGAGTCTGGTTATTCTAAATTTTTAAAAAAAAAATTGTTTTATGAACCGATTTTATTTTCAACAGCTTAGTCTCGGTTACTCAATCTCAGAAAAAAGTATTCTCCCAAGAAATCATACTGAGAAAACAGTTCCGGGCATTCTGTTGCTTCCAGCTGAGCTTAGTGTGCCTTATAAGGAGAACTCATATTTTCTTAGGCAGAACCTCTTTCAAAGACATGCTGGAAAAGGTGATGCCATAAATCTGTGTCAGGCCCAGATGTGCAAGTCTCTGGTGCCTAAAAGTCATCCTAGCATATTTTCATAAATGCTTCCATGGTTTGTTTAGGCAGTTTAAAGTAATGTGTGTACATTAGAAAAAAATCACTCAATGTACATCTGGTAAATATGTGATGTATTAACTGTACATAAAAGGCACACAGGTGAGGGCCAGAGGCTGCGGCTCAAACAATGGTTAGAGAATTTTGCTCACAGGTCATAAAAACAGTAACAAGGAGAATCTCCTTCTATTTGAGCATAGAAGATTCAAGCTATCAATGTACATCCTTGTATAAGCATGTGTACCCTCCACAACAGCTTTGGAACAGCTGAACACAGAATAAAGTTGCAGATTTCATGGCTTTTCTGTTTATCATTATCTCCAAAGAAATGTATCTTTCTTACTATATAAAACATTCAGAACAGTTTAGAACTTTTCCCTGACACAGGTGCTTAATGTTGAAAACAGAATTGTGGGGTTTTTTCAGTTAGAATCATGATGTTTAATAATAATTTAAAATACATACAAAATTCACAGATACATATATATATAGTTCCTTTATTCCTTCAGGCTAATTTGTTTCTATAACTCACATTCCAGGTATTTGTTTTCCTGCATTTTCACGTGCTTAATTTGGTACTCCTCTTCTTGATACCACTCTGATATCTTTTCAGTCTCTTTCTGCCTTTATATTCTTTTCTCCACTGCACTTTTGTACCTTATAAAAGCCAGTCCCTCATGACATTATCATTTGCTTTCACCATTGTCAACAAGGTACTTTATTTCAGTACTGCAGGTCATTAAAATTTGCAGCCTTTTTCTAAATTTCTTGGCATACCTTTATTTCCTTTCCCCCTTAATAATATTACATAAAACTGTTCTTCATTATCTTTCAAAATATCATTCCTGTTAACAAAATCACTTGTTAATTTTAGTCAGAGCCTGGTCCACTCATTCCTCCTTCAAAAATTAAAGTAAATAAAGTAAGTAAAGGTATGACTACTTCTTTACAAAATACCTTCCAGGAAAAATTATAAATACCATAAACAAGTATCCTCATCCTAATATTCAGAATTTTCTAAGAGAAATAATATAATGTGTTTATTAAGTGTTTAGACAAATATTCAGGCAAACCAACATAGCATCATCAAGTGTTGTCATTCTTAGATGCCTGAATTAAACTGGTTATACACCTTACACAGTATGCAAAAAAATACTTTTGAAGAGACACAAAGAATTTGGGAAGAGTTACTTGAAATCAAAATAATCAAAATCTAAGCTTTACTGGGATTAATTATTTGGGATTACACCAAGGTCAACTATAAATTCTGACTAAAAGAAGCAATTGTTCTTAGAGTGGAATGCAGCCACCACTATTTTTACAATGCTCATAGTAATATTGTGACACTGAGCCCTGCCATAAATGGGAGCTACATAGCATGAAATTTTCCATGAGTATCCTAGGAAAGAAAACGCAGCGGTAAACATCATTAGTCAAACGAGACCTACACGTCATAAGCAATAGGCAAGAGTCCAGGAAGGCCACAAGGTTAAAATGCTTTGTTTGAGTAATTATAGGATTTGAAGGATTAGGCTGAACTAAAAGATTTAAGGACATGAAGGGATTAAAGGGAGAAATAAATAAATTAAATTAAAGAGAATGAAGGTATAGACGGCAGCACAAAAAAATGGTATTACAGTCACTAATTTTTGAAACAAGAATTGTTAAATAAAATAGTTGTAGTTGAAGGCAACATGATTTTGCTGCATTTGTTTGCTAGTCATTAACTGAGTCTGCAGAGACAAAGATTCTTTCCAAAATATCTGTATGTTTCTGAGATTGAAGACCTAACAGAAAAAACACATATTTGAGGTGAGATGTTTTAGCCAACTTCTCTGTATCCCAGAATGTACTCCGTGGCTTCTATGAAAGTGAAATCCCAGAGGACAAACCATAGGTGAGATCACAGCCACTACAGCCTGTTACTGAAATCTGAAAATTCTTGCCATACACTCACAAAAAATAATTCCAATCTTTACCTTATGCTACCCTGAGTTCCAACATTTTACAAAGCCAAGCTTGTTTAATTTAAAAGCCTACTGCCCTCACAAGCTGTTTATAGTGAAAATTAACTCAGGGTCTGTTTCTTGAATATTGTGGATGAGAAAAGTTATTCAAGGGTTACGATCGCCCAGGCGATACATAGCTAATGATGAATAAAATGACGAGATTACCATAGGTATATAACATTAGAAATAAATGAAAAAAGGGTGGGGTGTTTAATGAAACAGTCACTCACAAATGCAAGATAATGGCACTTTCAGCAAAGCCGTGGAAAGAGAACATGGTTTGGAAAACAGCTTTGAAAGCAGGTTTGAAAGATGCCCGCGCTCGGGGCGCGGGCCGGGCCGAGAGTGGGGCGGCCGGCGCAGGGGCGCCCCCTGCTGGGCGGCGGCGGGAGCGCAGCAGGCAGCGGCGCCTCGAAGCCAACCCGCGGTTCCCGCCGGCCCGGGCTCGCCGCGGGAGCGCGCAGCTCGTGCGCCAGGCTGGAGAGACGCCCGGCCTCACCGCGGTGTACGCCGCGTCTGAAACTACGGGAACTGCCCGCGAGATGCCTGACTTCAAACAAAACCAAACAGTGTTAGCAACCCGGAAAATCAGACCCTAAATTCTTTGTACATTTCCTTAAATCTCTTTATTAAGGCCTAGGTGTTCGGTTTCTCTCAAAGTGATCACCCTAAAAGCCTAGTTTTGCTTCAGGAACATTAAGCAAAGCCCTAAACTGGTTAGCATTGTTTATTCTTTCCATATTAAAATAAAATATTATATTAACAAATAACAATTTTCAATATAAGCACTGTTTTTAATATTACAGTATGGGGGGGGGGTTCTCTCTCAAGTACAATTTAACTTGCATTTCTTGGTTCAGACAGAATACTGCTTCAGAAAACTACAGAAATTCAGATACTAGCCCAATACACAGATTCTGTAATTACACCTGGCCTTATTTCTAAAATAAGAAATGGATGCAGTGTCCAGAAGTGCTGTGGTACCAATAATCCCAATCTGGCACACTGACTCACAATTCTTTATTCATTAAATCATCTAACCTATCTCAGATTACAAAAACTTTACACATTTGAAAAGAGCATCCTTTTCATCCTATTTGAGTACTGACATCATATGACAACAAGAAATGTTATTGGTGGATATTTGCCTTTTGAAGTTCAGCTTTTCTGCATCATAGAAAAATCAAGTTATTTTTCTTAAAAGCTGTTGTTATTTTCAGCCAAGAATCATCAGTTGTTTGCTGTCTAAAAAACTAGCTTTCTCTAAAGTGAATACTCCCAGTGAAACAGCACCCCCTGACAGCTCATGCTGGCAAATTTTCCCACACTCCCTTCAGTGTGATGAGTCCTGATCATCAAGTTTCTAGAGCGATTTTAAATCCTCGTGCTCATTTGGAGCTGTTTGTGGTGCAATCGTTCTCACACAGTACGTGTTGGGGGGTGGGGGTGGAGGGGGGG
The DNA here is from genome assembly GCA_013397865.1 of Struthidea cinerea. Taxonomy (NCBI): domain Eukaryota; kingdom Metazoa; phylum Chordata; class Aves; order Passeriformes; family Corcoracidae; genus Struthidea; species Struthidea cinerea. The sequence continues at coordinate 1,008,163 of VZTI01004803.1, forward strand.
GTTAATAGTAAAGCTGTTCACCAGTAGCAGGGATGGCTATTGATTTCTCTCATATGGGTCACTGACCAGACACCAGATGGTGGAAATATTCTGTCCTACTAATCTGGCTCAGGGCTGGCAATTCAGAGGTGAAAAGCTTTATCCCATTACCAACTGCCTGAGCCGTCCTGTCTCCAACCTGCGGGCTAAAGATTAAACAGTTAATAGTCTTGGAGTAACTACCGCCCCCTCAAATATCCCATCCACTGCACATCCCAGGCATCTACTGGGCAGATCTGGGAGAAGATCCATAAAAGACAGTACATTTTATTGACTTGAAATTCTACCTAAGGAGGAATTAAAAAGTAGCCAGGCTGGTAAAATTACAGCATCAATTCGGATAGTACTACTTATTCAACATCTGGAAGGAAAAGTTTATTGCAGAAAAAATATCAGGAAAAGCAGAAAATCCAAGTAGGCTGTTTGTGAGAAATGCAATCTGGAAATAAGTAAAGTAGGCATCATAAGAAGAAAATATCATGATGCAATTCCCTTTTGCAGGTTTCAGGAGAATAATCACATTATTGGTATAACACTACACAGTCAGAACACCTTAATCAGCTCAGAACAGCAGAACAAGTTTTAGTGAATTTATTCATCCTATCATCCCCATTTTCTTTGCCCTCTGCACAAGTACTTTGCTCTGCTGCACATTCAGGCTTTTAATTTGTACACATCAGATTTCTGTATTGCATTCACAATCACTATCAAAAGTTCTGGTTTACACTATAAATTGCAAGAAAAGCTACTTTTACATTTGTGAAGATGACATAAAACATAAAATATGGAGCTCAAGATAACTGTGAGGGAAACAAGTCACAGAATTTCTGAGCTTCTCTATATCCAGACTTGATCACTGGAATTCTTTAAAAATGCAAATGAGTTTAATACCAGTATAAATTTTGAAAATACGAGAACTTAAGAGGAAGGAGCTAGTAGGTTATTTTTAAATGCAAATATGTGTGCACTTCTGTGCTAGACCTGGATATATTTGGATCTATATTCTTTCACTCCCGCAGAAAAACATGATTCAGATTACATATCATGATCTTATAAAATCCTGTCCCACTATAATTACCATAATTACCAGGACATCTCGTTAGACTCCTTCACCCATCTGGAAGATTGAACTGTTCAAATCTGTCACGCCGTGCACAAAGAACACATTTACAGGGGAGCCATGTAAGTAACTGCAAAAAAGCTGTCCTTGAGAGAGGGGAAAGGGTAAGCAGAGCTCCTTGCTTCTATCTTAGATGTCCTAGTGTTCATTCCTCCCTTCATGTTTCATACAGCTTCACTTAGGGCAGCTACAGAAATGCACACAGTGTGTATATAAAAGTTCTTGGTCAGCTTTATTTATGATAACCTGCTTAATCCATTTACAATCACGATGTTTCTAATGACTAAAACCACTCCTCCATCTTTTGTCCATAGCTGTCCTACCACATCACACTTAGTGTCACAGTAAGTAGTAAAAAGCATTGTTCTAAAGCAGATTACACAGTGGAATCTCTCATGTGTAATTCTTTTCCTTTAAAAGATATATAATTAGACCTTGCCAAAAAAATTAAAATATTAGAACATTCGTCAAGTGTTTAATTAAAAAAACAAAAACAAAAACAAAAACCAACCAAACAAAAAACATCAAAATGAACATGGAAGTGGAAAAGAAAGTTTCAAAAAGAGAGTATTTTCAGTACCTTGCAGTTAATACAAGAAATTCTGATTTTTTTTTCTTTAATTTGGTGAAGAAGGGAGAAAAACGTAAGTTAAAGGAAAACAGGCTGAGGAATTATTCAGAAAGGGTATAATAATATTTAGCTAAGGGAACTGTTTCTCAAGGCCCAGGTAGTAATTTAAAACAACTGAAAGTATGCATATCAAAAACAGAACTGAAGGAAAAGACATAAAAATAGTGCGAATTTTTAAAGGAAATTACTACAGCTGACCCCCTAGGATAACCGTAATGAACCTGTTAGTATTAGTAGCTAGATGGTCAATGGTCATTGCTGAGTAGCCAGAGTACAGCTTATGTGCTTCTGAAAACAGAACTGGGCCCTTGACAGAAACTACATTTTCATTACAAAATTTGATCCCTCTGTGGACTTGCAGAACAGCTTATTTTCAGAAGAGGTCTTTAGTAACGGGGCCCAGTAATAAAAATATTATTATGTTTGGCACCTTAACTGGACAAACCAGTTGTGCTGCCCTTTACAGCTAAACATAAGATCAAATCACACAAGGAGCACTTCTGCCATTTCTGTCACTGTCTAGCATCCACATGGAATTAACTGCATTTAGGTGGCAATAATCTAAAAACCATTTGGTATGTAACTATGTGCTCCTGACAGACTTCATTGGGAAGGTCTGTTTTGGAAAGCCCAAATATTTCTTTAGTGTACACCATCTGCCAGTTGTCCTGTTCTCTAAAAAAGCATCGTCTGTTTCCTCTAAAAAGTTACCATCAGCACTCACAGCTCAAAGAACATATTCTTTTAAAAACTTAGTGACCATATGTACCTGGATATCCACAGCTGTTCAGATGAGTAAAACCATGTATATATTAAACATTCTTCACACAGGATAGAAACTGCAAAAACATAGGTAAAAGTGACATTAGGATGATTGAGCAAACAGAAAGGCTATCCTGCAATGGGAGACCAAGACTGTTTGGTCAGTGAAATGAAATTGTTGAGAGGATAAAATTACTCTGTTTTGTTATTCTCTTACAGCAAACAGCCATGATAGCAGGTGAGAGTTGTTTAAATTTCAGGGTAATATTGGCACTGGAAGAATAAGCAGGACATGAATAAATTTAGACTGGAAATAAGAATGCATTTCTAATCACTAGGGTGTTTTGGATGAAAAGGGGAATGATGATAGTGAAACACTGTTTATTAACTCCCCTTGGCAGCCTTTCATCTGCACGTGAAACTGGGGCTACGTGCTTTCCTTCCTATGGAAAAGTAGTGTCATTCTCTTTCAGGAGCCCAGCAATGAAATAAGGATACCACCTCCAGCAAAGAATACATCCTATGTTTGCTTCCACACAAGAGGAGCCAGGACAGAAAGGTCTTACTGACTATAATCAGTAAAGCTTTCAATACTTTTCCTCATAGCATCTTTCTGGATAAAATGTCCAGCACACAGCTGGATAAACACATCACGTGATGGGTGAGCAACTGGCTCACAGGTCAGGCACACAGAGTTGTAGTGAATGGAGCGACATCAGACTGGCAACCGAATGTGCCTCCTGTCACTAGTGTGGCTCCATCCTCCTCCCTGTGCTCGTCAACATCTTCATTAATGAGGTGGACACAGCTACTAAACAAATTTGCAGACAATACAAAACTGGGAGGAGCTACTGACTCCCTGAAAGGCAGGGGGGCCCTGCAGAGACACCACCACAGATTAGAGGACTTGGCAATCACCAACCATATGAAGCTCATCAAGGGAAAGTGCCAGATTCTGCACCTGGGATGGGGCAACCCTGGATGTATGGACAGACTGGGGAAGGAGGGGCTGGGAAGCAGTGCCACAGAAAGCGCCCTTGGGGTCCTGGTCGATGGCAAGTTGAACATGAGCCAGCAGTGCCCTGGCAGCCAGGAGGGCCAGCTGTGTCCTGGGGGGCATCAGGCACAGCATCACCAGCCGGGCAAGGGAGGGGATTGTCCCGCTCTGCTCTGCACTGGGGCGGCCTCACCTCGAGTGCTCTGTGCAGTTTTCAGCACCACAACAGAAGATGTTATTAATCTATTAGAGAGCATCCAAAGTAGGGCAATGAAGATGGAGAAGGGCCTTGAGGAGAAGCGATATGAGGAGTGGCTGAGGTCACTTTGTTCAGCCTGGAGAAGACTGAGGGAAGACTTCCTTGCAGTCTACAACTTCCTTGTGAGGGGAATTGGAGGGGTCACCAATCTCTTCTCTGTGGTGACCAGTGACAGAACCTGAGATAATGTCCTGAAGTTGTGTCAGGGGAGATGTAGGTTGAGTATTAGAAGGTTTTTCATCCAAAGGGTGTTTAGGCACTGGAACAGCACCAGCCTGACAGAGTGCAGTGCTCTCGGGGACATGCTGTGACTCTTGGGGATGGTGCTGTGCAGGAGTTGGACTCGGTAATCTCTGTGGGGCCCTTCCAACTCATTCTGTGGTTCTGTGATAATGCAGCAGAGTGTGAAGCTGCCACGGATTTCTCAGCCAGTTTGAGCGTTGCATACTCATAACCACGGCTCGTCATTGGCGGCCTGCAGACACGGCGGGGAGCGCAGGCTGTGAGGCCCGTGATTCGGGATCATTCGGCATTCCCAGGTTTCTCCCGGCTGCGCAGCTTCGCCGCCAGAGGCCGCGCG
>VZTI01004803.1:1012707-1044069 GCA_013397865.1 Struthidea cinerea
CGCAGCGGGACCGCGCTCTGCCCCGCCGGGAACGGGCGCGGCTCCGAGGCGTCGCGCCGGGCGTGCGGGCCGGTGGCGGGGGCTGCGGGCGGTGCGGGGGCGCGGATCGCTCCATCCCGCTCCCCGGCGGCCTCGCCCGGCGCCCCGGCACAGCTGTGTGCAGTGCCTGCCGTCTCCAGAGAGCGAGTTCTGGCACTTCGGTCCCTTTCAAAAATGGTGCCATCAGCCTCAGCTCGAAGCAAGCGTGTGCAATGGCAGATATGTGCCAGGAGAGCACGGAAGGCTCTGGTGCTGCCGAAAGGGAGGACAACAAGCTGGGTGTGAGGCCTGCTGACGGATTTAATTTCTTGGGTGTGACAGATTCCAGGGGGAAGGGGGTGGGGGGAGCATAAGAGCTTGAAGATCAGATCCTGCATTAATTACTTTGTTCAAAAGCCTTCAAATAATTTTTTTCAGTTCTGGATGATTTGGCATGCAGATTTAAAATAAAGACGTTCTGAATAGGGAGATCTTTTTAGGGAGAGAGATTAGGTGGTGATCTTGGAAATCTTTTGTTTCTGTTTTGTAACATGCTCTGCTTTGAAGGAAGGTTAAGTCCTTTTTTTTAAAAGCAGCTTTCGTCCATCTCTTCTTGGAGCGTCATTTTTGTTTTTCATGTTCCCTTGGTTTTTTTTCCTCTTATTCTCTGACTGGAATCAGGAAGATAGTTAAAAAATATAGTTACCCATGTTTAGTAGAATAAAAGCATAACAGAAGGCAGGTTTGTGCCTCTTTGGCCTTGCTGATTGGAAAGTACATGTTCTTGTCTAAAAATGTCACTTTAATTTCTTCTTAACAGACCATATAGTTTTGATTTAAATTTCTCTAATGTTGTTTCATTGAACTTTTGAATTCCTAAACTTTATAACTCAGGATTTAATTATAATATATTAAAAATAATATTTTTAAGGTATTTTATATACGCATATTAGAGAGTATATATATTTTGATATGCATGTATTCTTATAGCTGTGTGTATATATATTCACTTACCCACTTTTGAAACTTCTCTTTTAAATTTGTTTTCGTTTTATTTCATAATATTGTTATATATAATGTGTACTATATATTTCATATATATTATTTAATAATAATTTAAATTAGCTATTAAAAAAAAAAACAAACTGTATGTTGGTCCCAGGGTAAGAAGCTTGACTATAAACTAAGAAGGTCTTTTTGAATACTATGGACAGACTAAAATCAATAATAGAAGTGTATTTGAGGGTAGCGTAAAAAACCATAAGAAAGCTGTGCGAAATGTAATCACAGACTGTTCAGCCAGGTGGGCATGTAGTGAGTACTTCCTTAGCCTCCACTGAGTTTGGAGCTTGAGGGGTTTGCCAGTATGTCTGTCTCTGGGTTTGAATTAAAAATTCTTATTGCAGTTTTTTTAAACTCTTTGGGTTGAGCAATAAATGGCAAAAGAAACTGCTGTATTTCATTTCATGAGTAGTTTCTTAAAGAGTTGTGTAAAATTTTAATGTGGGTACTTTGGTGTTGTGGGAATTTATTTCCTTTATAATACCTCTCAGTTATAAAACTTTTCCAGACTTATCCCCAGAGTGTTCATAAGTGAAAGTCAACAAGTAGAAGTATCTTTAGACACTTCATCGTTAGTGGAAGATGACTTCAGAAGCTGTTACTTCATGGCAGCTTAACTTATTTGTTAATGGTATGATTCATATACATATATATATATATATACATGTAATGTATATGAAATGGTACCTTCAGATGCAGAAGACTGAGTTTTTGACTTCTTTTTTGTAGAAAATGTGAATAAGGTTTAGTTATTAGACTCCTGGGTTATCTCCACAAGGAGAGCTAATGCTCACGTGGGTTCATCCTCACTAAACTTGAATGAACTGTGGCATGTCATTTTTGGAGGTTCGTTGTGACTGACAGTGGGCCACATACAAATTTTGTATGTAAGAAGAAAATGAGCTTAAATCTTAGGTACAAGCTAATCTACCATAACTAGTTGTTCAAATAGTCTTTGTATTTACTGCAAATTTAGTGAAATTCTTGTCATTTTTATCAACATAGGAAACTTTAAACTGGGACAAATGGCCTGACAGGTATAGCACATTAAAAAACTGTGTTCTGCTAGCGTATAAGACACTCTTTATAATGTTACAGAAAAATTTTGCATTAACATACGCCTTAGAATCTTGAACTCCACTTCCTTTTTTCAAGAAAATTCAATATTTAACAGCTGGTGAGCTGTCAGTACATTAATTACTAAAAAAGGAATTTGAAAAAAAAAAACTGTTTCATATTCAAAGGGTGTGGAAGCCTTCTAAAACAAAGACAGATGGATTTTGTAACATTTATCAGAGCTGAAATGTAAGGAAATTATGTCGAGCTTACAAAATCACTTGTACATCAGAAGATAGTGCTAGTTTATTTTTGTAAGCAAATCACCCTTTTGGAAGTAAATTTGAAATAACCATTCTTGGAAGTTTCTTGTGACCACTGTAGATCTGATAATGGCCAGTGAAATTAGTTGACTATCACTGATTCCCTGTTGCATACCTGTTTGGAATGCTTTCAAAGCATGAGCTCCCCTCCTTGGGAGTAATGATTAATTAGCTCTTTCATCTGTGTTTAATATTGTCATCCTTGAACTTGCACTTGGGTTATTGTAGGATTGAGGAGAATCATAGGAACATTTGCAATGGCTAGTGCACATGGAATGCTGCAGGAAAAAGTAGCTATTAAAAATTTGGACAAGGCATAGGATAGAAGAATGTGTCTTTCAAAAGGTATTGCTGATGACTTAAGATATCTAACTATTTTACGTTTTCCTTGCTGCCATGCAAAGTAGTCCAGCCTGTGTTCTGTAAGAAAATAATATTATGTTAATACATGTGTAGATTACATAACGTGCCAAGAAGAGTTTGTCCCTCTCTGGGGGCCAAGCCCAGAACATAGGACGATGGGAGGGAGTGGCAGAGTTGTTAATACTTGCCTTTGATAGATACGCACTTGAAAGCCTGTTAGTGCTGACTTTCTTTGCCTAATTCTGGTATGACCTGAAGAGTTTTATTGCATCTGGGGGAGATCAGAGATAGAAAATACCAGTAGAACCATCAAGAAAACTTTGCACAGGTACTGTGTTGACTGTGGGGACAAACCAGCTTCTTCTCAGGATACATGGCTGCCGTTACTTTAGTCCTTCTGCTTACTGAAGATGTAAGAGAATGAAAGGAGGAGAAGGGAAGATTGTTGTCTACTTTGAGACATCACCCATGGGATAGGGGAAATTGGTGGAATTTGATTCTGTCATCCTAATGATATCATACATCTCTCTTCAGGTTTGCAGTCTACCTTGTTACAGTTGTGAAACCGTTTAGGATTGTATGATGGACCAAGGCAGAGCTGAAGGGACATGCATTCTATCCTTAGTTTATTTTAAAAAACGTTGTTAAGCAAGGGAGATGCATTGGCCTCAAGGAGATGGTATAGCAGATTGTCCTGATCAAATACAACTAGCTGTGCTCATCACAAGGGAAAAGTTAGAAATTAAAGACATTAAGGTATAGATTGTTTGACTTTGTACAAATTAGTGTCTAATGCCAGTTTAAAAACCCTCTGTATATATCCCAAAATTACAGGGGGCTGTAGTGTCTAATTAGCTATCCCTAGATCATATCCGATTGCAAATAGGAAATCAAAGTTGTAAAGAGCCCTGTAAAGTGCCTTTCATTCTGTAGCATTCATCTTTTTAATTGCTGGCCAGCCAGCATTTTCTTAGGTGTTACTAAGCCTTTCAAAGCTGGTTTCTTAAGATGCTAAGTTTATTGCAGCACTGTTAGGTTTGTATATACCAGATTCTTCTGCTCTGTCTGGACTATGTGTGTTGTGTATCTGAATTTAATCACTTCCAGTCTATTTTTTTTTTTAATGTATTTGCACAGTCTGTCCTAGAACCCATATAAAACATTTGGGTCCACAACATCCTGTGGCAAGTTCAGGTTGATTATATTTGCCCGCAGCTTACCCTTGTTAGTTTTGATCCGATCTTCAGCTATTGTCTTTTGACCCTTTATTTTTATATTGGGCAAGAGAGGGCACAGTCTCTGTGCACCTTCTCCAAGCCATTCATTTTGTAGGCCTTTGTATTTCCCCTGTCAGCTATAAGTAGCCACCTCTCCAGACTGAAGAGGCCGATCTACTCAGTTGTTGATTATATGAAAGGTATTCCATGTATTTTTAACTTGCCTTCATCTGAGCTCTTTTTTGCTTTACTTGAAAGTTTTTTTGACTTTTTAGGGTTGGTTTGGTTTTTTTAAAGAAAGTTAACTAATCCTGCACTCAGTATTTGAAATACAGGTACAAATTAGTTCTGTACACTGTCACAATAGTGTTCTGTTTATTTTTCTATTTTTTGATCCATATGGAGCACAGAGCAGTCCAAATGATCTAAAGTAAACTGTCCTATATCCAGATCTTTTTGTGGGTGGCAGTTACTACCTCAGAGACTGTGATTCCAGTAAGAACCCAGACCTTTCTCATACCTGCAGATACATAGGCTTTGCTTTATACTAATCTATAATCATTGCTTCTGCTTATTGTACATCACAGTCCTTCTCCAGTTCTTCAGTTAGTCTGGTATGGCTTTGTATTGTCAACAGTCTTCATCCCCTTTTGTGAGGTAATTTGTGAATATATTGAACAGCTTAAACCAATGCAGGTTTTCCCCAGGGATCTGGAGGTGATTTTCTGCAGTGTGGAAACTGCTTTGACAGTTTATGGCTGTTCCTTAGATACTTGTACATGCAAAAGCTTTCCCCTTTTTTGCTTGGTTGCCTAGTCTACTCAAGATTTAAGTGCAGAACTTGTAAACTTAGTTAGAATCTATCATTTAGTTGCCCTTTATCCATGTTGTACTACCCCATACTCTTAATAAATTCCATTAATTTTGCAGAGCAGGACTTCATAGAATCATGGAATAGTTTGGGTTAGAACGGACCCTAAAGATCTTCTAGTTCCAATTTCCCCGCCGTGGGAAGGAAGGGACACCTTCCACTAGACGAGACTGGTCAAAGTCCCATCTAACCTGGCCTTGAACACTTCCAGGGTCAGGGCATCAACCACTTCTCTAGGAAATGTGTTCCAGTGCCTTACCACCCTCACAGTAAAGAATTTTGTCCTAATATCCAATCTAAATCTACCCTCTTTCAGTCTGAAGCTGTTACCCTTTGTTAGTAAGCCATCACAAATGCCCTGGTAAAAAGTCCTTCTCCAGCTCTCTTGTAGCCCCTTCAGGTACTGGAAGGCCACAGTGAGGTCACCCCCAAGCCTTCTCTTCTCTAGGCTGTGTTGCCTTAGTGACAGCCAGGCTGAATCTTTCCCATTATATTATTTGTTTGTGTCCACTAAGTCTATTCTTGGTTACATTGTTTACTAATTAGTGCAACAGAGATGTGAGTCTGGATCTTCTTTGAGGCTGTCTTTAAACACTGACTCTGTTTTCCGTGTATGGTTTCTTTAGGTGCTTTGTCAGCTCCAAGGGAGAGGTTCTGCACGTTAGCCAAAAACACAGCTATTTCATTAGTGCTTAAATGTTCACTGCTACTTCTGCATAATCTGAGACCCTCAACAGGAAATTATGGAAACCTCTCTAAACTGTTGGACAGTAAAATCCTTATGTATGACTTCGCTTCATTAGACGTTCCTTTATATCTGATCGTCTTTTGACCTTTTGAATTTCTTTTACCAGTCTTTAAGGAAAGAATTGATAGTTCTGTTGTCTCATTCTGTTTCAGTTGGGAGGCTGGGGGACAATATATTCTTACATCATATTTTTCAGAGTGTAAAATTCTCTTAATTTTTCTCCTGGACACATGCAACCTTTTGTAAGGAACTTATTTCCTTCCTTCCAGGGCCATCTCTCTCCAGCTTTCAGGTAGCTCCAGTTCAGGTATTTTGAGATGTTACCTTAGGCTCTTTAGAGCCCAGTATTAAAAACTGATATGCTAATTGAATTTCCTTGGTTAGACATTGCTTTCTAGCCTTCTGATATTTTACACTTCTTTTAAGCAAAAAGCATTCTAGTTATATAGTGATGTCATTTATTTTGGTGATCAGATTCTTGTGCTTTGCTTAATGTGAAAGATGAGGATAGATTGAGATCATATATTAAACAAGGGGAAATAAGGAGCAGTCACTGTTAGGCATGAAGAATTGTGAGCTGGTAATGTGTTATGGGAGTAGTCACAAAAATTATACTTCAGGAACAGAGATTAGGGATTTTTTCAGCATCTGATGAGATGACTGTGGGGTTTAGCTCTGGTGGGTGAAGGTTGTTATTTTAGAGTTTATTGCTTTATCCTTAGTATTATTCTCAAACAGTGGATAGAGGAAAAGAAAAAATCAAGACTTTTCCAAGTCCTCTTCATCCCTGACCTGAATAAAAGGATGGATTCATTTGGATTTTAGGATTATTGGGTTGGGTTCTTCTTCAGAAGTCCAGTTGTTCAGCATATGCCTTTATGTTATGCTCCAAGTTAAATTTTAATATACAGCCCATTTAAGTCCAAATAATGGCTTTAACCAGTCTGATAAGCAGAGGAGAAGGTGTTTGGTTTTGTGAGGTTTTTTCTAAACTTCAGGGAAAAGTTTATTTGCAAGCCTGTGTGGAAGAACTAGGAAGTGTGGAGAGCTGACAAAGTGATAACTCTTCTGTCACCATCCCATAGTGTGGAAGAATTAAGTTAATGAACCAGTCTTAAGCCAGATTTATATCTTGAAAAATATTGACCACCGGCTGTTAAAGTTCTTGCCCTAAATAATGCTGCCATTTGCAATTCTTGCTGTAGTCTGAGGGCTTCGTGTTCCCATCTTAAAGGTAAGGGATTCTGTCAGTAAATATTTCACTTTTTGAGAGAGAGATCTCAAGTGAAGTTCTTTAGTACTGATCCAGTTCTAAAGAAAATCAAAACATTTGAAGATTTTTTTTTCCACTGTACCCTACAATGTGGATTTTAATGTGCCTGATGTTTAGAATACAGCATCTGTCTTGTTTTGAGACTGCCACCTGCTTGTTTTATTTGATGGCCTTTAGCTGTTGCATGGATCTTCATGGCTAATAAGCTATTTCCCATCTGGCTTATTCAGTGCTTAGTGTTTTAGTCTTTTAAATGCTGAAGTTCTTAATGGAGGATAAATCTGCTACACAGAGTAAAAGGGATAGAACTGCTGCTAAAGATGGAGGGGAGAGATTGGAGCCCTCATGTTGGGACCAGAGTTTCACCTTTTAGGGGAAAAACCAGTACTATCAGAGCAAGTGGTTGGCTTTAAAAGTAGCATAGGATGTCTTGCTAAAACATTTCAGGAATAGTGCCTCTATGATGATGTAGTGGTTGAACCTAGTCTCAAGCAATGGATCTTCTGATGAGTTACAAAAGATGCAAAATCATATGTACAACTGTCTCAATCTTGGTGTTGATTCTTGTAGAAATATTTGCATACTTCTAGACAAAGGACTTCAGACATCGAATAAAGTTGTGCGTTTTAGTATTAAAAGTAGCTGAAGTTCTGTTTTAACACAAATGGGGTGGGGTGTGCATTTGCCAGTAAACTAAGGGGAAGATATTTCGCTCTTTTTTTTTTTTTTTTTAAACTCTTGTTATTTTGATGAAGTTTGTTTTCCTCAAAAACAGGAATCAGTCTTTTAGCTGCCTTTCACACTTGGAAACAGTTGTGGAACCAATTATTTTTCTATAGGCGGCAGATGAAATTCATAGCATGAGGAAAGAGTCTCATAAATTGCCCTCTTCTTTACTTGAATTCTTGTTTGTATGGCACCCCTCAGTGCAGGTGTAGCAAGCTGGTCTGAAAACAAAATCTCTGCCTCTGTTTCTTGGAGAGATTTTGGTTTTCTTTCCTTTTTTTGAAAGCTAAATAGGGATTTTGAAATGCTCATCAATGTGTTAATAATGATAAGGCCTTCAGCTAGCATTCACTAAAGGATGATGTCTTGGGTTATTTATAAGATGGAAGATCTTGCAAATAGTTGAATTCTTTTAACTGGTGTTGCTAGCTGCATTTGAAGAAAGTTGACAGAATGTTTTAGAAAATACAACTAAATATCTTTCCCTTGAGAACAGGGATTTGAGATATTATGGCATCTGAAGCTCACAATGTTAAAAAACAGAAAGTATTGCATATTGAAGGTCATCCCATTGATCTCCCCAGAAAAAGAATCTCTTCTTCCACTAAAAAGATCATGAAGGAGGTAAGCTGTTTGTGTTGTTTGGTGGGGTTTTTTATGTCCTCTGACAAAACTAAAGTAAACATTTTAATAAGTTCATAGTTCTGAGTGGTCTAAAACGAGAAGCACAGCACTGCTAAGCATTTGATGTTTAGATGTGCAATAGAACTTTAACTTGAACAGCAATTATATTATGAAAACTATGTGTTATAATAGATACAGGCAGCAGCTGCACAGATCAGTGCACTGTATCCTCCATATGAGCAGTAGGTACTGATGCAGTCTTACTCATGCCTGCTTTTCTGTAATCTTGCCAAGAATGTTTCGGTACAGGAATTCTCTAGTGAAAAAGTTCTTTCTTGCCAAGAGAGCTACATGGCGCAAGTGAGAGGTAGAGTGGGTGAAACACTCATTGAAATGGATCTGTCGTATAATCATACAGCTTCATCTACCACATTGGTAATGTGTAGATTTTCACTGGATTCTTGCTACTCAGAAGCAGTTTTTATAACCTCTTACCTGAGTTACTGGCTAAAGAGTAAGACTGGAGTACAGAAAAAGAACTAGAGAGGCAAACTTACTCTAAGACCTCTTCAATAAGTGGTGAAGATGCCAATATCCTGTTTGTTTATTGAAATTATTAAAACTCTCATGATTTCATGAGTCAGTGTTAACAAAAAAGATCAAAACATTGTCTTGCTGATGTGCACAGTGTAAATGTTACCATTAATGCTAAGTAGTATAGATGGGAGTGTTTGACCCTTTCTAGTAAAACAGCTTTTTTCTTCTCTGTTTCCTTTCTCCCAGGGTAAGAAATCTCCAAAACAGCTGGCTTCATACACAAACAGGTAGGAGGGCCCTGCTGTGTAATATTTGAGTTTAAAGTGTGACAGAGGTAGGAAAAAGAGGTTGAAATTGATTACAACACCAAAGCAGACACAAATGGATGATAGGTCTTGATTTTAATGACAAATCTTGGTTCTTGTGTTTTCTTTCACAATGAGTCTCTGCATTAATAAAAAAAGAGAATATTGGTGGCATGCCTTGTGATAACCCAAGTGTTGTTAAGGTATATATTGGGGAAAAATGTTTTCAATAACCTGAAAGCTGACTGCTGAATTCATAGTTATATGTATATGTGTATTTATATATATAAATAAACGTAATAATGCAATTGATTTGGTTTGGAGCAACCTTCACTAAAATAGTGCTTTATTATTGCAGAGTAACGGTTGGAAAAACAGTGTCCAGTCCCCTCTCTCTTTTCAAAGTGGTATATTGTAAAAGGAAAGTTCATTGTTATACTCCAAAGCCTTGTTACAGAAAGAAACTGTGCCCTAAATCTAGGGGCCGTGACATGGCAAATAAAGAAAATGAACTGGCTTGTGCAGGGAATCTGCCAGCAAAACTTCACAACAGTCGTACACACTTGCTGAATGCTAGTGACTCTGGCTCATCTCAAACAGAAGGCTCCTCATCCAAATACAGCGCATTTTTTTCAGAGGTGGGTAGAGTTTGAAGAAACTTCAGTTTAAAAAACAAGTGTTCCTAGTAATTAGCTGTGAAAGTTTTCTTTCTTTAGATTAATTTCCTTCAATTCTTTAAATACCAGGTCTTGTGATTTACAGTCTGTCAGTTTATGGTGATACAGTTGTCAACAGTAATAGTCCTGCCACTTTTCTCCGTCTTTGTGTCGGGTCAGAAGCTCAGATCTGCCAGGCTTGACTGGATTAAAATTGTACCAGCACCAAAGGAGAACGTTGTTTTGACCTGCTTAGGTTTCATGAACCAGCAGGACACGTGTCCATATGTGTGTTTACGGAAGTGTAAAAATGTTAGTGTATCAGTGGGGATAAACTGGTGAGGTAGGTTAGGACAATTTTCAGTAGCAGTATCAACTTTGTGCATGCAAAACTAAGTGTTTATACAGAACTTTATTTCTTGTTAGGATTGGTTGAGGAGTCCTAGTGGATGCTTGCAGGGCTTCTGAAACTGGCTAAAAGGTCAGATATTTAAATGAAATGGATTTTGTGACAATGAAGGCCATTTAAGGCCCTTAATGTTAAAGTTTGCATTTCTGTGACAATAGATTTTTGTTACTCACTGAGGCATAAGTTTAATGTGAGGCGTGGCAGGGAAGGTAAGATCAGAGACTGTCACCATGCTGTCTTGTCACGGTGCTGTACATGTGGGCTGCCATGAGGAGACATCCCTGTGAGCCCAGTGGGCTGAAGGCACAAGTCTGCAGCACTTCTGCACTGTTTAATTTGATGGATTCAAGAAAAGAGCAGAATAGCTACAATAAAGAGGTTGCAGAAAGAAGGGTGAAGAAATGAAGACAGGGGAAGATTCATTTTCTGACAAGCTAAGGATCAGATCACTGGCCTCTGGCCACAGATTACTATTTAACTGGTTTGAGAGATGTGTGTGGCTCTGCAGTGTTCATTCCAATCCAAGGTCTAATTAATTAAAATGCCTGAACTTCATTCAGAGAACAAGCTTTTTCAGAAATGAACCTTTTCTGTCAGAGTTCGGACTAATACATGTAATTACTTGTGTCTAAATTGTGTCAAAATTAATAATCATCTAAGTAAAAAGTTCTCAGAGTTGGTGAGAATTACAGGTTGATGCTCATGTGAATGCTCATTTTGATTATTAGATGCCTCTCTTAGGTGGCAAATAGGTACAAACCTTATTCTTGTAGCTTTTGTGTAAAGTAGGTCTAATCTTTTTGTGCTCCTTCTAAGGGAAATTTATGGTTTTAAGGCTATTGTTAGATACATTTCTAAAACAGACTCATCAACATACAGGTAAAAAAGTCTATTATCTTACACCAGATTGTTATATTAGAGTATCTTACTGTTTTATTGCTGGCTACCTAACTTATGGCAACTTCTTTTATATTTTTAAAAACATGCAGGTTTCTCAGGACCATGACACTATGGCTCAAGTTCTTTTCAGCAGGAATCTAAGACTGAACGTAGCTTTAACCTTTTGGAGAAGGAGAAGTATAAGTGAACTGGTAGCCTATTTAGTGAGGTAAAATAAGTCTCTTCTTTTATATACTTAAAATGATAGCAATACCAAATATGCCACAGTATTTCTAGCAGTTCTGTAAATGTTGTGACTTGGTTACACTTTTTAAATCATAGTGGAAGCATATACTTCAACTACTACTACTACCAGTAGGATCTACTAGTAACACTTCTGATTTTATTCTTAATGTTTCTAGGATACAGGATCTTGGAGTAGTAGTAGACTGCCTTCCTGTGCTTACAAACAGGTACAAACAAAAAAAAAGTGGGGGGTTAGAATCTGCTTATAACCACACAGAAGTTCAAGCACTTCTGAAACATCTTGTTTTTTAAGTTTACAGGAAGAAAAACCGTATGTTTCAGTTGGCTGCTGTGTAGATCTTTTGCCTTTAGTGAAATCTCTGCTTAAAAGCAAATACGAAGAGTAAGTATCAGCTTGGGATGTTTTTAAAACACTATTACTTCCTGGCTATGCAGACTCCTGGAAATCATTGTGTTTTAGTCCTCTGACTCTTGTTCCCTCTGCCCCTTCTCCCAATTCTGCCTTTCTCAGGAAATGAGAAAGCTCCAGAATAGAAGCTTTCCTCTGAACCTTTATCCTTTAACAAAACAGGGGTGCAGAAATTCTTTTCTGCGATGTTAGGGACTTGGGGGAGAGAACTGGCTTTGCCCTTATGCAGGTTTATTTATCCTAAACAGTAAAAAAGAACAGCACTGAGATTTTAGTATGCTTTATAACGTGAAATCAAAGCAGAGTTTTCTTCTACTTTTTCAACAAGAACTTCAGTTTACCACCTACAAATAGGCAAGTATTTAAACTTACCAATTTGTCTAGGTTTTTGTTCTTCCAGAATAGAAAATGTGTTGCTTTCTAAATTGCTTACCAGTTTTTCTCAATGCTTTATCTGGCCTGTGGATAATGTACAGGGAGGAGGAAATGCATAACGTGTAAAATGTGTTGTTACAGATATGTGATAGTTGGTTTAAACTGGCTTCAGGCTGTCATTAAAAGATGGTGGTCAGAACTATCTGCACATACAGAAAAGGCAGAAGATGGGTGAGTATAGTGTTGGGAAATATTTAAATGTGCTTCTGTAGCCTAGTTCATCTCAATCTGTTTTAATTTTGATCAGTAAGAGCACAACTTGCCTACAAAAGGCAAAATTATAATTTTAAAGTTAAAGCTTAAAAGTAGTTCTGTTGTTCTTAAGACACAGGTGGTTTTTGGAAGTGTACTTTAAGGATAGTCAAGTTACTGCGTTTTTTTTCTTTTTTTTGCTTCTGCTTTAATACATGTAGGTCATAGTCATATCAGGGTTTATACAAATGCTGTAGAAGTTGAATGAAAATTTTTGAGATCTTATGGCAATATCTGTTGTACAGGCAGAGTCTATATGCAGTACTAATAATTCGTTTTAGTAAAAGAGATTACTGAAATGTACTCCATATGTTATAAAGTAATGTTCATTCTCTTTCAGAAATATTCATATTTTAAAACAACAACTAAGTGTTTTGTGGGAACAGGAGAATCATCTTACTCTGGTTCCAGGATATACTGGTAATATAGCTAAGGTAATCCAGTTCTGGTTGTGTTCAGTAATACACATGGTTGTATCACCTGCAGTATTCCTCTTGTTTTACTTATGCTAAACTGTGGTTGGACAGAAACACTTTTACTTTAGTTTCTGCTAATGCACAAGTGTATTGCATGGTTTTTACAGAAATCTGGAGTTGACGCCCTATGATAGTTGTGTGATTTAGAATGGTAATAATTTTTTTTATCTGTTTTTGTTACTTTACAGAGGAAGCAGCTCCTTAATAACAAAGTAGCTAATAGTAATGAGCCTTAAAATTGATGTAAAAAAGGGCTCAGTTGATTAGGTGGACTGTGAAAGGGACAGATGTTTTCTCTTAGATCTGTTGTATCCATTGTTGTAAGTGTAATGCAGAATGGAGAATCTTAGCCCAGGAATGTCATTGGCATTTGCACATAAGGTGACTGGGGCAACTGACAACATACTAAATTCTGGAGCTTATTGCTGGCCTAATGCTTAGAAAACGCTGAGTTTGTGGAGAACAGAAGAGCCTGTCTATCTGAGACGAATCCCTGCTTGCATTTCTCAGTAGGTTGTGGTATCAGTAACATAACAAGGGTGTCTGGTAGATGTATGTTTTGCTGTTTGTGCTCATCTCTATAAACATGGCTAAAAGTTACACTAGGTAAGAAACCTCTCCCGGTGGAGGGACCTGATGAAGGTAGTGAGAAAGGAATTACAGCAGACACTTGGTTGTGTGCAGGATTTGAGTGAACTTGAAAAGAACTTCAAAATTGCATCTTTTACTTGCATGATAAGGAGTTTTGTGGAATCTATAACTCTATGCCTACAGAACTGATTGCATTGATGTATCAAACAAGTAAGTTATTTCCTTTTTTTCTGGGACTGCTGTGCACCTGCAACTTCAATTTTGATGTCCCTACAAGGATAATTACAAACGTCTTGCAGAGTTTCAGTTAGCAGGGATGCAGAAGAACTGAGTTCTAACTCCCAGCTTGGTAGAGCTATGAGAGCATGTAATGTAGACTGCCTAGTTTTTTTGCTAGATCAGCATAGCAGCTATAGGTGGTGTCAGTTTGTTTCTCTAGGGTTCAGGTTCCCTTTATGTTCATTTGCTGGCTTCTTAATGTATATCAGGATAGATAGTGAACAAGGTCACCTGAGCAAGAGGAACAAAAGTAGTACAAGAAGGTTGGAGGGTTTGGGTGAAGGAATACATGTTTTAACTACGTGATCATATGATGATGATGATCTTTCCTGTTCATGCAGGGAGCAGAGGAATAACAGACTATAAATTGATGGCTTTGAAAACTAAGCCTACTCTTCTTGCAGGCTTTTTAGTACATAAAGAAATGTCCTTGAAAGCATTAATTGAAAGTAATTGTGAAGATAACTTGTTCTGAAATTTGGGCAAATACAGATATTCTTGTGTTATGGTCCTTATTTGTTACCCTGCTTTACTAGACATAGTTGATGTTAGAGCTATAAGTAATATGACAAACACTTTCTCCTTTTTTTCCTTCTAGGATGTAAATGCTTATTTATTGCAGCTACACTGACATGATGGGGAAACTATATGTGCTTATGTGGTGAAACAATCCCCTAAAGTATCCCTGAAATGTGTACTGAAAGCCTTTTGAGAAATACTGGCAGAAGAGAACTGAACTGTCAAGCTGTTCAATGAAACCACTAACAAAACCCTAACAAATCTACTTCACATTGAAGTGGAAAATGTCTAGTAGGAGCAACTTTTACTTCAGTGAGGTGAAAGTGCACTATGACAACTGTATGCCTTTGCTGCATTTGGGATTCGCTCAGTTACTAGGTATTCCTTTAAATGCTACTGTATTTTACAACATCATCGCATAAAAGAAGATGAATTATACTGTCATGAAGACAAGACAGCAGAACCAGTTCTATGGAACCAACAAAAACAATCAGCATTAAGAGCTTTTAAATGTCTCTTTCACAAGAGAACTACAAAATGCACAACTATCTTCCAATTACATTTAAAAAAATATAAAAAAACTTTGGAATATTCAGTTACTTCTATGTTTTAATCAAATTATTAAAGAGTTTTTGTTTGCACTATTGAGAAACTATACAGCAAAGATGCCTTAATTACTAGTGTTTCAAAAAGCCAATGTGTTAAGATGCAAATAGCTATTATATTCAGATTGTGATGAAAAACTACAAAAATCAGGGTTTCACATTGTGTAGTTAATGAAACATTGCACATATACAAAGATTCATGTATGAAAAATATTATAAATACCGAAGTTAAGCTTGGATAAACAGTTACTGCAAATGTCAGCAGAATGGTGAATTTATGTCTAACAAATGTTTTTATATTGTATGTGGATTTCTAACACAGTAATCTTGTTCTGTATCATTCAAACTACATGCAAATAAGTAAATATATTAAATTTATCTACTGTTTTTTCTTTTCAAGTTCAAAAAAAAACAGTTTGTAGAATAATCTCTTCCACAATACTTTTTATCATAGATATTTATGTCTGTTGTTTGAAATGTTTACAGCCAGGTGAGGCCATGTTATTCAAATCACACCCTTTTTATACTACCTCCTCTGAGAAACTGACAAAGAGCTTTTGCAAAATTGATCAAGTTTGAGCCTGATCAATGATGGCAAATTCATACCAACAGCAGCATTGAGAATACAGCTATAAACTCTTTTACTGTCATATTGATATGTTGTTCTATTTTAATTTAAAAGCTGTATCTTGATAGCTCTGAGGGAGTCTTAATCTTAGGCTTGCTGTTGCCTTTTTTAACTTTGTGGTTAGGAAGCATGCTTTTTCAATTAAAACTTGTGAAGTGCCAGCTCTTCACTTAAAAGTATACATGCACAGCATGTATGACCAAATAGACTACTTCCTTAAAAATAAGTACTTACAGGGGTTGTTTTCATACCTAGCATTAAGCATGTGCACTTTTATTGACGTGCAGGAGACGAGTCTTTTGATAGCCCCAAGTGGTTTTTGCTTTACTGATTAAATAAATGAATTCTAAACTCCTCTAGTGGTCAATAACTTTAGGCCTCCTGTTGCTTCATTTTGTATTTAGTTTATGTACCATTGTTGCTGACTTCTGAAGGCCAACTAGAAATCTGTCATCAGAACTTGGTGCTTTTGGTTATTGACTGTTCTGTAAACCACCAAAGGTTTTGCGTTTCCTAGGGCAGTCAGTTACAAAGAGTTTCTGTGACATCCCAGAACTGAGAACTTTGTGGGACAATCTGGAGACATGCCCATAGCCAATATTTTTGCTAGAATTGTTGTGTATCAGTAGAGATATTTCATGCTCAAAAAGTTTTGAGATAGGACTTTTCAAATGTTGTTACTATCAGTTAAAAATTTAAAAGAACTGTAGTATGACAACATTCTTGTATTACTTTACTGTTCTGTTGAGCACTTAAATGTAAAAGTAACAAAGTCTAGTTTCATCATTTGGGTAGCAATTGCTGAAACTCTTAGATTATTCCTCAAGGAGAATACTGTTTATGGAAACTCAATTTTTTTAATTATTATTTTTTTTTAATAGGCAAAATAACTCCTGGCCATTTATTTCTGATAATGAAAGCGTAGTTGTAATTGATTAAAGGGATATTCTAGTATTTAAAAATCCAGCTTGAATATAGATTTAGATACATGGGGCTTATAATGAATTCTGTATGTGGCCATAGAAGTACCAAATCCTAACTGTGGACAGTGCTTTTGTTTTAGAGGCGAGGTAAGATTGACTTGACGATCATTACTGAGGACTATCTAATAAAGTAATGCATTCTTTTAACTGCCAAAAGTTGTATTTTGACAGCATCAATAATACAGTATTAAACATTGTCATTAGTATCTGTGCCTTATTTAAATGAATTTTTTACTGTTTTCAGGCAGCTACTAGACTGTAAGAACAGGATTCAGGTGTCTGTATTACAAAATTATTTTTTCCATCATGTTCTTAATTCATTTAAACTATTCACGCTAATATTCAGGCTCAGCTTCTTGTATTCTCTTCAGTTCTCAAATGGCTAGGAATCAGTTTTGCTGTTACAGAATGTACATTTATAATATCTGGTCAAAGTTGACATGAGTTAAATGTCTTAACAGCTGTGTAATTCCACTAAATTCATATAGTTGTCTCAGTGAATCTAAGAATTAAGTTTATGAGCTATCATGTGCATAAATGCTGATCTTTGTGATACTTTCTAAAAATGCTGTTTCTAGGATGTATCAACAGATCCAGGCAGAATTAATCCTTTTCCTGTATGTTCTTGTGACGCAGAAGCATGTATGTGCTTGAGGATGAAGGATGCCTCCACAAAGCTGTTCCTCATGTTATACCACTTGATACGAAACTGATGTCTTTGAAAAACAGTATGTCTTTTGCCTCACTGTTCTCTGAAAGTACTTGAGGCTGTTTTGCTGATGGAGTACTTCTTTTAAGTGTGACCCAGGATTTGCCCATCCCCTAAACTGAAATTAAAGAATCTTTCTGGCAAACTGTCTCTTTCTGCAGGGCTGAAAAAAAAGTCCAGTATTTTGTAAATGTAAGCAGCCAAGCTGAGGTGTTGCTGATAGCTTGCTGAAGAGTGGAGATTGAAAAAGCTATCCCATTAGCTGCGTATGAAGAATTTAGCATGTCTTAATGATTATGTATGTCTCTGTTTTGAAGGAGCTATGCCTATTTCTCAGGAAAGAGTCCTTTACTCTTGTATCACACAGATGCTGCAGTTCCAGACTACCTAATAGTGCTTACAGATTGTTGCTGGTATTAAAAAAATTAGCTTTAGCCTTCCAGGCGCTTACTGTCTGCAGTGAGATATAAATAAAATTATTTCTTCCCTCCTGTAGGCTGCTTTGTCAGGCAGTTTTAACACTTGAGGTGCAGGAGGGATGGGAGAGTAGGAAAGGACAAAGTACGCATGCCCTATGCTGAGTGACATCAGGCCCACTGCATTATACCATATGTATCTTAAAGCAGGCTCTATTTTCGTTTTCTGGTACATGAAGTAGGCAAGTTTGGAGTTACAGGTCTTTATGCATTTTGCCTTGAAGAGGTAAAGGTTTTGAAGATGGATGCTACAGTGTTAATTTGTTGGGTTTTTTTCTTGAAAGAGTGGACATTCTTGTGTTTGGAAACTTGAAAGTATATTATGTGAAGCTTACATTTTAGACTAGCAAGTGGTTGCTTTTACCAGTTCATCTTGCCAGATCTTCCAGTTCTACGGAAGACTGAATGTCTGTCTTAGTGTGGAGATTTGCAGCTATTTTTTGTGCATAGTTTTCTGGTGCAAAGTGAGACTGGTGGTTCATAGTCAACTATTTCAGAATACAAAACCATGCATATATATTTCAGAATACACACCATGCACTGGTGTGAAGTTATTCCAGCTTTGCACGGATCCCATGATGATTTTTTGCCTTTTCTTTTAAACCCGTTATACCTTTTTACAACTTCAGTATTCTTAGTGCTTTAGCCCACATTCTTGGACTTGTTTGTTAAGCTGGGAGACTCAACATTTTAGAGGTTTCGTAGTTAGGGAGCAAAATGCCCCGGACCCCAAGGTCCTCTCCAGAACACATTTTGTAAACTAAGATAGAACCATCCAGGGGAAGGTTCCTTGGGGAGGGGGGCTCACTCAAGCCTCCCATTGGGGAATTTTTTGATAAATATGCTAATTAGTAAGACCTATAATGTAATACCAGATCTTTTGGGTGGGGTCATTGCGATGTGCATGGAGGTGCATTCGACCTGGATGTAGTGCACCTAAGGATCCTTAAAATAAATACCAAGGTAAAATATCCCTTTTTCCCTTCTAACTGTGTTTGACTCTTGATTTTAAAGACCAGGAAAAGGCATCCCACAATGCAAATACTAAAGTTTATGAAAGCAGTTGATTCTTTTGAGATTATATTGAGCTGATGCTGCATTAGTGAAGGAAAAAAATAAAGCAGTTTTTAATAGCCTTGGTAAAAGCCAGATAGTGTAGTCTTAATTTTTGCCTTCAGTCTACCATCCTACACACAGTAATCATTGTAGGCTACAGATAAAGATTCACAGAGAAAATAGATTGAGCATGCTTGAGTTATTGGTGCTTATGTTATCCTTCTTTAAACAATTTGTTTATTCTATGAGTTAAATGGCTTGTTTTATGTCTCAGAGTGAGACTAAATGCAACTATTTTTCTCCCTCTTTCCACATGTATTCTTTAGCACTTAATGATGTTATTTATTGCTCATCTACTTTAAATATACTAAGAGTGTGTCTTGTTAGAAGTGAGGGGGGGAAGATGAGAATTCTAGACAAAACACAGGGCTAGCTATTTAACATGATTCAGTTTGAAGCAGTTGTGGAAAATTTCCATCTTTAAAACTTTTCACGCAAATTTTAATATCTATGAATTGAAGTGTGCACTCACAGCTCTAAGTTTGACTTCGAACTTGGTTGGAAGAAAATAAAATGCTACTATTCCAAATAACCAGAGCTGCAGTATTGTTTCTGTTCTTGTTTTCTGCATTGAGTACTAAGCTGGACTCTGATACTAACCTGCCATAAGGGAGGCATCAGATGTAGCACTGTCCCTTAAAAGGATAAAATGGAAATATTCACAACTATTGCAGACCTAGACTATATTTGTTTCTGTACTGACTGGAGTTTTGTAGTATATCTCTTTGTGTAGGTTGTGGCTGCTGATCACATTGCTGCAAAATGAGATCTACTTTCAGCTTGAATGTGTTCCATAGTGTTTCGGATTCATACGGATCACTGCTTCGATTCAGGCAGTCATTACTTTGAGCGCTGTAGTGTGGATGATCAACTAAGTGTTGGGGTCTCAGACATCTGTTCTTTGCTGTAACAAAACACAAGGATGCCACATTTATCTTTTCCACCTTTTTATTTTTCCCTTATTCTTTCATTTAAGTGCTTAGAACCATTTGAATCCCCTTTGGAAAGTGATAGATGCCAAAATGTGATAAAATGCTTTTACGAATATGCTTCTGACTTCTTTTAATACAGTTCTGTGAATAATAGTTTTCTGTGGATTTGGGAAGGAGGCTGTTTTCTGTATGTATAGGCTTGAAATAAACAGAACTAGTGGACTTCACTGTTACTGTAATAGTATTCGTGATACTTTGTTTTTTACATAAGCACTATGTGTGTTGTGAAACAATTAAACCAAATCTAAATATCAAGATAAAGTTACATTCCAAAACTAGCTGCTCTTTCAGGTGTAAGTGTTGAAATACATATGCACCCTAGTATCATAGTTTAAAGTGACTTGTAGACAGTTTAAAATAGCTTTTGTAATTTATGATGTCTCTTTGTCAAATTGAATTTAATCTATTGAACTTCACTTTCAAAAAGCCCAAATTGTGTTTGGATCTTGCAGTTGCCACTTCTACTCATTTCAGATATTCTGTGGATTTAAAGACTTAGTGGAGTAAGTATTGCACCTTCAGAAAAATAGCTGGTCGTTTTGTCTTTTGTGATAACAGGCTTTCATTACATCTTTTCTGCATGAGACAAACTTCTTTTCCGCAAGAGTTAAATAATTTTTAGAGACTTTCAGAGGAGGCTGGCCACATATAAGAAACCTGTGGCATGTTTGGTTCCAAATGGGGAAATTGCACAAATGCAGGCAGCTGTTAGGACAGTGCACATTTCATTACTATTGAATTGTCTTTTCTCATGTGAATCAGCTGTCCTATTATCTATTTAGTCTAGATAAAAGTGGAATGATGGATTATTGGGAAGTTGAAGTCTTAACAGCTCTTGGCTGTAAGAAACCAAAACTGCTCTTTTTATTCTGACAGAATTGCTGCAATGAATTCAGAAAGGAACTATTTCTTGTATGTTTGGTTTGGAGAGCAGAAATCTCTTAATATTTTCTATGTCTACTAATAGTACTTTGTCTTGAAGCTTAAAGGCATAAGCATTTATGTGTGTTTACCTAAAATTTTAGTTACGAAAATAAGTTCCTGACTGAATAGGAAAAAAACCACCCTTGCTGCGTTAGTTAATTTCTGGATGACTCGGCCACCTCACGTTCCAGCTGCAGGAAACAGTAAATTATAAAAATACTATTAACCATCATTGTATACATAGTGATAAAACTTGATTTTTAACATTGTAAGGTTTAGGCTATTACTAGTGAAGCAGTAAAACAAAGCAGGACTAAAGAAATAGCTGCCAAGTTTTGTTCTCAACCTTGTGTTTTGGTAAGTCTAAAAAGCTTGACTTTTTAATCAGCCAAAAGGAGTGGTGATCAACGGGAGTGTTAATTCTGGAGTAATTCTGTGCCAACAGCCAGCATTAGCATAAGAAAAAGCAGAGTAGCTGGTTGTGAAGTGAACCCTGCCCACCAGAGCAACTGTCTTTTCACATAAATTTTCTTAGAGCCTTTTGCCTTTTTTTTTTTTTTTAAGATGTTACAATTAAGGTGTTTTTGGATAAAGAGAGCAGAGAGGGAGTTTTCTGTTAATTGGATGATGGGGTAGTGCTGCAAGAGGTACCTCTAAAAATACTGCCCCCTGAGTGGTGGCAGCGATAATCATTAAAGGGGGTTGAGGGCTTGAACACAGGCACTTTGTAATCAGGACTGTGGCCAATATGTGCTGTCCTGGATGTACTATGGATGTCAGTGTAGGTCCAAAAATAAAACTGGGGAAGGAGGAGTATTTAGGATACAGTACAAAAATTTCCATTACCTGAAAAGGGTTCCTGTGATTGTTGTGAGATTGGGGTATGATAATTTCAAGTGTTTCCAGTCCTGTGTGCCTACTCCACAGCAGTGAGGCACTTCACAAAGGAAGGCTTGAGACCTGATGCTCACAGAGCAGTCATCTTTCTTCACAGTTGCTGCTTTTCCACCTCTCTGACATGTTGGGGCACATCTGCTTGGCTGAATTTCCAGCTCCACATCCTTGTCACTTATCCAAGTGAGCATAAAATGCCTTCATATTCGGCACACCTAGTTTCCCAAGTGATGTCTTGTCCCTCAGGTCTTCCAGGTTCTCACTACAAAACAACTTAGTGCCATTGAACTGTGAAAACGCAGAGGCTTGTGCCCTACACAGGGCAACTGTAGAGGCCACCATGGTATTAAGAGGGTTTGTGTGTGTGTAAACGTTTTTAAACATGAATGCCCTACCAATATTCTACTGGGTATTAATTAAAATGCCTACAGTTCCGAACCTTTACAAATGGTAGGCTGGTGACTAGTTAGGGAGAAATCCTGCTGCTTAGGGTGAGTGGTTTGTTGGTTTGGGCCGGTGTTTTTTTCCTATTCACCCATCTTGTCTTCTACTCTGAATACAGTTTTTTAAATTTGTTGGTGCCAATTTGAATTTTCAGTTTTACAAGTTTATGTCTTTTGTAGTTTTCTGACCACACAAAATAATCAGGATGTTGGGTAGGGTGAGGACGCGTTATGTTCACAAAATGCTGTGTAAGCATGTTGGCACTCATTTCTGTGCAGAAGTATCCTTTTTGCCCTTTCCTCTGCACTCTAATACATTTATGTTTCTATTGGTGGCACGTCCAGTAACGTCTCTAAAGGGGTTCTTTCTACCTCACAATTCTTCGTTCAAAAAGCAGATTAGTTGCTTTCCAGATGAACAGAGAAGGTTGCTACTAAAGCTAAAAACCAGAAAGAGGGAGAGACCCAACAAAAACCACCAAACCACAAACAGCAATTCAAAACTCAACCCAAACCAAAAAACTAGAATTCACTTGTCTCTACCATAAAGTAGTGCTGTAGCCAAATGACAACAAATGCTGCTCTCCATTTTTCATTATAAAGGGGATATAAGAATGCGTTTCTGAGCGAGGACTCTCTGACATTACAAATTGTTTGGGTTTTTTTTTTAGGGTTAGTACACTGTGATTTAGTTTACTTTCTAAGTGAGTACTTGGTTCGTGACCTCAGCCACCTTACTCTGAAGGGCTGTAAGTAAGAGGAGAACGCCCTTGGAGCTTTTCTGCACAACTGGCAGCTTGCTAACTTCAGCTTTTACTTTAGGGACTAGCGAGGCGTATTTCAGCATTTCTGTTTTCAGGATTTGGCATACATGCTTCTGATGCTGCTTTCTTATTTGATAGTTCTCTCTGAGCTCTGGAAAATGAGCATTTAGCCTCTGGTGATTCCTTTAAGTTTAGTTTGGTTGAAACAGTTCTGATGTCAAAGATTCTGCTTATGTGTAAGGAACTGTAAGACCTCTCCTCCTTTGTAAACTCACCAAATCTAAATCTTGATTGTAATAGGCTTCTGTATTGAGAAATCATTAATCTACAGATCTTAGTATCCTCATTAATACTTTTTGTCTGACAAAATTGATTTGTCCGTGGTTCCTTTGTGGTATTTACTCAACTTATGGTAGTTTTCCTATATTATAGAGCAGTTTCTATCCATTAGCCCTAAGGTATGTCTCCAAGATACTGCTGTCCATGTGTTTCTGGTTTAGCATAATTGTCTCATTTTTCAGGCATTTATATGAGGTTGTTTTTTGGCCAGGAAATGTATTCAGAACTTGAACTGATTTTAATAGTCCAAAATAATATCTTCACTGGTGTTTAGGAGAAGTAAGGTTTTTGATGAAAATATCATTTGTGTTGGCTTTGCAGCAATGTAATTGAATTTTATGGTCTCAACAATATGAGACTCAAGTGAGAGGAAGAACTAATTTGAGTCAGATGGCTCCAGCAAGCCCTACCTTTTGTTCCCACATCTAGTGGTGAAATAAAAGGAAGATAAGCAGCAATTAATGATTTAAGGATGGTTTGAACCCAGCCTTAATTACAGCTACTGTCTCATATATACGGCTTCTTCTCCTCATGGCACTGCCAGCAGTCAGCCATGCGGAGCTGTGGCATGTGTGGAGCAGCTGCAGCACTGCTCCCTGATCTGCTTTGTGAGCTTCAGACACAGCATCACCTCTGCTAAGAGACCCTTTTGGTGAACCCTTAGTAGGATTCTTTCCTAGCTGAACTACCCTTAGAAGATGTTCCAAACTCTCACCTAATGTTATGTCGACAATTCAGTTATAAAAGAACATGTCTTTCTTTCCTGTATGTGCCTTTTCTAGATTAGGATGTGACTGTGTGCTTTGTATGCCAGGAGAATCTTCTAATTTTAAATGCACAAGTTCAGACTTTGTAATTTCCCTCTGTTTTGTCTGCCACAGAGATTGTTCAGCCAGATACTGGGCTGTGTAAAAGCCTGCAGTGGGACTTGCTGGTGGTTCACCTGAGCTCAAGCTCTCTGTGGCCTTGCTGAAGAATGCTCCTCTTCCAGGTAGCTACACTGCAGCCTTTAAGAGGTTGCTTTTTCATTGAGCATCGCTCTATTCTATGGAGAAAAGGATAGCACCTAAGATTATCACTTTCAGAGAGGACAGAGTGGTGGGTTTGATTTAGATTGTACCTTTTCTAGACAGGTATTACCTGGGAGCTCAGTGCAATGTATATTTTTGTTAAGAGTTTATGCACTGTTTCTTCCCCTCTCCATCCCACCCACCCATCCCCAACACTTTTGCATGAATACAAGGCAGCCCTGGAAATTATTTGATTTTGTTTCCTCCTCCTAATATTTTGACATGTCAATATCTAAAAACATATCTTTACACTTGCAAGAAGTAATTCTAAACTAGACACCAGAGTCTCTGTCACCTGAAATGAACAACAGTTTAAGATGCTTTGCTGAATTCGTCAGGCTTGCAGGAGACAGTAAAAGTTGTAAATTAAATCCTGCAACACTCTTTCAGTAGATCATAGTTACTTTATTCACTTAAAATAAGAATCTAAAAGCACAAAGTTAAATTCAGGACTTTTGCTATCTGTGGCAAAGCTACTACTTTGAGTAGTAAGCCCTGGATTTTACCAGCCATTTTAAGGAGCTTCCCAGAGGAGCCTGCTGTCAAATATATTTACAGTACACTTAAGAATAATGAAAGCAAGTAGCTAGAGGAGAAGAAAAGGCATTGCAAGGTCACTTATGCTATTATTTTTTTTCCAAAAATGTATGAGAAATAGAAGAATGACCCATTTTTATTTAGCTCAAAAAATTGAGGAAGGAAACATAGGCTTCCAAACCCATGAATCATATGGCAAGTACAAAACTTCATGCTGCAATTGGAAAGACTTTATATGATAATGCTAGTAGTATAAATCTAAAAATTATTTCATTTAACCCCACAGTACTTGTTTGAGAATTGGCAAATCCTGCTTCAGGCTAAACTATTTAAGTAAAAAAAATAGGTATTAATACAATATAGATGGAATCACTGTACTCCCATAGGACTCTTACTTACCTCTAGTCTAAGGCTGACATAGATATATTTGAGTCAAACAGGAACTACTACTACTACTACTAATTGCAAAGCTGTTAATCACGTTGCTTTAATGAAACTGTTTAACACACTGAATAGCAATGTAACAACGCATAGAAAATTAGCTTGTTTGCCATTGATTAATGATAGATAATGTGTGCAGTTCCCCACAGTGGGACATTTGAGCAGTCCTCTGTCATGTACAAACTCAGGCTCATTAAGGCATGTCTTTACTTGCACAGTCTGATTCAGCATAAAAGCACACACAAATAGCACTTTAAAGATAAAATAAAGAATGCACTTTAAAGATAAAAACAAGATTCATATTTAGCTTACTTGCAGTGTAATGGAAGTGTAATGCACCTCCAAATTATTTCATTCATATAAACAAGGTAAAGATTGAAGGATAGAAGAACAAAAGTTGCTTATTTCAACAACAGCTTGAAAAGAGTCACAGGAGAATTACAGGACAATACATTGAAAGAAGACAGTAGGAAAAAGTTATCAACAGTTATTCTTCTAAGAGTTGCATTTCCAAGAAGTAGCAGTTGGTAAACTTGTTTAGGTATCGTCTGTGCACGTGTAGGTTATGTATGTCAAATGTCAGCCTTGTACAAGTAAGGTGTGTAGAGATGAACTTAAAACCAAGGAGAGTTACAGTTCTCAGCTTCTCAAAAATTGACATAATGTGTTTAAAAGAAAAAGGTTTCTACAGCTACTGCTGAAGATTCGCTTCAATTCAGAACTACTGTAATTTTCTCTGTGAATGAAAAAAGGAGATTAAGACCCAGCTTTGTTTCTTTTGCTTTGTCAAACAGTGCAAGCTCACAGGTTTTACTACTTTCATATTTAGTTTGAATCTAGATTTGCTAATAGTAAACACTGAAATAGCTTTTGTAACAACATTTTTTAATACACCAAAGAAAATGTTTATCATCTAAAAATTGCTACTCCAAATCCACTTACATTGTTATACTTTTAAGTCCCACAATAAACAGTCCAGCCCCCCAAGAAAGTAAATTAAGGAACAGTAAGCTTTGAAATAGGGCAAATCAATCTTTAGTGGCCTTTGGTCATTCACCCCCTTGAAAACCACCATCAACTTTCCTGATAGGCCAGAAACGGTTTAACTTCCAGCCAGGAGGAGGACCTCTGTTGCTTTTGGCCTTTCTTTCTTCAGGTTCTCCTATCACAGAGGTAACTGTAGCATAATTTAAGCAACTGTTTAAGACTTTAAGCAACTGTTTAAGGCTGAATTACTGCAGCCCTTCACATGTCGGATGCAGGATTTCCCAGACTCTGTGCAGGGCAGGCAACTTGTGGACCTGCTCTGTGAGTGTGTCACACGCTTGGTTCCTGAACAGGCTTCTCTCTGGTAAAACATTCTACAAAAGTGCTTGCAGCTACTTTGTGTTGCTCTGAGCTCCTGTCAGATGTGAACCAATTCTACACAGCATGTGAGCTTCTTGAGCCTGAAATACCAAGAAAGGAATGTCATTTTGGGGTGGTCTATTACTAACACTGCAGTAAAGCAAAAGCATGCTTTCATATATCATTCTGTAAAGGATGTGATGACAATGCTGTATTACATGGAGGCCACCTTGTGGCATTATGGATGTAAAATCCAAATGTAAAAAAACAACAGCATTTAGACTGCGTACCAAGAAAGAAGGATGCTAAACTGCTTATATTTTTAGAACCCAAACATCACAGTGATGTGTCATTCTAGCCTCATGTGAATGATTGCAGGTGCTTTCCATACAAGTAACAACACAGGAATCTGAGGATGTGTGTAGCATCATTCTATGGGTCATAGCTTCTTACCTAGTCAGCTTAATGAATGCTGCAATTCTTAAACCCACTGCTTGCATGGTTAATGCACAATTGCTGCTTAACAGACATGGAGGGACAAATTTTTACAGAGAACAGGAGCAGATGAGGAGTGCAGTCAAAGTACTGTAAAACTGACTTCCAGGTTACCATCACGTTACGTATTTGTTCTGCTTGCATGAGGGAGTCTGGAAACTTTTACAGCAGGAAAATTATGCTCCTTTCTCCTGTACTTAAACTGTTAATTAAATTCCTCCACCAAAGAATGAAATTTGAATTTAGTAAAGATCAGTTCAGCTGCAACTAGACAAAACTGGCTATCATCTTGCAATCTCATTGTCAGCATTTGCTGTCTCCTAGGATACGCGTGCTGAAGTAGAGTACCCTGTTCATGAAGTTTGTCCAGTCAACTTGAGGTGAAAGCAAACCAGGGAGTAGGGGAACGTTATCTCTCTGAGACAGGAAAGTCCTCAATTGTACATGCTGACTCCATGCTGTGGGGGTGGACGTGTTGGAGATGCAGAAATTATTCTGACAGCTGCAGAGTTTGCAGGGAATTAAGAGATTTTCTGCCCCACCATAGAGTCATTTAGATTGCCAAAGGCATCTTAGGTCATCGAGTCCAGCCAGTAACCTGACACTGCCAAGTCCACCACTAAACCGTATTCCCTAAGCATCACATCTCCATGTCATTTAAATACTTCCAGGAATGGGGACTTCACCACTTCCCTGAGCAGCCTGTTCTCATGCTTGACAACCCTTTTGATTAGGAATTTTTTTCCTAATGTCCTATCTAAATCTCCTCTGCTGCAATTTGAGGCCATTTCCTCCTGTCACTTGTTACATGGTGTAAGAGGCTGATCCCCACATTGCTGCAACTTCTTTTCAGGTAGTTTTAGAGAACAATAAGATCTCCCCTGAGCCTCCTTTTCTCCAGGCTAAACAACCCCCCTCTCCCTCAGCTGCTTCTTATGAGACTTGTGCTCCAGACCCTTTATCAGTTTCGTTGCCATTGTTTGAACGGGCAATCTGTTTGAAGCAGACTGGGATTTTGGAGCAACTGAAGATGGCCTGCATACGTTTCTGCCCCAAGTCAGAGACCCTCTCGGGGCATCTTATATTCAGAAGAACAAAAAGGCTGTTGCTGAATTCAGGCTGCAATCCTGACTTTTCTGTTCGTGTTACCATTTCTAGTGTAGCACAGTAAATTGCCAGTAGATGGCATTATGACTCCACACTACAATAATTTTTTTTTAAAAGGTCCTGAAAGAAATATGCAGCACAATTTTTGTTACTTTGGTGTTTAGTCATAGTAAAGCTCCTTGGGTAGGAGAGAGCTCAGTAAATGAGTTACCTGGCTGTGGCCTTTCACAGTACCTTTATGCTGAACTGTTCTATCTATCTATCTTCAGTTTGTGTATTCTCATAAACCTGCTCGCTTGGCTGGGCATTTTGATTTCTTCTCACCTCTAATTAGTTTATCAAAAACCAAGTAGGCTGTAGCTATGAGTATTCTGATGCACATGTAGTTCTTATTTATTCTTTGTATCAGCAAGGACTGTATCTTGCTTCCACTGAACATTTGTGACCCAGCATTACTCATCTGGTGTGTTGACTGTTGTTATCTGTGTGTCTATATCGGGGGACTGACTCAAAGATTATGGTAAGATTAGAGGCAGATGGCTGAAGGTGCTCCCTGCTTGCCGGGTCAAAGTCAACACCTCTGCATATTCAGCCTGAGTCACGCACAGAACAGATTTTGGGCTGCTGCTGTTTGTGGTCCAGTGTCTGTCTGGTGCATTACAGTAAACCAGTATCAATGACAAATCATTTTCAAAAGCAAATATTTAAATACTAGCCAAGGTACTATTAGCTTTAGGAAAAGAGAAGTTTTCAGAGCAATTACACTGAAATGTTCAAAGGTGAATTATATCCTTTACTAACGGTGACCTGTAAGCAAAAAACATGTAGCAAGTTTTGCTAGCATTCTGACTGTGAAAAGGATTCATCAAAAAATAAGTTCTGCTGCATTTTTTGCAAACTCCTTTTATCCTTGGGAGATTAAAAAACTATCTTACTACTTAAGAGTATCCAACAGTATACAAAACACTTAGTTCTTTGTAAACAGCTATGATGATCTTAGATTCTAATGTGGTGTTCAGAGGGATTAATGGGTCTCCTCTGCTTTTTCAGTTTGTATGTGAAACCAAAGATGCCAAGAATCTGGAGACACAGATTTCAGTGTTACCAGTGTGATGGCATTACATTAATCTCGACCTTCTCTTTGTTCAACCCATTAGGGACTGTCAGCTCTCATCCATCTGGCTGACAGTTCTGTAGTGTTAGCGACAGCCGGTTGAAGCAACTCAGACAAAACCGAAAATTTGCTTGTGAGCAGGATAGAACTTTTAACAAATTTGCAATTTGCTATGTAGCTGCTAGTCAAGGAGTGAATCCATCAATGAATCCATAACTACATGGAAGTCATTCTTGACCACACTTTCAAGTTCATAGAATTCTTTGGTTGTTTCAATTGAACTGAAACTGTTACTTGGCTGTTTATCTGTCTTTTGATGAGAGATTCACTTGAAATCAAGCTGCAGAAATGACTTTGCTAATAGTAAACTTCCTTCCAGAAAAAAAATCCAGGTAGCATCTCCCAGCTGATGTACTAATTGTTTTGATAAACATATACCTGGATGTTTTTATGTCTTTGTTTCCATTTGTATTACTGTTCTTCTGGGATTTGTTCTTTTTACCTCGAAGATAAACACCCACAGCACGATATGAAAACTCACGAAATAGCATTGTGAAATCCACTCAAGCTGCCGTTCTGGCTAGTCTTAACCAAAAAAAAGCCAGTAATCAACCAAATTAATTTTTTTCTCAGTTGTCTACACTTAAAGACATGGTAACTGATATATCTGTATGAAAGAGAACTTTTAATATGTAAAGAAGTTACATGGGGAGAGGACAAGAGACTACTAACCTAACACTGAAAAGTGTGCATGCCAATGCAGCTATTGGATAAGGCAAGATGCTGTTTAATTAACTTCTCAGTTTGTTAACAGGATGATATATATATAGAGAGAAGCTTCTTGGATTAGATGATGAAAGAGCAAATAAGGGGTTTTTTTCCTTTGGGTTCTCCAAGGATTTAAACCAAGAAACCGTATTATGTAGGTTATAAATTATTAGGATGAGGAAATCCTTAAAAGTGGAGGGCATTATCATTCATACTGTGGTCTGACAGTATCCTAATACCGTTCCTTGAGGGTATTTTAAAAATAGGAGCATTTTTACACCAATTGCATGTAAAAATTAGTAACATGATATGTCACTATGACGATGATGTCTCTCTGTGGTGTTGTACTGGAAAGAGTGTTGTGTCAGTAGCTTTAGCATAAATTCTACTGCTTAGTGGTTCTATTGTTAAGTACTTCTAACACTATTCAGTTCTGGCATTCTTAGGTTTCCACCCCCCAATACTGATGGAGTTTTAGGTGTTTGTGAACTTATGTGACAGAAGAACCTCATAGATCATCTGTCTTCCTGATTTTCTCCAAAGTAGAGACAGCTCAGAGATACTACCACACAAATAATTCACAGCATCCCACTGACATAGGATGACATGCTTTTTAAATCATGCCTAGTATAATGTAATGTTTTTATTATCAGCTGATGACCAGGTTCATCTTGTTTAATGATAGTGTTTTCCACAGGTTCGGTGATTAACTCTGACATAAATAAGAGGGGTAAAAGGAAGCAAGCGTAGCCACAACGTGACAATGAATACATATGACATAACAGGACATGCTTTGTAAAGGGAAATTAGGGGGCAGGGAAGGTATTACAGTCCTCGTGGTTTCTCCCATAAATATGCACCTGCCTGCTAAAATAACACATTTTCATACTATTGTAACTAATCAGAAACAAATTGCAGTGCTATAAATAATTTTAAAAGATGACACTTTAGGCCAAGTTTAATCTTTTGTAAGCTTTTTTGTTACTTTCTCCCCCTAGAAAATGTTTATTAGTCCTTTCATTATAACTATTAAGATTTCTAACTAAAATGCCTTAAATATATCCATTACCAAGAAAGGTACATCAACTTCTTACACATTTATTTTCTTCAGGTCCACATTTGTTTCATTCCACATTTTAAGTGGCAACGTATCTTATCCTTTGCTTTTACTCCCAAACCGAAGCACAGGGGAGCCGTCCCTGCCCTTCCAACACCTACTTGCGCCGTGAGCTGAGCGAGAAGGGACTTGAGCAGGGGCATCGGTTACGCGGCTCCAGCGGCGGCGCCGCCCCGGCCTCGGGCAGCGGTGGCAGCG